>CAJNDT010000596.1:0-177574 GCA_905221615.1 Symbiodinium sp. CCMP2592
TCCACTAACCGCGTGGTGGAGGGAGTCACTCGGCTTGCCTCGTGACGAAATAGCGGATGGCGCTGCTCCCAGTGAACTCACAAAATTATTCTCAGATCAGGAAGAATTCGTTCAAGCATGTTTGCAGAAAGGTGGTTGCAAGCCAGCAACCCGTTTCCTACCGAGGTCAGGTTATGACCCCTGCTCTCCTAAGGCGCATGGGCAACTGCCCACCGCGGCCAGGTTCCACTCAGTCTTTTGCACCACGGTCTAGAGCAGGACAGGCCACCAGGCCCCTCCGTGTACTGTCTTGGAATGCAGGCCACCTCGGCCAGCAGCAATGGTCGGAAGTCAAATCATGGCTTTCCACTGAGGCACGTCACACCTGTGATGTTCTTGTGCTGCAGGAGACCCACTGGCAGGCTACGGCCGAATTTAGTGTTGCAGGCTGGTACTGCATCTCGTCTGCCTCTGCTGCAGATCCGAAAGCCTCTAGACGCAAACAACGCAGGGGCAAGGCCCACATACAGCCACCTGCAGAGGCAATGCCTAATGACGACAAGACCAATCCGCCCCGCAAGGAACCCTCGACAACCCGCGCGGACGGGGTTATGGTCTTCCTGTCCCCACACATACTACCTAAAGGTGTGCGCTGGCAGGAACATGTCATAGGCAGAGCCCTGGAAGTCAGGTTTGACTGGCACGGGGCCCGCATCCATCTGATTGCTGTGTACCAACATGTTTGGTCACCGGCCAAACAGGTGCAGAACAATCGTCAGGACAGGGCACAGGTCCTAAAAGCTCTTGGCAGATGTGTGCAACGGGTGCCACACCGAGACACGCTTCTCATAGCAGGTGATTTCAATAGCTCCTTGCAAAAGCAGCCTAGGCTGGTAGGTCCAGAGCTCATAAGCCCACAGGAACCGCGACCTGATGAACCAGAGCTCACAAACTTTCTGTTGAGTCATCGCTTGGTGGCCCTCAACACGTGGCGACCTCAGCCATTATTTACGTACCAACAGGGGGATACGCGCACACAAATTGACTTTGTGCTTACGCGAGAGGTGTCAGCTGGAGGCACTGCCAAGGCCTCCACGCCACTGGCGGCTTTTCCGCTGGGCAGCTGGAAGAAAAGTGGGCACCTGCCCATCAGTGCGACTGTCAAGCCAGTACGTCACTGGAATCTGCCGCCTCCTCAGATACAGACACATCAGTTTGACGCTGCTGCCCTGCAAGCGGCTGTGAGGGACAACACGCTGCCGGCTCAGCAAATGCTTGAGTGGGTCACAACCCGTCTTAATTACTCCGGACATGCAGCCGGCGTCATGGGATCGCCTTCTTGGCGAAGCCACCTCCAGGTTTTCCCCTAAGACCCCGGTGGCAATGCCAGAAAGTCCGGAGACGTGCATTGCTAGAAGAATGTGGCGCTCTGCGCGAGGGAGCAATGCTCACACCAGTGCTGAATCAGCTACAGACGCAGCTGCCCGCCAACTGCTATATGACCAGCACAAACTGGCGGTTAAGCAGTCTCGCAAAGACCAAACCAAGCGGTTCCTCGCTGAGGTGGACCAGGCTCTCAATCAGGGAGACCAACACCTAGCATACCAAACTCTCAAGCATCTTCGACCGTGGAAACCAGCTCTGAAGGCTCAGCTCAAGGATTCGAACGGTTTCCTGCTCAGCCCAGCAAATGAACTTGCGGAGTTGGGCAAGTACGCCACCCAGGTCTTTGCAGCGCACCCATCGCTTCCTTCTGACGCGGGGCTTCTGCCCCTACTGCCGCAGACCAAGTTGGCGAAACATATTGCTTCGATTAAACCTGGTAAGGCAGTTCCGAAAGGAGCAGCACCGGCCGCAGCCTGGAAGCTCTGCGCACAGCCGGTATCCGAGGCGCTCTCACATTACTGTTCTGCTCTGACGCAGGAGCAGCCACTAGACGATGATCTGACACGCGCGGATCTCTGCTTGATCCCCAAACCGGGCAAGCCGGCTGAAAAGCCTTCCCAGCTAAGGCCGCTGGGCATCCTCCGGCCGGATGCTAAAGGCCTGGCGGGAACGGCTAAGGAGCTCCTGGAACCTCTCACGCTGCCGTACATGAAGCCTCTTCCTCAGTTTGCATACCTCCCGGGGCGGGGTCTCTCTGACGCTCAGAGTAGAGTGGTACAGCACCTGAGGGAGGCTAGGCAGCTGTGTCGCAATGCGAACCTCACCAGAGCGGATCAGCAGCGGGGACAATGTCCTGTTGGTCTCGTCGGAGGCATCACCTTTGCACTAGACCTGTCACAGGCATTCGATACTGTATCCCGCAGCGAAATCTTATCTCTGCTTGATGAACTAGGCGCAGATCCATCCCTACAAAAACTGATTCACGGCCTGCATCATCGATCCAAGTACAGGCTCCATTCTCAAGGGGCCCACCAGGATGTGGAAACCACCACAGGCATCAAACAAGGCTGCAAGTTGGCCCCTACGTTGTTTTCCGTTCTAACAGGCCGTCTCCTGCACAGGCTGATAAGCACATTTGGCTGGGACAATGTCCGCAGATACTTCACTGGGTACGCCGATGACTTTACCATGCATCGCACAATCTGCAACAAAGCGGACGTGGACGCAGCTCACAAAATGATCCTACAGCTTCTGTCGGAGGTAGAGAAACTAGGCCTGCGCGTCAATCCGACCAAATGTGCCATTCTAGTCAAGCTCAGTGGCAGAGAGGCCGAGGCCACGCTCCAGAAGCACACCTGTTGGCTTCCTGATCAGGACGGAAAACTCCAGCGTCACTGGCGACTGGGCAAACACAAGTCCTTCCCCGCCTACAAACTTGAAACACAAATCAAGTACCTGGGCATTCAAATCTCCTATGGGAATTTTGAAATGCAAACGCTGCGCTTCCGTATAGCGGAGGCTGCCAAAAAGCTCCAGCAGGTCAAGCGATTTGTTTACAACCGCAGAACTGCAGGGCCAATGGCCAGGTTGAAGGTTTGGTTCACCACCGTATGGGCCACTCTGGTCACAGGACTTCCTGAAGTCGGCCTCACGGAGGAGACAGCCAGGCATCTCCGGGGTTGGTATGCTCACAAGCTACGCTCCGTGCTTAACCAGCCTGTCCACGTCAGCCGCATCTCCACAGCTGACCTGTATCAGCTGCATTCGATTCAGGACCCGGTGGCAAAAATCCGAGCTCGGATGGCTTCGCGACTAAAAAGACTGCGCAAACGACCCGACATCCCTACCCCCGAGGCTGACATTTCCGTCCAGCGGATGACTACTTCCAGTGCTCGAACCCTACCGAAATGGCAGTGTACGGTGATGTCACGTGTCTGGGACATGTCCTACAGGACTTACAGGACATGCTACGAGAGGTGGACAATCTTCCGGCGAGCACCGAGGCCTCGCAGCAGCGGTTGCACGACTGTCCTCACTGTGCGTCTGGCTTTGTCTCTGCGCATGGTCTACATATGCACATCACAAGGATGCATCGTGATCACGTAAAGAGGTACATTCCTCCCTCCTTTGATCGTAGTCGGCACTCCAAGGACGGTCTACCAGTATGTTCCGCATGCGACAAAGCCTTCCATCAATGGAAGGGCCTGCGCGACCATTTGTTGTCGGGAGCCTGTACGCAGCCGGAACGCCTGCGCCAGCTATCTCTCACCACTGAGGAACAGCTGCAAGGCCAAGCTCTCAGAGGCCTAGCAGCCCTTCGGGCTACGGTGCAGAGTTCGCCAAAAGACAAGCTCAGCAGCATAGCCTCCCGGCCGGAAGCTCAAGAACTCAAGCACAGGTGCATCTTGTGCGGATTCTGGACCCCAGACCATACCAAGATGAAAAATCATCAACGACAGGCTCATGCACAGGTCTGGCAGCGGGACGGTCCGGCGGCACTCCAGCTTTGCCAGGCCTACACAGTGCAGATGATCAAAGGACACCCATGTCCCTTTTGCAAACTGCAGGTCTACGACAAACGCAAGCACCCAGAACAGTGCATAGTTCTGTTCCAGGTCCTGCTCGGATGGCATAAGGTACAGGGTACGGACAAAATGCGGGAACAATGTTCCAAGCCTCAACCAAAGACCGCGGTGACAATGTCCCTCAGTGGCTTCTTCGGGACGGCGGACCGATCTGTTACTCCCGCTGCCTCCACCACGGTCACCACGGCGACGGCGGGAACCGCCGGGGGACATCTCCCACCAGGCCTGTACTCACGCATGCGGCACATGATGAACTCATGCAGGCAATACCTGCTATGTCAATGCGACCATACAAGCCCTTCTAGCCGCGCTTGACTCTGCGTCCAACATAGCGGAACTGGGACCACTGGTCGAACATTGCATTAGCCCGGAGGCGGATCCAATGGACACTAGGCTTATCAACCCCCCAAGCCTTTTTGCTCTCCGGTCGTTAGTGCCTAGATGGCGCTTTGATGGCAGACAACACGACACCTCTGAATTTGTCACGAGCCTGCTAGAACATCACACCGGAACCCTACAACCCGTGCGTTGGGAGGGACGCACTAATGGACTGCCAGAAAGCGAAGACGATGGCCTTACGCCGCTGCTGCTGCCTCTTTCCTTGGACTGTCGAACACTGCAGCAGGCCTGCATGGCATGGTACAACCACATGTTCCAACGCGCCCTGGCATGGGCCCCAGACATCCTGCCAGTCACAGTTGCTCGATGGATGGACGGCACCAAACGACGCACCCCGCTAGACCTGCGCAGGCAAGTCTCACTGCCGACTTGGACGGAGGGTCAGGACCGCCAGTGGCACCAATTTTCAGTCATTTCGGGGGTCTTTCATGTAGGAGCGGAAATACACTCCGGTCATTACCGGTCTTTCTGGATCCATCCGCATGGAGGTGCGTTATACGTTGGTGATGATGCCACCAGCCCACACCTCGCCTCGACCTCAGAACGCAAACATGTTTTGGAAGATTGTTATCTCCTTTTCTTGAGAAGACAGGAGTGACTCTGACTCACCCTCAAGGGGTGAGTGCTGGCCCTCCCAGTCTAGGAATGCGTGCACCACTAGGGTGCCTGTGCGTGGGAAGGCCGGACCCCACACTAGGTGGGCATGGCCCCCCCCACGTCAAGGCCAAGCGTGCTTTAGGCATGCGCAGGCTTACCCGCAGCTTTTTCAGGCTGACCCAGCATGGCTGACAAGATCCACAGCCCAGACCACAAACGTGGTCGCACCACATCTCCCCTAGCTTCAGATTCACTGATGGGCGAACCGTCTGAGCCATTTGGTGTCGATGCTCGACGCCAAGCGACCGGCAGCGGCAAGCAGCGGCAAGGCAGGGCCCTGCACGCCCTTTCCAACGCCGAGCTCACTCAAGGCTTCCTACTACATGAAGAACAGCTTGCTCTACTACAACTTCAGGCCTCGCTGGTGTACAGCTCCCCACGGACGCCCCCCTGGCACAGGCCCTAGCCAAGGGCGTGGCCGCGTGGCAGAAAGGCCACACGCCGGGGAAAGCGCACCCACTGGGTTCATGTGCACACTTCACAGCGGGAGCAATGCTCGTCCAGCTGGCCCAGTCTCAACAAAAGCCACCAGGCATTGACACTGCACAGTTCAAGGCCTTCATCAAGCTGATCGAGGACTTCGGCGAATCGCCGCATGAGGCTGTGATTCATCTGGTCGCGCACTGCTCGGCTCGACAGAACGCTCTCAAGACGCATCTTATTTTGGACTTCCGACCGGTTCTCCACTCCCCGCTTGCGCAGTACACCTCGCTGATCGCGGCCCTCCTGGATTCCTATGAAGGAGAGCGCCTCGGAAAGAAGGCCCCTGGTGGCCTGGCTCGTAAGGCGAGGGGCAAAGCTGGCTGAAGGAGTGGTGCCAATGGCAGCAGCTGGACACGGCCTAGCTCAATTAGGACAATCTCTAACTTTCACAGGAGCAATGCTCGAATTTGCCTTGTTCCTGGAGTGCACTGTCAGCCATACGCTGTATCACTCCTGTGCACAATGACAAGCAACCAGGCAAACACGCCTGTGGAAAAAGCACTTGCGCCGTGTTCACATCATTGCAGCGGGCTGCCATTGTCTGGCATGCGCTAGGCAGCGTCTAATCTAGTGTCACGCAGCCTTTCCAATTGCCAGATCGCATTCTGAGTCCCTCCCAGCCTCGTTGCCGCCCAACATGCCAGGGCTGCAGAGTCACATTGATCTCGACTACTACGCTGCCCAATGGGATAAAATCCGAGAGCTCGGCCTGGCCAAACCTACAACGACAGCGGCGACCTCGGCACCCTCAGACGACAAGGAACGGACCGTGCAGACTAAAGAGCCAACTGCTACATCCTTGCCGTCGGGCCGTCAACGCCCCCCTACGCCACCCCGCTCACCGAAGAAGCGCCAGAACACGGTGAATAAGATCCACAATTAGCGACAATGCCATTCTGAGTCTCGGGTGCGCACAATGAGCGGCCCTAACCCTGAAGGTGGTCAATGACCTCCTGCACCACGCTGCTAGGATGGAAAAAGTTTCGCAACTTAAAGGATCGCTCATAAATAATGCAAGCTGAGGGCGGTCAGATCCTCCATACTGTGCTCGCGTCCATGCGACTAAACACAGAAGGATCAAGTCAAGGCCCGGCACTCTACCGCTCCACTCCGCTTCGCACATGGCGGCTCCTCCTGACACTACGGCCCTGGACAGCCTTCACATCCGATTGGGCCTAGACCAGGACCCCCATCGCATGGCAACGGCTATTGTGGCAGCAATGACGGACCACGCACAAACCGTGCAACGAGTCCCTACCCCCTGCACCTTAGCGGGACCCACGTCGGCTGCCTGCCTCAGCCTCCTGAAGGGCACGGTCGGCAAGACAGTGGGAAGAGGCTACACGAGCACAGTCTACCTGTCTCATGAGGACCCCAACTTTGTCATCAAACAGGTCAAGGTGGAGCACGAGGCAGACTTTCGGAAAGAATTGCATCGTGTTACGAGACTTCCGCCTCTCTCCGTGATCAACACCATCTACGCGGCAGACGGCCCGAGGGCACTCATGCCGCGCCTTTGGTCAGCTCCCCGTCCTCTCACCGGGGACACAGTCCAGCGACTCAAATTCGATACATGGGGACGTGCACGCGGACAACATCATGGTCCGGCACCAACCGGCCAGTTTCGCACTGATTGACTATGGCGGCTGCTCGGGCGAGGCCATATACCCCTTGAGTAATGGCTACGGCGCCAAGGTCTACATCGGCCACCAACCCTGGAGGCTCCACCCGCCCCGGTCCGGACGGCGCATGGGGACTTCTACCGGCTGAGCCAAACGATCTTCAAACAGTTCCTGTCGGATGAGGAGCCTACCAAACGACGCAAGGGCAGCGGCGTCAATGACGGAGTCAGCAGGGGCATTCCTAGCCACATGAAGCGAGAATTGCAACTGTGGCTGGAGCGGGACCAATGGCCACAGCCCATCTATCCCAACTCCCCCTTCCCTGCTGGCTCCTGGACGGACTCTGCCTTCAACCCCACGGTCACTGTACATGCTGGCCTGTGGAGAGCAAACGGGGAGCTCCGGACAGATACCGCCACCTTTGCCAGATCAGATGACAAGTTTGGCAACAACAACGGCTCACTGGTCCCGGAAAAGTCAGATCCGTCAGATCTCTCACATGGCCTTGGATCCTGGGAAAAGTCTGCTGTTTGGGCCAAGTTCTACCTTTCTACGGAATTGAGGACATGCGGCCGCCACCTCCGGTATGTATACCAAGAGATCTTTCCCTGGGAATCCTACTCCAACCAGGACGGCTACTTGGTGCTGGACAAGCCCCCTCCTCCGCCTCCGAACAAGCCAATCGAGCAGAAGGAAGAGGCGGTGTCAATGACAACTCCAGCATCCCAAAGCGGGGGCAAGGCCCACTCTGCTCTGACACAGGTGTCGCCTCCATCTCCCACCTCTCCTGCGAACCGACCCGCCATGGAAGCCGCCCCAGCTGACAAAGGGTCAGCGAATCCGCAGCGGGAGCCACCACGAGCATCTACCGAGCTCCCAGGCATCTGGGGAGAACCTCCCGCCCGCCCTGCGGAGGACCAGGACCCATCGCAGAAAATTTCTGCCCAACGCCAGCCCCAGCCCCAGCCCATGCAGGCTCCCTTTGACCCACCGGAATCAGCGCCTCCTTTTCACACGTCATGAAGGAAGCTCAGGTCTACGACCCGAACGCCAGATTCCGAGCGATGGCAGCCTCAGGAGGCAGCGATGTACCCTTCGACACCAAGGGCCACATGCTCCAGTCTGGAGATGCTTTTGTGGCTCGAGATCTAGCAAGGACTCCCAAACCAGGATCTCGAAAAACCACCATCGAGGATTGGTCTCGAAGCCTTCACACTGCCGCGGACCTGCTGCGTGGAGTCGCGGGGGATATGCAGGCCTACCCAGATCGCTTCCTGGAAGAGTGCCCATTCCCGAGACCCCCACCGCCCTAACGCAGCCGGGACAATGTCCGCCCATGTCATCCTGATGGCGACAATGTCGTGCTAGAGCTGTATCGGCCGGTACTCAACTCTTTCTCTTTTCTCCACGAGCCTGTCGGCTCACACGCCGCTGTTCATCAACACGGCTCTTTTCTTTTCAGACGACGCCGCCACACATGATGCAGTTCGGATTGAAACAGCGTGTCGGTTTGAGTGTGATGCTTTAGCCATCAGTGCAGAATCAGCTGGGATCTGACACCGGATACTAGGCTGCCACCCTCTAATCCCACCATTCCTGATCACACTTGTCGGCTCTCAGACCCAGATCGCTGGTCTGGACGGCTCAGGCCCGCCATCTCCAAACAGCTGCCCCTAGCGATGTGGAGGCTCCGTAGCAGCTCGGGATGTATCCCCATGGACCTGGACGAGTCTGACGAGGAGGTCCCTGAACCGGCACGAAAATGCCGTCGCCCGACACTCACGATGCCAACAGTTCAACGCACCCTTCGGTCGACCTTTCTGACGACTGACGAGGAAGCGGCACAAGAGGAGGAACGACAAGGCTCCGTCTGTTCAGCCCTGAGTCTATACGCTCCACAGGCGCAGGCACCAGGCATATGCCTACATCTCCCTCCTGACATGGATGAAATGGAGCACAAATTCACCCTATGTGCAGTAGAACAGGCCGCGGCGGACTACCTACATCGCAGGTGGGTCACCTTCGAGCAACTGGATGCCCTGCTGGACACTATGCCTACCACCTCTGCCTGTCGCAATGCATCGGTGGCACTGCCACAGTCTGTTGACCAGCGGATTGTCACATTCGGAGCATACCAGCAGGGGCCACTGGCCGGTCTGAGGACACCAACGCATCGTTTTCCGATGGCGACGTGCCTCCTCAACACGGTCGTGCACACCATGGCCGGACGCCATCCACGCACGACTCTATTCCTGGCACGCAACATGGCCTCTGGATTGCATACCGACCACAATCAACAAGGGGTGAATAACCTCCTGATCCCTCTCTCCAACTTCGAGGGCGGCCACCTCTTTGTGGAGGACAACGCCGGGGATTACCTGTTGGACTCCGTCGGACCCAGAGGACAAGTTCTCCCCGTGACCTTGCCCTACCTTAGTTTTGATGCCTCACGACGACACCTGGTACTGCCATGGACGGGACGCAGACTCATACTCGGTACTTATCACATTCGAGATGCGGACAAGCTCTCCGCGAATTCCGCTCTGTACCTGAAGTACTCAGGTTTCGAGGTGCGTCGCACAGCTACCAGCTCCTCTAGCTTTCAACGGCAGCACAGCTGATGTATAGCAATGCGCTGGCATGGGGGCACTGCCCAGCAGGCTTTCAGCTCAAGCTACGGAGGCTGCGGATCGCCCTCTCTGAGCCGGACTGAAGCACGTCCAATAGCTTAATCAATTTTGACCAACAGCCTCAGCTGCCGACACCTTCCCTGGAGGCTCGGTGACCTGAAAAGACTGCAGATACACACCGCTCTTCTGCCCGCGAGAGACACAACGGATCGCTCATGTCTACGCTACTGATGCCGGCATATTGCTTCTAACGTCCGACGATGCCCTCAGGCTGCCCCTGCTGACGCCGACCTTCTGGCATGGCCGGACCAGTGCCCCTGCCCACTCGCACAAGCAAAGCTGACTCTGCAGCGCTACCTCAGCGTGAATACACCTGCAGCTTTCCTGATGCGCCGCCGGGTTCAAGATCACTGAAGGCATCAAGCAAAACATCACACAAGGCAGAGGGCTCAGGGCTTAGATTTCAGGACATTACAGCACGCACAGCCCTAGGCTGCAGCTCTGGCATTCCTGCGCATTTCTTCACCACTTTACTTTCCCTCAGCCTAGTAAGGGCGCGGTGCTCAAAGAGCACTGGCAACTGGGCATGGCAGCTACACCGACAACGCCGAAGCCCTTCTTGGTGCTCAGTGACAGCACCTTGCAACACTTGTTATGGCAGGGGGCCAATGGCCAATCCTACGGAATCGTTGACATGGTTCGGGGTGCAATGCACGGCTACGCAGAGTACACGGGTGCGCAGCCACCCAACCCAGCGGTGTTGGAGGTACTGGCCTGGCAATTCATCCGCGTCCTTGGCGAAACGCGATCTTTCCCGGAGGAGAGCCCTGCATTGATCAATTTCCTCCGTGATCATTACTATGACGAGGTCAGCGTGCGCCTGATCCCCATCAGACAAAGCTTATTACCCCATAAGCAGAAGTCCTACGATTGGATCGCGGAGCTAAGGGATCAGTATGGACTGGGACGGTACGAGCTCAGCGATGAGACCATCATGAGTCTCCAAGGCCCTCATCCCCTGGTCGATCAAATATACAACCAAAATAACTGTCACTTTCGACCGACGGTGGCGGATCGCGTCATTGGATTGCTGGTATCCCGCTCAATTCAAACGATGCGGCGACTGAAGCCAAATGCGATCCACGTTCTGGTTGTGTGCTCATGGAACTGCCAGGGGGACAATGTCCACAAGGAGATGAACGCCACGTTCGACCTTTGCAGCGCGGAGACACTGTCTGAGGTGGGTGCGGTGGCTGCTAGACACACGGGCAAGGCATGGGCCCTCAGACCATTCCTGGAACCCAATGTCAGTCGCCGGCCAATGCCCCGCACTCTTTTTCAGACATACATGCACGATGACCACCCAGGTCCCAAAAGCATGTGCCGGGAATTCCTGGCCGATTTCGAGCGCTCCTTCTGCAACGATGAGATTTTGCTTGAGACCCTTCAGGTGCATGCTGGAGACAGCGGAGAACACTTGATCAAAAGTCTGAGGCAGCCTGCTCACAAGGCTGATGTCTTCAGGTACGTCTACCACTACTATCATGGTGGCCTGTACCTTGATATCAAGATGGCGCTGCGAATGCCCTTCGATCAAATCTTAGGGCTCCTAGCTTCAGAATGGGACAATGTCCAAGTTCGCAAGAGCAAAGAGCTGGGGCACTGCCCAAATGGAGTGGAAGGGGTTCTGCCCCGGGAGTACCTGATCATGGGCATTGGGGTCAAAAATGACCACATTTTCCAGGGCATCATCTATGGACAACCGCGCCATCCCCTCATGCTCTGCGCTATCAACCACGCTTTCAGCAGGCAAATTCTTGCATCGGTCGCCAACCTGGACTATATGATCTTCTGCAAGGAACTTTGGAAGCTCCTCACGCACGACATGGGCCACACCCCAGTGACAGGATGGAACCAGACCCGACAGTTCGGACCGGTGTATTTGCTCCGCGAGCGACATTCAGCTCAGCTCACCAAGTCCAAAGAGCTTGAGTCCGACGGCCACTACTTTGAGACCCGCGGTCAGGTTCGGGTAGCATTCACCCGATGCTGGAGCTGGCGAAAAGGCTTCAAGGGCGACCCCAGGGCAGCTCAAAGAAATGAAAACTCTCTCATGCAGAGCGTGCCCCAAATCGTCTCGGAGGTCATTGAAGCCGGTGGCGCTGCCTCTGCAGCACCCCATTCAGCACAGGCGGGAGCAATGCTCACCAATGCAGGCGTCAGAGTTGTCGGCGAGACCGTGCTCAGCAGCCTCGAACGGGGTGACTTTGACGCGATCATGGCGGCGGTCGAGAAGGAGCCGCAGTACAACGGCATTTCGGCCGAGGCTGTCCTTCGCAACATCCCCCGAGGCCTATGCCTTCACCCTGAAGATCCAGACTGGCTTTCCTGCCGCTACTGCGAGCGCGGCGGTCGGCGCTTGAAGTTCCCAAATGAGTTGGGAGTCACACACCACTTCATGCAATCCCGGCATGACCGATCAGTGCCCGAGCCACCAAGCCCTCCGCCTCGCAACAGCATGTGGTCGCAGCGCCCGGCAGAGCCTGCTAACCCTCCCTCAGCTGCAGCCATCGCAGCGTCAGGCCAGGCTCCACCGCCACCAGAACCCACGGCGGACCGTCCGCCCCAGTGGAGACCCACAGCGTCGGTGTCTAAGGCACGCTTTGGGCTCGGCCTCCCTCCCATTCCGCCAGGTCCTACCCCACATGCGCAGGGCCACCGGCCTCTTGCAGTGAAACACGAACAAGGGGTCAATGACCAACAGGCGGACATCAAGGATGAGAAACAGGCCACTGCTGTTCCCACGTTGGGATGGGCAGAAGACACTGTGGGCACGCCAGACACTCCGATGCTGCCGGCGAGCACACCGCAGCCACACAAGTCTGCTGGCTCTGGCCAGACAAGTGATAGGCCTTTCAATGCATTCTCAGCCCAGAATGTGACTCCGACGGCTGCCCCCACCACACCTGTGACCTCCACTCCAGCGCAACCGACTACAGCTCGCCGCCTCTCCACCGAGGAGACCGTCCCGCAGACCCCAGGCCCGGCTGACACTACATCATCCTCCCCTGTGGATGCCCCCTCTACGCGTGCGGAGGTCAAATACCAGGGACCGGTCACTACGACCAAGCTGGTGGAGTACAGTGTCAACCCCTCTCCAGAGCAAGAGGCAAATCAACTGCCAAAGCGAGATCAGATTATCCACATCTGCCAGTCTGACCAGATGCTGGAGTGGGTTCATGCCTTCGCGACCATTTCCATTATGAAGGAGCAGGCATAGTGGGTGGCCTCACGGCCTCCGAGCAGGTCTACCTCTGGACCAATCGGTTTCGGGCACTGGGCAAGGTGCCATGGATCTTCGCCCCGATCAAGAAGGTCGCCACCGATAAAGATGCCAAATGGCTTGACATCACACAGGCGCGGCTCATGGTCGGGGCCAATGGCCTATTCACACTATCGATTGGCCAAGATGATCGCTACACAGAACTCAAATCTACAACGACCTACTATGGCATAGTGCATGCCCTCTTTCAGAAGATGTGGGATCATCCGGACATGAGCGCACTGCTCGAAACGGATGACAACTTCGAGATCGTGGCCTCCACCTTCAAATGCATCTATGACCAGTCCTCCAGGAAGAGTGGTGGCCAAAATCGCGCCATCTTCTACCAGCCTCGGGATGGTCAAGTTGTCCGCAAGCTCCGTATCGAACACAACAAGGGCGACACGGCCACCTACCAATGGCATCGTCAGCGCGAGCTGCGTGAGCAGCGTGAACAGCGTGACAAGCGCTCTGGTGAAGAGACACAGTCTCACACAGACAAGCGCTACAGGGACGGCGATGCCTGGACCCGAGGAGGGTGGTGGAATCGTGGCTCGGACTCGGGGGCCAGTGGCAGCCGCTCCTGGCACCAGTGAGCTCCAACTTTGATCACCGGTGCCAATGGCAACCTATGCAGTGCAATGCGGAGGCTTTGCCTGCATTTCCATTTCGTTTCTTCCGGAACGGACTGACGGCCTTTCTGCTGATTGCCGCCGCTGTCAGTGAAAAACATGCCTAGCCTTCTGCCGGTCGCAGTACTGTGCCTCTGCTACTAGTGCTGCACAATCACTATCCTCGTTCAGGTACACACAACAATCTGAAGCTTGATGCCTGGCAGCCTACAAACTTGCTTCGGCTGACCACTGCCAGTTAGCTGGAAGCCTGTAGGCCGCCAACACCCAAAGGTCTTTG
Source organism: Symbiodinium sp. CCMP2592 (assembly GCA_905221615.1). Lineage (NCBI taxonomy): Eukaryota > Dinophyceae > Suessiales > Symbiodiniaceae > Symbiodinium > Symbiodinium sp. CCMP2592. The sequence goes on from CAJNDT010000596.1 coordinate 13,976, forward strand.
ACCTGGGCTGTTCAGCTATAGGGTCTGAGTCAGTTTCACACCATGTGAGTGCACCGCGGCAATCGCCCGCTATGTGCTGAGCCCGCTCGCACAGCGTTCAATTGAAATAGTAGTGGTAGTAGTTGTAGTAGTAGTAGCAGGAGTAGTAGTAGTAGTAGTAGTAGTAGTAGTAGTAGTAGTAGTAGTCGTCGTCGTCGTGGTAGTCGTAGTAGTCGTACTAGTCGTAGTAGTCGTAGTAGTAGTAGTAGTAGTAGTAGTAGTAGTAGTAGTAGTAGTAGTAGTAGTATGAGTAGGAGTAGTAGGAGAAGCAGGAGTGGCAGGAGTGGCAGGAGAAGGAGAAGGAGGAGTAGGAGGAGTAGGAGGAGTAGGAGGAGTAGGAGGAGTAGGAGGAGTAGGAGGAGTAGGAGGAGTAGGAGGAGTAGGAGGAGTAGGAGTAGGAGGAGTAGGGGGAGTAGGGGGAGTAGGAGGACGAGTTGAAATAGAGTGGGGGTAGGAGTAGAAGGAGGAGGAGGAGGAGGGGGAGGAGGAGGAGGAGGAGTGTGCAAGCAACGCTTCCAAACACCGGGCAGATGAGTTCTATAGCTTCTCAGCTTTGCTGGCTTTACTACGAAACTCGGCTATTGATATATCAATTTAACTCCCCCTCGCAAAGCCAATGATATCAGAGAATCCTGTGAACATTGCATATTGACCTCCCCCCTGTCCCTCCCCCCTCCACAAACCAGAGAATCCTGTGAACCTTTCAATATACCCCCCCTACCCCCAACTTGATACTATCAACAGACGAAACACCGACCAAAACGAAACGGACACCGATCGGAACACGGGACGGGACACGATCGAGACACCGACGGCAACAGACTCTTGGTGGCTCTCTCGAGAATCACAGTAGCCGTGTTCGTTGACGAGGCAAGTGACGTACACCAAACTACTGGAAAATTGGTGCGCAGCACTACAGGCAGGGCTTGTGGTTCGAGCTTACCTGTCGCGGCTTCGCGGCATCTGGGGATGTGAGAGCCAGTGTCTTCCCGTGCTGTTAAGCGACATGAAAAGCCAGCCTTTGGGCTTGTCGACTCCCCAGCAACCTCGCCACAATAACGCACGCCGAATGCTGAATCGATCTGACTCGTATAGCAGCTTTGCTCCCAATAATCCTTCTGCAGCTTTGTTCGTTGGTTCGTTCTCAGAATTCCTGTTTATGCTGCTTTGAAGCTTCGGGCTTCCAGACTCTCAGAGAGCTCAGCTCCCAGCTTCGGACCCGGTGCCAGACTCCGAGGGCGCCCGCCATCCGCTTTTTGCCTCCCATCTTGCATGATCAAAATGGCGCATCGGCTCATCACATCTTTGTGCCTTTTACGGTTTAGCACGAGATACTGAGTAGAGCAAACTTCGGCTAGGTCCTCAAGCAGTCTTGAATTTCAACTCGAGGGGAAGGTGCATCGCATTAAGGGATTTTGCAGACTCTAGAAGTCATCAGACGATCAATGCCAGTCACGTATCATGCGTCTGCACCCAATGTATGCTACAAGTCATTTATGCCCAACATGAATGAAAGAAAGGAAAATAACATGAAGGAACAAAGTCTACTTTCAGCAAGCTTCACACAGTTAACAGCAGAAATGGGCCTGTGCCGTTACCTCACAGCACTCTTCAGCAGGCTGTGACACAGCAGTCGCAGAAGCTTGCAGAGCTGCGGGCTCTGCAGCCGGCTGTGCGGTCTCTGACATCGCGGCATGTGCGGCAGCCGACTGGGCGGCAGTTGGTTGTGTGGCAGCAACACTGGCAGCTGGCAGTTTGGACTTGGTCGGTGTGACATTGGGCTGTGTGGTATTTGGCGGAGTGCCGTTGGGAAGTGTAGCAGCCGTGGCAGCAGCGGGCTGCACTGCAGCCGCTTGCGTGGCAGCGGGCTGCGTGGAGGAGGCCTGTCAGGCGGCACTCCGCGAATGCATGCGCTGCGCTTTGCCAAGACTTTCACTCCGAATCCAGGTCCCGAACTGGGCTTTTTGTCTGCGTTGGCGTGCCGGGATGTGGCGTTGACCTTATCGCAGACAGTGCGGCCTGCTGGTCGGTGCGCTCGTCAATTCACGCTTTCGACTTTAAGGACTGCGCGGATAAGAATGGTGGTATGGCAGCGGCTGCCCAAACGAAGGCGGATGTCCTGCGATCGTCATTCATCCGCACAATTGCATTACCTACTGGCAATCCATTGTGCACACTCATTGTGTCACGCGGCAGGTCCATAAGGGTAGTGTGCTCCACCTGCGGGCGGAGTATAAGGAAGAGGATATGGTGTCGGCTGGGAAGGCCTCAGCGATCATGAGGCCGCATCACGCACATGCTGCATCACGCTCCAGAACCGGCACAGTATGGCCTGTGCAAAGACCTTCAGGACCAAGGTGCAGACGGATATGGATATGGGTGATGCTGGTATGGGTATGGCGGCAGGCCTGAACCGATGACAAGACGGGGCCGATACGCTTTCCAAGGAAGACTCGAGGTGGAAACCATATCCTGCAGAACTCGGATCCGGCACGGTCGATGGCGGTGCCTCAAAAACGAGGCAAGACCTAAAGAAAGAACCGTCCTGGCTTGCAGGAATGGACATCAATCTGGCTGTGGCCTGGTAATACATTGGTGCAGCTTGCTGTGCCTGAGTTGCCGCAAGGATCCCATACACTAGCAGTTGTCTCTAGCACACACATCTTACTCAATGTTGCTCAACTTGGACCTGAGAGCCTATGTTCGATCCCGTGAAGTGTCTAGCCAAGGACGCAAAATGAGATGAAGCATGATCAAGTACAAGTAACCCATTCTAGATGTGCCAATATTCCCGACTATGGCATCCTGCTGCAAGGGAAATTTCGGTTGCTTGTGCATCTACCTGGGCCGCCTGCCGGTGAAGGATGCGGTTGTGGAACACCGTGTAAGGGTGCTGGATCGGTTGGGGTTGCCTGTCATGGGCCAAAGTGAGCATCCCTTCGTTCGCCTTCACAAGGCTGTCAATGCCGTGAAAAAGGCCTGCCCGGGTCCAGGGAGTGCAGCTGGCCTGCAAGATCAACCAAGACGAACAATCTTCGACGAGCCCGTTGCAGAAGCACTGCTCGGGTTGGAATGTTCACAAGGCAACTTAAGCCCAACACGGTGGAACAGGAGGAGCAGCCTGCATAAGAGTTACTGCTACATCACTTGTTTGTCACGATTGAGACGAGGAAACAGCCACCTCGGGGGGACCGAGAACAGCCACGTTCCTTGCCACTGCAGATGCATTGGAACACCCCTGGTGCCTGATCGTAGCAGAAATCAATTCTCAATTGAAGCGGTCCTTGCCACCAGTCGATTCTTTGCTCCCTTGCGGTGATGATCTCGTTCGATGTCGAACTCGACCACCTGCCCAGAGTGAGCCCCGTAGAGTATGGAACTGCAAAAGAGGAACACAGCCCAGTGCACCGTACTCAGGCCCAGCTGCGCATTCTGGCACTGCGCCTGACAAAGCCGACTTCCGGGTTTCAGTCCTACCCCCGTCATTGTGCTAAGCCGACCAGCAAGGAGTCACGATGCACGAAGAGATCCCCAGCAAATCTGTCGGAGTTGATGAAGCCCCAGGCCTCATGTGCTGACCGTGGTCAAGATCTCACGCTTGCAGAGACTCGGCTCTTGGGCCCGAACGCCTTGGAAAGATCGGATGTACCCGCGCAACCTGCAAGAGTCCGCATAAGTCCGCCATTTGCAGCCTATGGCACTTACGGCACTTACAGCCTGTGGCCAATCCAATCGCCGGGTCTCAGCAAAGCTCGTGTGGTGATTTGCTTCGCCACCTCGAGGCACTGCAGCAGGCACTGCTCGTGCGGTCGGCGATATGCCACATATCACCAGGGCGATGATCCCCCGTAGCATTCGATTGGATTTCAGATGACGTGGAAGAAGTCGTGCTAGCAGATTGCTACACCTTGCTCGCATGCGCGCATGGTGCCACAAACCAAGCTGCGAACCGCCCTTCCACGATCATCCAGGGCAACGTCAAACTCCACGACTTGACCCTCGGTTGCAGGGAGCAGTCAGGGTGACACAGTCGTGGTGGGGATAGGAAGGCACAAAACCAGCACAGCTGGGACAGGAGTAGATGCAATGCGACATGCTGGAGGCTGAAGACTGGCGAGATCCAGGCCGTTCTGAGAATCGGCTGACCATCCGCACCAGTTTCAGAACCCGGCCTGATGTATGCGAGATGGGAGCATGCGCGTGTGCCTCACACCTCCTGCGAGACTCTTAGCGCCGGTCTCAAGCAAGAGGTTGTCCCGGTGAACGAAGAGGTCTCCGTCAAAGGCGGCGGCATTCAGGAAGCCCCAACCTGCGCCGCTGAGAGAAGCAGAAATCTCTAGGCTCCGAGTGGTCTCCTGGTCTCCACGAGGCCCAGGCGCTCGGCGAAACGCCGGACGTAGCCCCGGTGCCGCTGGCCAAGAACATCGTAGGGCCTCTCTGCAGCACTAAGACTCGACGAGTTGCGATCGTGTCTGAAGCAGAGAACATGAGACGACGATGTCGCAATTCTCTCCACTGCGAGCCAAGCTGAGCTAGCGGCTTTCTGCCCAGGACCGGCTTTACGGCTACAGCCACGGCTTTGCCGTTCTCGTCGGCCTGAACATCGAACCTCAGCTCAGTAATATGCAAGGCGGCAACAACATGTCCAATTACACGCGCTCAAATGAAACCAAGGATGCTGCTCGACTCCTTCGTTCTCATGAAGGGGATGAGCCTGCAAGTGAAGTGGCATCTGTATGCATAAAACACCCCCTGACACAATCGAATTCGAAGTTCGAGGATTCGAGGATCCGACCTGAAACTCCGGCATTATTCGATCTATCCTGAACATCAGCTCGCCCTCGAACATGTGACCTGAAACGGCCACAGGGCAGGGCAGGGCAGGGCAGGCAACGCGACACCAGCTGCTTCGCTGCTCCGCTTCTTGCAGAAGCGCACTTTTCACCATGCCGTAGCCACTGACAGGAAGGTACTTCGTCACGGAGCCAATAAGCCTTTCCACAAAACCATTCTTCTTTCCAGCTCGTAGAAGTTTGCAGCACAAATCAGTGAGAGCCTTTCTTGCTTCAAGTCAAGTGCGGACTTGACAGGTAGCCTGTAGCTATCGCCCGCTGTTCGAAAGCAAATGCTTCTGCCAGAAAACTGGCCGGCTTGACGTGATCCCAGAGAAGGCTTCTTCTGGCGGCCTTAATCTGACGAACGCAGAACTTCACAAAACCTGCCAAACAGGTACGCTTCGCCTGTCCTTGCCTTCAGGGTGTGCAGGGGCTGGGACGAGGCAGACAGGTGCCATTCCGGCAACACGGAGCTCCGGTCAAAGTCAGCCATGAAACATGCACAGCCACTAAGGCATCGACTCGCCATCCTCAGGTCCTCGACAAGAAAGGCTTAAACCAGAGAGACTGACTTCGTCTGTCTGCCAGCCTCTGCAGATCATGCCTCAGCTACATGCTGCTGCAAGTGCCGATTTTTGGGATGTGGTGTAAGTAGAGGGCTCTCTGTCACCGCACCGGGCCTGGGCTTTTAGGCTCAGAGTCTGATTTCTCGTTTCGAGAGCCGCTGAGCTGCTGGCGGCACCGGGCCTGCGTACCGATCGACCTCGACGGGAAAAGATTTTTCATTGCGACATGTTGCGCCACAAGGACATTTCCGAACGGCCTGAATCATGACAGACTCGATGGTGTTCATGTGCATTACTTGAAGCGTGTCCGCGGTGCCTGGCTTCGTCAGAGTCGACTGGGTTAAAGTACTGAGCATTCTGGAAATGGCAGTAAACAGGGAGTCGCTGCAGACTGCACCTTGGTTGGCATGAGCCTCGGTGTGCACTTACATGCAACATTGTCACGTGTTTCGAGCGTCTGAGAAGACCTCCCACCTGCATTTTGCATCTAAGTCTGTTGCTTGCTCTGCATCTTTGGACTGCTGGCCGCCAGAGGTCAAGGTAGCCAAAGCTGCATCAGCCGCCTGATCATGTAACCACAGCTGCCCGAGCACAAATCAGTCGGTTTCGGCATGACGTAAATGCTTTGCATACCTTTGCATTTCGGGCCGCGACCATGACGACAGTTGACAATGTACTGCGACCGAAGGCGAAGCCTGTGTGCACAACCCAAGCAACACACAAGATTCAGACTCAGTACTCTCCCCGCACGCGCGAGGTCAGCGGCGGCAACGCCTTCATGAGGCTTCGATGTCACAGCACATCTTGACAACGCACATGCTACCCCTGTGAGCCTTCTGGCCATCAACGCCAACCCTTGCCCTGCCCGATGCTCATGGACAGAACCTATGGGTGAGACGCAGCATTGCCTGAACCAACCAGCCCGCAGGAGATCGCGTGCAAAATAACTTGCACAATACAGCCAAACATGACAGCAGTTTACGCATGTGTCCAAGTACTACACAGAATGTGTGAAACAAGCAAGTCTGATAAAACACTCCGCATGTTTCTGATGCGATGCGAAAAGAGAGCTCTGCTGTACGCAACGCAAGCAATGGATCTGGATCTGACGAAGTGCACTAATGGACCCTCGAGGAATCACCGGGCAGCGTGGACACCCAGACGGAAAGCCGCTCACCGTCAGCCAGGTGCGACTCAGAACCGCCACTGTTGTGCTGCAGTTATCTCGTCGACACTGCGTATCTTAGCCCATCATACGATCCGTTCATTGACCGGCAGTTTTAGGACTCAACCGGCATTCCTCTACTCATACCCGAAGAAGGCATTTTGGATGGCATCGCGCCTAGTTCATGGGAATCCACTTGCAAGTCCAGAGTGCATGCGTTTGTTTTGCACATCCAGTGCGACTCCGGCATTGGAATTGCTGTGGCTTGTATCGGCTTGCAAGGCAGCATTTGGGGTCCCCGGACGGCATCGGATTCTGGAGTTGTCGTTGTCGATACAAACATTAGGATCCTTTCGAGTGTCCAGTTGTTTGGGGTTTTACCAAACTAATATGCTTATACGCAACAAAACAACCAGATGCATGCGCATCTTTGTACTTGAGCCAAAGACGGGTAATGGGTATAAGTTAGCTACATCTTACACTTTGGGTTTAGGTCTAGGGCCTAAAGGGGTTAAGACCAGACCAGCTTTAAGATCAAACCCTAGACAGAACAGGAACCTTAAAGACCAAACCCTACACCAGACTGGGACTTTAAACCGGGGACAGCCTACCCTCGACCTTCAAGCCGAAGCCCGAAGCCGTGCGGATTAACTAAGTACTTGTGCAACCACTGCTCCGAAACTCACAGGGCCCGAAAAATGCAAAACGCACTAAAGCACCACCAATCAATGGTAGTAGTAGTAGTAGTAGTAGTAGGAGTAGTAGTAGTAGCAGCAGCAGCAATGGTAAAAGAAGTAATGGTAGTAGTAGTAGTAGTAGTAGTAGTAGTAGTAGTAGTAGTAGTAGTAGTAGTAGTAGTAGTAGTACAGTGTATTTCGTCGGCCGATTCGAGGAACTCTTGCAATCATGGAATCTTGCACCACTTGAACCACGTGCCCCACTTGAGCCAGTTGCGCTATTATTGCCCAGTGACCCAGCCACCCAGCCACCCAGCTGTCCACCCGCCGGTCCCCTGCCACGGGAATGCGGTGCAACGGCCCCGCAGCTCCCCTCACACCCAAAAAATGTTTCAGTACTTTGGGCTGGCAATTCTTAAACCCAGGCCCACCCACCCCCTACCTATCAATTTGCCCCTCCCCCCCTTCCCCTCCGCGGCCCCAAAGCCACCACACCCTTCTGATGCTCATGATGCTTGCCCGCCCCCTTCCAAAATAAAGAATGACGCCCATACTGACCCTAAACAAAACACCTTAACCAATGTGCTCGCCGGGCACCCGTAACCCTAAACAAACCATAAGCCGTAACACCCCCCATAGCCTAAACCCTGGAAGCCGTAAAACCCCACAATACCCTAAACACCCAAAACCTTGCAATACTAATGCTAATACTAGCACTCATACTAACACTAACACTAATACTCACACTGATACTTATGCTAAGGGCAATACTAATGCTAATGCTAGCTATAACTATAACTACTGCCAGCTACAGACCGTAAACCCTAGCCCTAAACTCGTCAACCGCACGCGCCGGGCGCGCCTAACCCAAAACCCGAACAGCCTAAACCTTAAACCCTGCACCGTAAGACCCCAACCCCTAGACCCTAAACATCGGAACCCTGCGCTAACAATAAGTACTAACTACAGACCCTAAACCCTAGCCCTAAACCCGTCAACCGCACGTGCCGGGCACACGTAACCCTAAACCCTACGCCGTAACACCCAACAGCCTCAACCCCAAACCATAAACCTTAATCCCTGAAAATTCATATGATATTGAAATAAAAACTGATTATAGCTATATCTACAAACAAACACTAAACCCGTAAACCGCACGCGCCGGGCGCGAGTAATGCTAAACCGTAAAGCCCCAACAGCCAAAACCCTAGACCGCGAAACCGCAAACCCCAAAACCCTAAACTCAATAAAGTGGTCCAAGTGGTTCAAGTGGTGCAAGCGGTGCAAGCGGTGCAAATGGTGCAAGATCACAAGATTGCAAAACATGCCCATCCTCCAAGTGTGCATACTAACAAGATTGCGAGATTGCAGAATGAGCAACCTTACGTGCAATCTTGCCCCCCAAACCGGCAAGCCAAACAACAAAAATTAGCTAAATCTTAGCCATTTGGAGAGCCCCCAAGATTGACAAGATTTGCAAGATTGAGGTAGATGACCAAGATGGGCAAGATGGGCAAAATCTTGGTCCCAAACAGCGCGCCTCGTCTCCCAGCACAAAGTAGTGGTAGTAGTAGTAGTAGCAGTAGTAGTAGTAGTAGTAGTAGTGGTAGTAGTAGTGGTAGTAGTAGTAGTAGTAGCGGTAGTGGTAGTAGTGGTGGTAGTAGTGGTAGTAGTAGTAGTAGTAGTGGTAGTAGCCGCCACAAGTGCTCAAGATGCCGCGCTGAATGAGAGGTTTCGAACAGGCTTGGGGCGCAACTGCTGTGCTAGAGGTCCCTACCGGGCTCCTTTTCCGAACAGTAAAGGTTTGTGCCTCCCTCTACGCCATGGTCCTCTCCTTATTCCTACAGGAGCTGCTTTGAGCCGCCAGGTCCCAATTTCTGGGCCCAGACTCTGTTTAAAACATTGCATCGCTGGGTAGGCGGTAGGGTTTCCACTTCCGCGCAGTGGAGGGAGTCATTAGGCTTCTGTCTCTTGACGAAAGTAGCGGATGGCGCAATTGCCAGTGCACTCACAAAACTTTGCATCTCTTCGCAAGAATTCGTTCAAGACAGCATGTAGACGAACAATACGAAGTGACGGGCCCGTACCATACCGAGGGCAGGTCTTGACACCTACCCTGGTCGACCGTCTGGGGGTCCGGCCCCCACCAACTCGAAGAGAGCTTCAGTCACAGACTGCTGACTCCCCTGCATATGGCACAGCCTCCCGCAGGGCAGGACGACTAGAAAGATCCATTAGGGTCGTCTCGTGGAATGCGGGACACCTAGGTCAACAGCAATGGGGAGAATTAAAAACGTGGCTAGCAGCTGAAGCATCCAACCACTGTGACGTGCTCATCCTGCACGAAACACACTAGACGGAGACAAGTGAATTCAGTGTTTCAGGTTGGTACTGTATTTCTTCGGCCTCAGCTTCTGCCAAACGAAATCCCCCGCAGAAGCAGGGTGCCAAGCGGAAGTCCAGACAGGACTCGAAAGAGGGACCATCCACGACAAGAGCGGATGGAGTTATGATTCTGTTCTCGCCCAAATTCGCAGCTAAGAGCCTTCGCTGGAAGGAATGGAGCCCAGGCCGAGTCCTGGAAGCTCGCGCGGACATTGCAGGAACCAGACTGGTCATTGTTGCTGTTTATCAACATGCTTGGTCCTCGTCCAAGTCTATACAGTCTAACAAAGATGACCGTGCTCAGGTCCTGTCAGTCATGTCCAAGGTTGTCAAGCAGGTGCCTAAGCGTGACTCTCTTATTGTGGCAGGAGACTTTAACACTTCCTTGCGACCGAGCCCTCCCTTGGTGGGCACGCACGTGAAGCCACCCACGGATGATCGCCCAGATGAATCCCACCTGTCTAATCTGTTGCTGAGGTTGCGCCTGGTTGCCCTTAACACCTGGCACTGCGACCACGTTGCCACCTTCGTTCAAGGCGGCGTGGAATCGCAAATCGACTTTGTCCTTACTAAGGAATCTACGGCAGGAGGCAAGGCCAAGCGATCTGCTCCCTGGACGGACTGCCCGCTGGGAAGCTGGAAGAAAGGCGGACACTACCCGATTAAAGCTGACATCCCCCTCCAGCATCACTGGTTGCTTCCACCTCATAAGGGCAGCATGCGTCGCTATGATTCCTTAGCTCTTCAGGCATCAGTCAGAGAGGACGATGACACAGCCAAGGCACTGCATAGTTGGATAGCCTCCAGAATAGAGTCCTGCCAAGACCCCACGGATTGGAATGCACTGCTGCTTGAAGGCGCGGAACGATTTTTCCCCAAAATCCCAAAAGCTAGACAGATCCCGCTAGAGTCAGAGACTCGTCGTATGTGGAGGGCCAGGACCTCCCACAGGGTCGACAATACAGCTCCCTCAGCACAGCTGATCGAGTCCAACCAAGCAATGGCACAGCCTCCTAGGTCAAACACGATACCTCAGCCGGAAACCGAGGCAGAGCTGGCGCAGATAGCACACAGACAAGCTGTGAAGCAAGCCAAGAAAGAAAGAATAGCGAGCTTCATAGCGGAGGTCGATGCGAGCATAGCAGAAGGTGACCAACATATCTCGTTTCAGACCCTTAAAAAGCTGCAGCCTTGGCAGCCAGCGCGTCGAGCTCAGCTCAAGGACGCCACAGGACATCTCCTGGGTCCAGCGCAGGAGCTTGCTACACTCAGGGAATACGCGAATCAGGTATTTGCGGCTCACCCACCATTAAGACCTTTGACAGGAGCTTTTCCAGTCTTGGAGCCATCCAAATTAGCCGCTCACATTCATACAATCAAGCCCAACAAAGCAGTGCCAGAGGGCGCCGCACCTGCGGCTGTATGGAGACTTTGCAGTGATGCTGTCGCTCCAGTTCTTTCCCGACACGTCGCGGCTAAACAGACAGAGGACAGTCTTGAATCAGACCTCATTGACGCAGATCTGTGCCTCATCCCCAAACCGGGCAAACCATCAGACAAGCCAGCAAACCTGAGACCACTGGGTATCTTGCGACCGGATGCTAAAGGACTGGCTGGGGCGGCCAGGGAGGCGCTCCAACCCCTGACTCTCTCGTTCCTGAAGCACATGCCACAGTTTGCCTACCTCCCAGGACGTGGGCTATCGGATGCGCTCGAACGCGTCGTGTATCATCTGCGAGAAGCTAGGTCTTTGTTAGAGCAGGCTCACCCCACGAGACATGCTCTCCAGCAAGGCACACAGGTGCCCCCTCTTGTAGGGGGTCTGACCTTTGCTCTAGACCTAAGCCAGGCGTTTGACACAGTCTCTCGCCAAGAGATTATCGGTCTCCTTCAGAGAGAGGGAGCCGATCAGGACACAGTCCACCTAGTTCAAGCTCTGCATGACGGATCCAAATATGTCCTGCATGCCCAAGGTGACTCCACCTCAGTCGAAACAACAGCAGGCATTAAACAAGGATGTAAGCTCGCTCCCACCCTATTCTCTTTCCTCACAGGTGACCTCTTCCGATCACTGGTGGACCTGTTTGGCGCTGAACAGGTTCTGAAGTTTTTGACGGGCTACGCTGATGATCTGACGCTTCATAGGACTATTCGTTCTGAAAAGGACCTCAAGGCCATCCATGCACTGATAGCTGCCCTGTTGGAGGAGGTCCTCAGGGTCAACATCGGCAAGTGCGTCATTCTGGTGAAGCTGGCAGGTAGGGAAGCACAAAATGTGACGAACAAACACAGCTGCTGGATTACAAACCCCAAAGGAGAGCAAGTCAGAGGGTGGCGCATCGGCCCCAACAAGTCGTTCCCTGCCTTCCAGTGGGTCTCCTCTAGCAAGTACTTAGGAGTTATGATCTCCTACAACCACTTCGAGTTGCAGACTTTGCACTTTCGGATAGGGGAGGCGAAGCAAAAGCTGCATCAAGTTCGCCAATTCGTCTATAACCGTAGGCACGCAAGCACCATGTCGCGCCTGAAGGTGTGGCAGAGTACCGTCTTGAGCACCTTGACGACCGGCTTATCAGACGTAGGTCTAAGCGAAGAATCGGCCAAACAGCTTCGCAGCTGGCACGCCTACAAGGTACGATCAGTGCTGAACTTACCGGCTCACACTACACGTATCACCACCAAGGATCTTTTCCAGCTCTACAGCATCCAGGACGCTGTCCAAGCGCTGCAGTCTAAGCTTCAGAAACGACTTCGTAAACTAGAGCGACGATCAGTGCGAAGCCCGGACATCACGACAGACCCCTCAGCCCTGCAAGTTATCCGCGACAAGCTGTCCTCCCTGTCAAGTCTCCCTGAACCAGCGGATCACCCGGTCACCTCGTATGATTGCACGCTTTGCGATGCCTCCTTTGAGACGTCAAATGGACTACACTTGCATAAGTCGAGGGTTCATCCGGCCAGTATCGATCGCTTTGTGCCTTCAAGCTTCGATAGAAAACTCCACGCAGTAGATGGGATGCCGCAATGCGCAGCATGCAAGCGCAAATTCCATCAATGGAAAGGCCTACGGGACCACTTGTTGTCGGGAGCATGTCCAGAGCCTCAGAAGCTTCGTTCATTAAACGAGACTGACACACAGTCCAGTCATCCTGAGATCAAGACACTCTCACAGCTGCGACAGGACATATAGCTCTGCTCCCACAACACCGCATTGCGGAGCTCTCGAGGACTGTGGACGCTAAGGTTCTCAACCATAGATGCCTAACGTGTGATTTTTGGACTTTTGACCACACAAAAGTCAAATCACATTTTCGACAGGCGCATCCGAAGGACTGGTCACGACTGCACAAGCGAGCCGTCCATATCTGTCAGGGCTACTCGCCACAGCTCGCCAAAGGCCACCCATGCTCCTTTTGCGGCTACAAGGTCTATGACCGTAGACTACACCCGGAGCAATGCCCAGTGCTCTATCAGGTCAGCACGCAGTGGCTGCGAGGACAACCTGAAACAGAAGCTGATCCTGCTGTCCCGCCCCCTATAGGCCTCAAACAAAGTCGCTGGCCCACTTTTTTCGACGTAGGGAGAATGGCACAGCCTCAAACTCGTCGAGCACAGCTCGTCATCCTACCATAGACTCGAATCCAAAGCCGGAGTGCCAAGTTCCTAGGAACACAGAGCCACAGCCCGCGGGCACGCATAAACGGGCCTTGACTAACACGTCAAACTCCTGCTACGCTAATGCTCTCTTCCAGGCCCTGCATCAGATCTCGAGCTTTGGGTACGATCTAGGCGCTCTCCAACCAGTACTGACCCATCTTGGGGACGAGACGGCCTCCAGAATTCTGAACTTATTCGGATTGTTTGAATTTCGCCATGCCATCTCTGGCTGGCGACTGGATGGCAGGCAACACGATGTTTCAGAATTTCTCCTCCACTTGCAGAACAAGCCCATGGGATCCCTTCAGCATACCCAGTGGCAGGGTCGCACCGAGGGAATTGTTGAAGAATCGGACGTGGGCGTAAGCCCTCTTCTCCTCCCCCTTCCTTCGGGAACTCTCTCTCTCCAAGCTTGCTTAGGACTCTGGGAATCTCAAACTTTTACTCGCGCGTTGGTATGGTCCCCAGAACTCTTAGCGGTCGTGATCTGTCGATGGCAGGACGGGGTCAAGAATACCCAACAGTGTGCCTGGACTGGTCGTGCCATGGTGTCCGTATGGACTTCCAGCGAAAACAGAGTTCATCGACCCTATCAAGTCCTGGCAGGAGTTTCCCACTTTGGGGACTCCTTAGCGTCAGGACACTACCGAGCTTTCTGGCCAGAGGACCCAGCGGATGCAAGATCTCAGGTGTGGATCTCTGATGACTACAAGCTTCCGGAGAGGGCCTCAACGGCCATGGTTCAATCACTTTCTCGTAATGTCTACATGCTTTTCTTGCAACGAATTCGCTAGCATCATCGCCTTAGGTGATGCATTCCGGCCCGACTTCGTCCTCGAGGGCTTAGCAGGGCGCCCGTGCGTGAGAAGCCTGTAGTCAATTTCACGTTGACGCAGGCCACCTCACGTCAAGGCCAAGTGCGTCATGCGTGCACGCGGAAATGCACTTTCCGTAATACCTTTCCTCTCAATCAGCTCTCTTTTTGCCTTACCTCCTTTTTATTAGTTATCAGCTTCCCCTTCGATCACTGTGGCCGTCATGACAGCCTCGCCTGCGGCTGCCAAAAGCCCAGAGCACAAGCGCTCCCGAAATGGTCCCGAATTCGAGGAAGCCCCAGCGATGGACACCTCAGAATCCATTCCCCGCCAGAGGGGGCCAGGAGCCGGCCAGATGCCTGGGCAAGGCTCCCAAGCCCGCGCCCAAACGGGCGCCATCCAGGTGCTCAGCCCTGAAGAGCTTACGAAAGCATTCCTCGTGCATGATGATCAGATGAGTCTTCTGCAACACCAGCTGTCTTTGGTAGTATACAAGTTGCCCCAGGACCACCACCTCTCGAAGGCTTTATTGGCATCCGTAAAATCCTGGCAAGGCGGTTTGAAGCAGCTGCGCCAGGGAGAAGCTCACCCGGAGGGATCATGCTCGAACGCCGTGTCCGTTGTCCTACTACATGAACTCACCAAAGGAAATCCTCCCGACTATGTGGACAAGACAGATTACAGTAGGCTATTGAAGGTGGTTGATTCCATGATCAACATCACCACGAACAAGTCCAAGCTAGCCCAGGACATAGTGCACTGCTCAGCTCAGCCGAACAAACTCAAGACACACGTCATCCTCGACTTCAGAGTGGCCATCTACTCAGATTTGATGCCACATCTCTCCCTGCTCGCCTCCCTCTTCGACTCCCACGAGGACTTTGAGCGCTTGGGAAGAAAGGCGCCAGGAGGATTGGCCCGGAAGGCTCGAGGACGACCCTGAGTTCTGCCTAGGTCCAGCACACAGTGCCATCAGTCCTTCAGCACAGCTGATGCTCCTGCCTAGTCTTGTACGTCTGGAAAATTCCGCGCCACGTGCGCACAGCAACGGGGAGCCTACGGTAAGCTATGCCGATTCTTTCAACAAAGTTCCAGCAGCTTACAAAAAACTGAGAGCCCTGAGCGTGCTTTCCTCACTCTTGCAGCTCTTTGAGTCAGAACCCTGGTTGCACAAGTTCGGCTCGAGATTTCAGCGATAATGGACTCTTCAGTTTTTGCGGATCTCCCGGGACCGGACCAAGTCCCCCACTTCTTGCGCCTGGTGCGTCAGCTGGACGAGATTCTCAAGCGAAAGGCCTCGCAAATATCCACGGATCCTGGAGCGGCGTCCCCTACCAGCTCGCAAACCGTGGAAAGAAGCACCCTGCCTTCGGGCAAGGCTCGCCCACCTACGCCGCCAGCTCCCAAATCTCGACGAACTGACGAAGAACCTGATCAGGCAGACAGCAAAACTCAGCTCCTTCCTTAGGCACTATAGACAGAGCATGTTGCCAGCCTAAGAAAAGTCCGTGTTGCTGCCATGGGCTTTCCTCGCTCTGTCTCTCCGAAGCTTGCAGACAGGAGTGAGGGCTCAAGCACCCTGCCGCTGAAAGGAAGCACACAGTGCACCAAGGATTCGGCACAGCCGACACACCCCCGCTTAGCCAGGATGTATTGCGCTCCCTATCCAGATGGAGTGCATGAGGCTCTGGCACGGAGCCATATGCCAGGTCTTCGCCGACCGGTAGACTCCCAAATCACGGCAGCCATCTCGCCCGAACCCCACGGCAAATGCCTGGCAACTGGCTACGCCAGCGCCGTCTACGATTGCAGTACTGCAAACTTTGTGCTCAAGAAGGTCACGAAACCGGAGGAGGAATACTTGGCCAGACGTGAATTCAGCAGACTATCGCGACTCCCACCGATCAACTGCATCACCGAAGCCTTCTGGCAGCAAGGTCCTACCTTGTTACTACCCCTCCTCTACCACATCCATGTCCCATCAATGACTGCAGACCATGTGGTCAACCTGGTGGCAGACATCAGGGCTGCCTTGAACGCAGTGCATTCCAGCCAACTAGTCCACGCGGACATCCACCTGGGCAACATCATGGTTCGCTCTGACCCTCCCACCTACGTCTTAATTGACTTTGGAGGAACAGCGGGGGAGAGCGTCTACCCCCTCAGCCTGGGCTACGGGGCCCTCGGTAAAGGAGGAGAACTTCACCGCCCCCCTCACGAGCTGCTGGAAGGCCCCACACGGACCGTCAGAGGCGACTACTACAGGCTCAGCAAGACGATTTCGGTCCAAATTGTGGGCAACAAGTGCTGGCGCAACACTGCATCGGGTTTCCCGATGGCCCCGAAACTCCCCAAGCACCTGCGCGTGGAGCTGGCCGAGTGGGAGAATCTGGCTAGCATCACTCCACCCAAACGGCCAGAATCCGCTTTTCCAGGAGGAAGCTGGCACGAGACTGCCATTGATTCATCGGTCACCGCCAAGCCGGTCTGTATGACGAACACGGCAACATCCGACTGGCCACGGCTGTTTTTTCCTACCCCCGGCAGCAGAAATCCAATGCCTCAGGCCTTTTCGGGCCAGAAGATCCGGCTCGCACCACCTATGACTCGGGAAGTTGGGAGGAATCGGCTGCTTATGCTCGATTCTTCCTGGCTTGCAGGCTCCGGACAATGGGCAGCCACGTCAGGACCATGTACACGGAAATCCTGCCGTACCAAAAGTACAGCAATCAGGATGGCTACCTCATGCTGGAGAATTCTTCAGACCATCCCCCTCCTCCGCCCCCTCCACCTGCCGCAAGCTCGAGCGACCTGGCTGCTCCGGCATCGACTACTGAGCTACAGGGCATTTGGGCGGAGATGGACTAGGCTTCAATCGCAGGACACAGTCCAATCTAGCGGCGTATGGCACAGCCTCCGCCTCGCGGCTACGGCTACTGCTACCGTTATGCCACTAGAACAGGACACAGTCCACAGACATCTGAGTCACAGACTCTGACTTTAACTCCTGCCTGACGCTTGCCTGAGCCCAAAATAACCAAGTTCAACTGCCGTCAATGCCAAGCTACCCTACTGCTGAGTTTGGCTCCAAACCAGCTAACGGTTTCCTGCGTGTGCTGGCGCTCATGGCTAATGAGGATGATGGCCCCATTCGGGCTACTTCATTTCCCCCTGAGATCTTCGCGGACTATATGGATGACTACCTCACGCTCTCGGCATTACGGCTATACTGCGAAGAGGCCCAAGTGTCCCTGCCGCCTGCAGCGGGAACATGGCCCTCCAATGATCTTACGGCATGGGCACACCAAGCCCTTCCTCTTCTGCAGTGGCAGCGCTTCGAGCAGTACCTCGACTCTATGACCACCATGGCCGTCTCCGACGCGGAAGAGCGCTGTTCGATCGCTCCAATTCCGCACATCGGTCTGCCGCACATGGTGCCCAAGGCGGAGCAGATCGCAAGTCACTGCATCACCTCTTGCTGCTTCTCTGTCTGGTCCTCAGTCCGCCAAGTTCTACAACACCTACCTTTCGAGCCCCACAACAGATGGGAGCCCCCTCCCCAGGAAGTCAACTCTTCAGGCGGCCAGCGTTTTCGAGTCGGAGCGTACAATCGTGTTCTCCCAGGCTTGCTTAATACTGGACCTCGCTTGAAGTCCTGGTCGATGCACTCTCTCCTCCACATAAGGATGCTCGCAATGCTGCCTACGGCTCACTGCTCATCCCCATCTCTATATGCGATCAGGGAGGCATATGGATCGAAGATCCTGACGGAAGCGACTACCAGGAGATCCCGAACCAGCAGGGGATGACTCGGGGAACCTGCTTTGACCTCCGCGGCCTCAGCATCTCCTTCAGGGCGGACGCACTGTGGCACGCCACTCAACCGTGGGCTACCTTTAACCGAGTTGTTCTGGTGGCCTACACGGTCAAAGGAACTTCTCGCTTCTCCGCAACGCTGCAACAGCGCCTGCGTGAGCTAGGTTTTCGTCCTCCTTTGGTGAACTTGGAAGACTAGCCCGTAAGAATGGCACAGCCTCCTGCGCTGAGACACAGTCTCTGATAGCTTCCGTCTGCATCTTGGCGTCACAATACAAAATTCAGGAAGCGCAGCGTGCGCCTGCACAGCTGTGGATGCGTGCATACTGTTTCTCTTCAGGACTTCTTGGCTCTAACCATAGCAAGCCTTAGACCAGAACACTCCGCTGGACTCATGGAGGATGAAATCGTTCAACGGATCTTTCACTACCTGGCGCCAATGCTTCTTGGCCTCGACTTCTACCTGCCAATGACAGACGTGGACAGGGTGGCCCTAGCGGATCCGAACGCCCAATCAAGATCCCTGACACAAGGCATTACTGCCAGGGACGGTATGGCAGCGGCTCATACAGAGCTACAGAAAATGCTCCAGGAGTGCTTCGGGCACTGGCCAACCCTGTCTATTACTACTCTTCCTCCCTCGTCAGATCCCGAAATGCAGGAAATGCACTTTGTCTACGAAGTGCTGCAGCCGCGCCTCCTCCAGGTTCGTCGACTCGCCACTGTCAACCGCACCTGGCATGGCCAAATGACTAGCATCATATCTGGACAAGCTCGTATCAATACGGTTGAACTTCTGGTGGCCATGTCACGCCTGCGAAAGTCTGGCTCAGTGTCTGTTCGCGAGGGAAAAGACACCTTCACTCTCCCACTCTCCATGGCCTTCCGCTTGCCGGTGGAAATTCTTTCCTCTCCCCTGGATCGCACCACTCCTGCGGCCGCCTATCGCCCATCGGATTTCAATGCCTGGCATGCGCATCTCTTCGACATCTACGATGCCCTGCAGTCTGAGAACGCGCCCCAGGACTGATCAGCAGTTGCGGACTAAAGTGTAGCTCTCAGAAGCGCACAGCGCCCAAATGCTGGCATTAGGGCACAGCCCACGGCCGTGTAGCAGGACACCGGATTGTGAGACTGAGGAAAAAGCATATCTCAATCTGCTCTCATGCCAGCTGGCTCTCGGTATGAAGCTTACCTTCCTAGATGGTTTCTCCCTGCGCCATGCTCTTATTCAACTTCTACCTGGGGTGCTCATTCTTGACTTCTACGACGATTCCGCCAACTCCAACCTCTACTGGAATGATCTCGACCTGCTGTATGACGAGGCTCGGGAGGCTCGATCCCGGCTACAAGAGCTCCTTCTCCGATGGGCAAGAGCAAGCCTATAAGCCCTGGATTGGGGTGTGGCGAGCATATATCCACCTTCGAAAGAAAGGCGCAGGGGTCTTCATAGAAGTTCGACCTGACCAAATCGGCATCCTCTCGCGTGAAGCCCTGAGCATTCCCTATGGACAGGCTGACTCAATTCCGACCTTTGTTCTGCGGAGACCACTCTAGTTCAGATGGCACAGCCTCCCTCCCCATGGTCACAGACCATGTGAACTGAAGTACCTGCGTCGTATGCAAAACTAGAAGACAATTGGCCCGAAAGCATCATCAGCGAAGAGAGTGGGGCTATGTGATAGATCCAGTGTATAGGATCGTAAAGTCACAGAATCAAGAGTCATAGAGTCCATGAGTCATGAGTCATAAAGTCATAGAGTTGCAGTGACATAGCGTCATAGAGTCGTAGTGAGATAGAGTCAGTGTATAGGATCGTAAAGTCACAGAGTCAAGAGTCATATATCTATTATCTATCTATCTATCTATCCATATATGGATAGATAGAAAGATAGATATATATATATATATGAGAGAGGAGCCTCTAGGGTCTATTTAACCATCGGTATCTGCTTAAATAGTTTCAATTAATTTAAACAATTTAATTAATTTAATTAATAGAAATGAAGCCAAATCTATTAATTAGATTAATTAAATTAGATCGGCCGGGGGATTTAATTAATATTAATGAATAGAATTGAAGCGAATTCTATTCATTAGATTAATAAAATAAATTAAATCAGCCGGGGGATTTAATTAATTTGATTAATAGAATTGAATGGATGCCAAGCAATTTAAACAATTCAATTAATTTAACTAATTGTTTAATTTATTTAATTAATTTAATTAATAGAATTGAAGCCAATTCTATTAATTAGATTAATTAAATAAATTAAATCGGCCGGGGAATTTAATCAATTTAATTAATAGAATTGAATCTAGTAATTAAATAAAATAAATCGGCCGGGGGGATTTAATTAATTTAGTTAATAGAATTGAAGCCAATTCTATTAATTAAATAATTAAATTAATTAAATTAATTAAATTAATCAAATTGGGTGGAAATCTCCAGATGCCCTCAGCCTGTGGCGCTGGATTCCAAGCAATCTAATTAATTTAATTAATTTAATTAATTCAATTTATTTAATTAATTTAATTAATAGAATTGAGGCCAATTCTATTAATTAGATTAATTAAATAAATTAAATTAATTAAATTAATCAAATTGGTTGGAAATCTCCAGATGCCCTTAGCCTGTGGCGCTGGATTCCAAGCAATTTAATTAATTTAAATAATTTAATTTATTTAATTAATTTAATTAATAGAATTGAAGCCAATTCTATTAATTAGATTAATTAAATAAATTAAATCGGCCGGGGGATTTAATCAATTTAATTAATAGAATTGAACCTATTAATTAAATAAATTAAATCGGCCGGGGGATTTAATTAATTTAATTAATAGAATTGAAGCCAATTCTATTAATTAAATTAATTAAATAACTTAAATTAATTAAATTAATCAAATTGGATGGAAATCTCCAGATGCCCTTAGCCTGTGGCGCTGGATTCCAAGCAATCTAATTGATTTAATTAATTTAATTAATTCAATTTATTTTATCAATTTAATTAACAGAATTGAGGCTAATTCTATTAATTAGAGTAATTTAATAAATGAAATCGGCCGGAGGGTTTAATTAATTTAATTAATAGAATTGAAGCCAATTCTATTAATTAAATAAATGAAATAAATTAAATAAATCAAATTAATTAAATTAATCAAATTGGGTGGAAATCTCCAGATGCCCTTAGCCTGTGGCGCTGGATTCCAAGCAATTTAATTAATTTAAATAATTTAATTTATTTAATTAATTTAACTAATAGAATTGAAGCCAATTCTATTAATTAAATTAATAAAATAGATTAAATCGGCCGGGGGATTTAATTAATTTAATTAATAGAATTGAAGCCAATTCTATTACTTGAATTAATTAAATGAATTAAATCGGCCGGAGGATCTAATTAATTTAATTGATAGAATTGGCTTCAATTCTATTAATTAAATAAATTAAATAAATTAAATAAATTAAATTAATTAAATTACTGCCCTTCTCCACCCCCCTGCCCTGCCCTGCCCTGCCCTGCCCTGCCCTGCCCTGCCCTGCCCTGCCCTGCCCTGCCCCCCTGCCCTGCCCTTCCCCACCCTGCCCTCCCCCCTTCCCCCCCTCCCCCACACCTCTTCCACGCAGTGGCTGCGATTTCTAGGCACTGCGCGTGGGTGGGGGCCCTCCCCCTACCCTGCCCTGCCCTGCCCTCTGCCTACCAGCCCTGCCCTGCCTGCCTTGCCCTGCCCTGCTGCCCTGCCCTGCCCTGCCCTGCCCTGCCCTGCCCTGCCCTGCCCCCCTGCCCTGCCCTTCCCCACCCCTGCCCTCCCCCCTTCCCCCCCTCCCCCACACCTCTTCCACGCAGTGCCTGCGTGGGTGGGGGCCTGCCCTGCCCTGCCCTCTGCCTACCAGCCCTGCTTGCCCTGCCCTGCCCCCCTGCCCTGCCCTGCCCTGCCCTGCCCTGCCCTGCCCTGCCCTGCCTGCCCTGCCCCCCTGCCCTGCCCTTCCCACGCCTGCCCTCCCCCCTTCCCCCCCTCCCCCACACCTCTTCCACGCAGTGCCTGCGATTTCTAGGCACTGCGCGGCCCTCCCCTGCCTACCAGCCCTGCCCTGCCTGCCTTGCCCTGCCCTGCCCTGCCCTGCCCTGCCCTGCCCTGCCCTGCCCTGCCCTGCCCTGCCCCCCTGCCCTGCCCTTCCCCACCCCTGCCCTCCCCCCTTCCCCCCCTCCCCCACACCTCTTCTGCGATTTCTAGGCAGCGCGTGGGTGGGGGCCCTCCCCCTGCCCTGCCCTGCCCTGCCCTCTGCCTACCAGCCCTGCCCTGCCTGCCTTGCCCTGCCCTGCCCTGCCCTGCCCTGCCATGCCCTTCCCACGCCTGCCCTCCCCCTTCCCCCCCTCCCCCACACCTCTTCCACGCAGTGCCTGCGATTCTAGGCACTGCGCGTGGGGGGGGGCCCTCCCCCTGCCCTGCCCTGCCCTGCCCTCTGCCTACCAGCCCTGCCCTGCCTGCCTTGCCCTGCCCTGCCCCTCCTGCCCTGCTGCCCCTCCCCCTCCTCCTCCTCCTCCTCCTCCTCCTCCTCCTCCTCCTCCTCCTCCTCCTCCTCCTCCTCCTCCACTCTCTCTGCTCTTCGCCAACACGTTACCATTCCCCACCCCACTCCGCCTATTCTTATTGCACCCAAAAATCATGCTATGTTTTTACAAGACAGGTAAGCGTTTTTCTAGACACCGCGCCCTTTTCTAACCCGCCCGACACCGTACCCTGCTCCACCCTACCCGATCTCCTACTCGACCCAACCCACCCCACCCCGACCCTGATCTCTATCCTTCTTCTCGTCCGCCCTTAGCCTCTCCTCCTCCGCCTTCCCCGTCTCCCTTCCATGCTCTTCTCCAACACGTTACCGCATTCCCCACCGCACTCCGCCTATTCTTATTGCACCAAAAAATCATGCGATGTTTTTACAAGACAGGTAGGCGTTTCTAGACACCGCGCCCTTTTCTAACCCGCCCGACACCGTACCCTACTCCACCCTTCCCGATCTCCTACTCACCCAACCCATCCCGCCCTAACCCCTACCTCCGCCCCCAGCCCACCCTACCCCGCCGTGAGGCGCAGGGGTCAACTTATCTTCTTAAACATCAGAAAGGTTTCAGACAACATTACAATACATCAATGTCATCATCATGGACCTTTTACTACCGCTTCTACTACTACTTCTACGATAAAAACAGCAACAACACCACCACCAACAACCACAACCACAACCACAAACACAACCACAACCACAACCACAACCACAACCACAACTACAAACGACAAAGGACAAGGACAAGGACAAGGACAAGGACAACGACAGCAACAGCAACAGCAACAACAGCACCGACAACAACAACAACAACGACGACTACTACTACTGCTACTACTACTGCTACTGCTACTGCTACTGCTACTGCTACTGCTACTACTACTACTACTACTACTACTACTACTACTACTACTACTACTACTACTACTACTACTACTACTACTACTACTACTGCTTGTGAGTGCACATACCTGTGTCAGTGCACATGTCTCTGCAGCCTGCTGTCAGTTTGTTTAGCTTTGCATGTTGTACATAATTTGTCAACGCCTTTTTGGCTCAAGTGCTTTGCTTTCTAAGCAGTGCCAAGTGTGCACGGCTGTAGCGAGTTAAGGTAGCTTCGCCGCGCGGAGTTGCTACTCGCGACGGCCTGCGCTTTTGCAGGCTTAGGGACTGTGAGCGTGCGAGTGGACTCGCGAAGCAAAAGACAGCTGCCGCTCCGTGTTTGCTCTTTTGCAAGACCGGTTTGCGGTGCTTCACAATTGGGGCCTGTTCTGGGAAACGCTCTCAGTTCCTCCGCGGCCCGTTGGTGGCGCGAGCTTGTTTAGCTCGCCCATCCGCGGTCCGCTCCGGACGCGTGGGCTTGAGCTCACGCTTGCGGCCCTTAGGTGGGTGCGGCGTTTCCGCCCCCCTTTGCTGCTTCGCGCCATGTCGGCGGAAGTGGCTGGGCAACCCGAAGGGGTCACCCTGCTTCAGGCCATTGAGGCGGGTGATGTTCCTTACCCGCGGCGTATGGGTTACGTCGCGTGGCTCAAGTGGCGGAAGTCCACTGGGAGCCGACCGCTTCGTAGGCGCGATGGTCGTTATACCTCGCCAGAAGTGGAAGCGGCCCTTTGGCGGTCCGTCATGGCCTTCCTCCATGATGCTGAGAAGCGCGACTAAGCTAATGAAGATTTCTGGAGACAGCGTGCGCTTTTCTGGTTGACGAAAGATGCAGTCATCATGAGGGACGTCCGCGGGATTCTGCGTCAAGCAGTCCTACGAGACGTGTCCCGTCAACAACCAGATCTGCGGCCTGGCTACGAGTTGATAAAAATGAGTTATAACTACAAATGCGTGCTTGCGAGGTGACGAGCTGGTGAAAGCATATATCGGTCGCAAATTGTGCACGAAACACATGGAGCCTTCAAAGGAGAGCTTCCTGAAGAACAATAGCCTACATGACACGTAGCTACGTGTGTAATCACGCTCCCGAGAGCAGCTTGGTACAAGGGCTTCGCTCGCGCAGGACTGCTTGCTTTCATGTTGGGTTAGTTTTCATGTCTGGCCTGTTGCAGCAGCAGCTGGCATACAACAGCTTGTCCCATGCCGCAGGCCGCGATGCCAACATCTGGTTGCTCTGAAGCCGAAGCGTAATGCCGAGCAGAGTCTGTGTAGTGTAGTCAGGCTCAGCATAATCGTGAAACCGTACACACCATCCCTCACCTGTCTACATATACACCGAAGGCCCGGGCTGCTGAGTTTCTTTCTAATTGACAAATGCAGTCAGCTCAAGACCGACTAGACGAAGGCATTGGCGTATCAAACATCAGGTGCGCTGTGCCTGCCTTGTCAATTCTCTGCTGTTTGTACACTAACATCGCATCAGAACAGCAGCCCCTCATGGATCGCAGACCATGCCTGTCAACGATGTCCTATACATCTTCTCGAGTCACTGCCGTGTATCATCCGTTGCCGTGACAGCTCAAGTAGCTTGCGCCGAAAATTTGAGCACTCACCAGCGTTCAAGTGACTTACCTGCATAAATGCCATCCGAAAGCAAGCCTCTTCTTGACAAAACGTGTTCTTGTGCCGCAGCTCAGGCCATCGTCTTCCCTTGCCCAGCATCGGGTCTGCATACCGGTTACACGCACTTGTGCATCGATTGCTGGTGAGGATGCTGTTGAGGAAAAAAACATGTGTTGTGTAGTCGTCACATGTGTCTCCGGAGGTCAAAACAAGTTTGGTTCACCACAGGCCGACCATGTCTCGCTGGTCGTCGATGCGATGGTTCTGTGAGGATGACGCTGTGTCACCTTGGCCGACTATGTAATGCTTTTTCTTGTTGTGGCAGTTTCCGTATGCAGACTGAGAAAATGAGGCCCGACGCCGACGGCGCCAACGCCATCCAAGCGTTGCTCGGCTCGAACAAGCTGTATTGAGTAGTGTGCTGGAGGCTGGGGCCGGAGCTGCCTCTTTCGCAAGCAAGCGAACATATAAGAAACTGTCTTAGGTCCGGCGGTGCGGGTTCCACGCTGGCGAAACGACTTGCAAGGGACTCGGCGCAAATGAAGTTGAAAACAGTGTCAACCTCCGCAACAAAGGAAGCCGGACACCATCATCACACCCGCCGAGTTTTTTGAAAAGCAGGGGGCTCGGTTTTGATATCTTTCAATGCAAGCATTGCGCTGCGCAGGGTACATCAATCATCAGGGCCACTGTAAGAGGACAGCATGTTCCGTCGCTGACAGCTGCATGACCTCAGACGCTCCAATTTTGACTTGCGTGCCGCAGCTGCAAGCGCCGCATATATGCTGAAGGACGACGCACGAACTTGACGTGTCCCTCACGATGGATGTGGAGCATCTATCCCCGTATCTTGCTCTGCGCATGCGTTGTCGCTCCTGGGCGGTGCGCGATCATCTGCTGCACACCGAGGACTGATTCTGCCAAGTCTCGATCTCAGTTATGAGCAGCTTGTAGCAGGCAACAAGCACAAGTCACTTCACGCATGCTTGTTGCTTTGTGGCTGGAGCAGTTAGGTCAAGCGACCAGGAAGCAATCAAACTGCAGCGTCTGATCAATGTGGAGTCGTAACCTTATATCTCTGTGCTAAAATACTGAGTGTCAACATCCAGCATCAAATCTTAGGGTTGCCGGCGCCTACCACTGGCGCGTCTTCCGGCGGTATGCTGAGAGTTGATCGCAGCAGAAACACTTGCTGCAGATGTAGCCAAATACCTAATGAAAGGTATTTTGTCACTACACCGGCTATATCTCAATCTTTGGTCAGGTCAGAGAAGAGTACGACCGACAGCATCGAGAAGCTTCTCAACATTGAGCGAGAAGCTTAGAGGCTTATTTTCGGTCTTAATACCTTACTTCATGGTCTACTAAACGGATCGCAGCCGAGGACCCTGGCATGTCATCGCTCTTGCTGGACCACCTGGATGTGAACCTTCCGAGTAAATAGCAAATGAATCTTGAGGTATCTGCATGTCTTGAATCCCAGGTTCGAATCTATGCAGGACCCTGATCCAGACGACGACATGTTCTGCTTCCCGGAGCCATGCAAGTGCGACTGAGCTAATGAAGATTTCTGGAGACAGCGTGCGCTTTTCTGGTTGACGAATGATGCAGTCATCATGAGGGACGTCCGCGGGATTCTGCGTCAAGCAGTCCTACGAGACGTGTCCCGTCAACAACCAGATCTGCGGCCTGGCTACGAGTTGATAAAAATGAGTTATAACTACAAATGCGTGCTTGTGAGGTGACGAGCTGGTGAAAGCATATATCGGTCGCACATTGTGCACGAAACACATGGAGCCTTCAAAGGAGAGCTTCCTGAAGAACAATAGCGTATATGACACGTAGCTATGCGTGCAATCACGCAGGACCTGCGTGCCTGGCGACGGATCCCGAGAGCAGCTTGGTACAAGGGCTTCGCTCGCGCAGGACTGCTTGCTCTCATGTTGGGTTAGTTTTCATGTCTGTCTGTCCTGTTGCGGCAGCAGCTTGCGTACAAACGCTTTTCCCACGCCGCAGGCCGCAATGCCATGTCGCAGAAGCAGCTACGCCCCGCAGGCTTTATTTCGCTGTCACGACGATTTGACTCAGCTTAGAGTTCATCCAGCACGTCAGGCGGAGGCTCCGTGGATCCGCCACCGGCAGGAGAGGGTAGCAACTTAATTATCAGCAATCTGCAGTGTTGCGGTGCTATTTTATCATTCAGAAGATTTTTCGTTCCAGGCAATGCAAGGCACAAAGACGTTTGTCTTTTGGACTGCTTTCGAGCGCACGGCATCAAAGTGAAGTACGAGCGGGACGGCCCGCTTTGGGCCATGGCCGATGGCAACACGATTCTTGAGCCCTTCAGGCTGCCTTGATAGCAATACGCTTTATCGCTGAAATTAAAGGGCTATGAACCCTGTTTAGAAAACTGAGGAAGCGCATCGTGCCGGTGGTGTCCGATATTTTGCTCCCCGGACAGTACATCGTGGGCACACACGGCCATTTTGTGGCCGTCCGTGTCGACGAAGACGGAGTCAGCATAAACTTCAGCAATCGGCGGCACAAGTGGACACTCGCTTCTTCATCTTCGCACTTGAAGGCGGGTCTCTGCGCACGAAACACGACAACCACATCCATCCCATGTGCGTAACGAACAGGTAGTTCACTGGACATGCCCTTTGTCCGGAAGAACCTTCATCAACACAGCGAACGCTGATGCTGTGTACCGCCTCGAGGTTCGCTGTGCTTGAGACCCAACGTATTTCACTGACCTGCACAAGTACTGTCGCGACAGGAGTTGACGTATGTGGATGGTCACGTGAACCATGTGCGCGACGACAGCCTCGGATCCGGCCTTGAGCCACCTGGTCATGTGTACTTCGGGTCTACAACATCGCATTCCAGTGAACTTGCAAGTTTTCATCGCACGGCACAAGTCTTTGTTCGACGGCCGCACATGAAAAATGCTATGTGAAGATCTTGTGTGACACGGTGGCAGAGTCCTACCTTTGCTGCGAGGCGAAGACGTGTGCTCACCCTCCGTGACGTTTTTGACATTCCGGGAATGCAGGAGGCCGCGCCAGGCAAGAACTTTGACAACACCAACCGACTATTCTAAAACAGCTTTGGTCAGGCATACTTCAGCGAGAGAAGAAACTGTGACGAGGCAGGGCCCGAGTGTCTGTAGGTAGGCGAGTGTGTGTGTGTGTGTGGGTGTGGGTGTGGGTGTGGGTGTGGGTGTGGGTGTGGGTGTGGGTGTGGGTGTGTGTGTGTGTGCATGCTTTTTGATACGTGAATGACGTGAATTATTTGCAGGCCACGCCGCTGGTTCGATCCGATGTTAGCTTGGCGGCTTGGCATATTGGCATCCAGCATGCGGCCCAAGGCTGATCAGCTGTGGGAGCCAGAGTCCGTGAAGGCATACTGCTTCAGCGTTTCTCCAAGGCCCCGAAAGCTACAACGCCATACAGGCTGCCTGCAAATTTCAGTACAGTTCCGATCGCTCCACACTTAGAGTGGCGGTTGAATGGTGAATGGGCAGTTGTTCGCAGACGCACGGACGTCCCACAGCCTCCTGCCAGCGCTGCTGACGATCGCTACACGTCGACCACCCCCGGGCGAGCTTTCGAAATGCATCCCAACCATCCATTGCTTCCCAGGCTTGGATTTCCACGTGGCTTTCCGGGTGCGATGATCTATTGTGCAGGAATGGCCACTGCGTTTTGGTCTACACACTTGTTCGATGCATGGATGATGCTGCGAGAGATGGAAGATCTCCTTGATCAAGAGAGGCCCAATCCAAAGCTCATCTAAGATACACTGATCGCTGCAGTTTGTGTGTTCCCTGTCAGAGCTGTCAGGGCTTCATCAGAGCAACCTCACGCGAGTTCCTCCGATAGACCAAGGCTCGCTGCAGCCGCTGTTGGGGTTTCGATCATACCGTATCATACCTAGCTTTATTCAAGGAGGTGGTCACGACGCCTCGCTGCTACATCTACGACCACGTCTGCTGCTGCTAAGCCTGAGTCCCTTGCTTACAACGTTATATACTTTCACTTAACAGCTGGATACTTTCGCCGTAAATACCTCAGGCCTGGGCGGGCTACCAGCCGACGATGGTGTCGTCGACAGTTACAAAATGCCAACATCGATGACTACCAAGGAGGTAGCATTCCTTCCGATGTCGTGAACTCGCTGCCGAGCATGTATTTCTCATTCCATTACTTGCAAGCGTTGGCCGGAGTATCGCGAAGCATGCTTGCAGCAGTGCGTGACCGCAATCAATGGAGACACCGAACTGTTTCTATGAACAGTCCAGAGTTCGAAGATCCAAGACAGTTGCGCGCCATGGTAGCGTTATCTACTTCGGCGCTGAAAGTCATCCTCAACGTTCGGCAACTAGCAATGCTGCGTGCATTTCCTCATCGATTTCTCATTGAGTGGCAGCATGAAGATACGTTCCACGACACCAAGGCAAACAATATCATCGGGTATCAGTCCGCGGGACCACTCATGGGCTGTGCTTCATTCAATCTGACTTTGCCCATGAATGCGAAAGGACTGTACATTGGTGTTCGACAGTGGCATGTTGACAAACGTGCATTCTGCCGCATCGACAATCTTTTCAGACACGATTCTACGGTGTCCATCAGCCTGAACAACGTGCCTCCAGTGCCACATCCTGGTAAGACTGTTGAGCTACACGCAAATCAAGCTCACCGCTTCGATATCATTTGGAATCAACAAATGTTTCAGCTATACATTGACAACAAAGGGGTAACCCGAGCTCGACTCTTACAGGGAAGCACCGACTCAGTTTCTCCTTTGGCACAGGTGTTTGTTTGGATACACACTTCATCACCAACGCGCCGCCAGATGGTCAATTTCGAGCCATTGCATTCTATGGTGCAGCTAAATGCACATGTAACGTGCGCGCTTTGCAACAAACTGCGGACAATCGGGCGACCAGAATGGGGAGTATGTCCATTGTGCAGCTCCTGGATCTGCGTTGCTCACATTGCTTCCACTCCATTCCAGAGATGTCCGAACTGTTCGAACCAACTGTTAGATTACGTCGGTGGCAGCGACGGCAACATGGCATACACCGACGCAACAGCATATTTTCAAGATGGTCTGTGGAAACATTCCACAATCACGAAGTTCGAGGCAGTGGTCGCGAAGGTGCTTCGTAACCATGAAGATTTGTTCACGGACATGCCTTTAGCGCTACGCTTGCTGCCTCACCCGTTGCAGAGGACGCCCATTAGCAAGCGGCAATGGGAGCAAGTCATGTACAGGGCCAGGGTCATCACTGACTTGTTGCACCAGCAACAGGATATAGTTCTCCTTCATTTTCTTTTTGATCAAGCCAGACATCTACCGCATCATCAAGGCAGTTTGCTGGAACACCTTCCGCATCCGGCTGACTTCGAGAACTCTCGAAGATGGAGAGCTATAGCCTTGGACTACGCTGTGCGTGTGCATGTGCTTCTAGCAGAACATCGAGCGGAGCGTTCGGCTGCACGGTGTGCGACTCGAGCGGAGTCTCAACTTATACCAGGCTTGTAATAGTAAGTAGCATTTATTCGCTTTAATTGCCCACAATAGCTATGAACAGAGTTCTTAGGTCGCATTCTGTGAGACTAACACGCCAGACCAGGGCAAATGAATGTTTTCTGACAAAAGCTAAGGAATCGCACTTCTCATCTGCGTCGCAACAAGCTGCGCAGCGGGAGCCGGCAAACCTTATCGAGCAGACTGATTGCGAGACTTCGATCGCATTTCGTTGCAGTATGTCTCATGTTTTCGTTTTTCTCCTGTGTGTGTGCGTGTTGGTAGTTCATAATATGACTGAGTCAACTCAGTCATGCCTCCGTTCTACTCGTCTTGCTACCAGCATTTTACAATACAGCTGCATGTCTTGTAGGTTTTGCGCAGGAGCAAAATGATGATACTACGCGCAGCTTCGACATTCTGGGAGGAGCAGCCAGTATGCATTCAGACTTGTTTTCTCGCAGTTCAGTGTCTTCTTTCGTTCGGTTCGAGTGAGACATGTTGCTGGCTGTGTAGAGCCCATCGGTCAATGATCAACTCTTGCGAATATGCCCATACTTCTCTCAGGCCGACCAGGATTCCATGGACGTCGAGGATAACGTTGTTGCAGAAGGACAGATCACGTGTGAACTGCCTCGTGTGTTAGCGCAATGATGTGGAGCAGCATATACTGCAGAAACTGACAGCTTGTGATGCATGAGCAGACGCGCGTTGAAGGAGGCTGGGCTGCTCCTCTCGATTCCATGGTCGGAGCAGTGTTGGGCCGTGATCCAGCAACACCTTGCTTCGAAGTGCCTGCTGACCCGGCCACTGCCTCTACTTTCTTTTTGCGGCCGTGCACCGACCTGGCTGCACTTCAGCCGTGCCCAAGAGATAAGTCACTACGTTTCGAACCAGAAGGGCACAAGTACTTCTACAACGACGCTGTGGTTGGATGCAGTGTTGCTTAGTCGCATGCTCTGAGAGCACGAAGTCACAGTTCTTTTGAACATATGTGTGCACCAGAGTCAGAGTATGTTTAGCCCCTTGCAATACAGCTGCAGCTCAGGTTACCGGACTCATACACGAACACTCGCAAGAGTTCGATCCTGCAGATGCACTACTCACGATGAAGAGTGGCAAGCGTTGGCCTCGAGCAGAGTATGTGGCGGATGATGCAGACTTCAACCTCATTGCATCCATGCTCATGGGCCTGGATTTCTTTCGTCAGGCAGATCTTGTTGAAGAACTTCGCAGAGACCCACCGAATGTCAACCAAATTTGTATGCACTTCGTCGATAGTCGCAACGAGCTTGCTGACTGGGAAGATTTCATGTCGCGCCTCATGCTGCACGACAACGAAATCTTGATTCTCTGGGATCGAAAGCGTGATCATGCCGCCAACTCCGGCACGTGGATGCATGCAATGCTGGAGCATGCCCTTAACGGGTACCAGATTGAAGCCGGGCCCATGGAGGCTGAGCTTCGTGCAGCCATGCGGATTCTTGGCGACATCGGTGACGTCCACGTTTTCAGGACCGAGTGGTGTGTCCATGCGCCTGAAGAAGACCTTGCCGGATCGATCGATCTCGTCCTGAAGATAAAGACTAAGAACGAGTTCATTCTTTTGGATTGGAAGCGCAGCGAAAAGCTGAAGAGTAAATACAACGCATATGGCAAGAACATGAAAGTGCCGCTGGACCATGTGCCGGACTGCCAGGGCGAACACTATCGCCTTCAGCTGAACATCTACCGCTGGGTGTTAGAAAAGTATTATGACATCAAGGTCGTGCGCATGATGGTCGTATGCATACATCCCAGCTATCTTCCGCAAGGTTTTGTTGACGAGGTGCCGGACATGCAGGAAGCAGTCGAGCAACTCATGGACGTCAGGCGCCAGCTACTGTTGTCCAAAGCCTTGGAAGGAAAGGCAGAAGTTGAAGTCAACGAGCCGGAGCCCACTCTTCCTTTTTCCGTGCATTTGTCTCCTCCGGCTACAGCAGATCCTTTGGAAGATGACGTTGTCGCTGCATTGGGCGAGCTCCTGGAGCGAGCGGATGACGATGTTCCTCAACAGGCAAAGAAACGACGCTTGCTCTCAGGGGCGGACGTGCACTTCGAGAAGTTCAACAAGATGTTCCAAGACTCCAACCAGTGTATCTCTTCCGTGCTAAGCACCTATGCTACTGATGTAAAAAACAGCAGCAACGAGATTCGTAAAAAAACAAAGGAGTCGCTGGCGCAGCTGCAGCAGGCGTTTCCAAACACCTCGGAGGAACTGCGGCGAATCATCACTGTTGCGACCTACATTTCGGAAAGGAATCTTTCGGATAAAATGATGTTGGCCGATGCCGCCGCCGTTTTCTGGATGGTGGAGGGGGAAAGGCATGTAAGAGTGCACAAGGGCTTCATGTACATGTACAATGATGACGGCTCATTTGTGACATTCGGAGGCATTCCGCCAGAATCTGTGCTGCATCGACTCGTCCTGTTTTTCAACGCGCTAGAGGGCGTGTATCGGCGCATGAAGGATAATGTCAGAAGACAGAATGACGCCATTGCGGCCGCCGTGGTCGCCGACATGCAGAACTTCGTTGACGAAGCTGCTTTCCTGGAAGCGTGTCGACATGCCTGCAAGCAGAAGAACAAGAGTGCACCTGTTGAGCGTCTCGATGCTGCTGAAGATGAAGAACCTGTGTTTTCAGATGAGCAGCAGGTGGGTGAGAGTTGGACCAACGAAATGGCGGACAAAGTCTGGAAGATATGCTGCGTCTTGAGGCATGAGCTCATGCAAACTCGTTTGATATCTTTGGTCGTAGAGTGGTGTGAGACTGAAGACATGAGGAACTCAGCGGTATGCTACGACGACATTTGCTTCAAGTACGACCCTCCGAACTCCGCTCACCCTATCGAAGCGGTCAAAAAGGGACCCGGCAACAACTGCTACGTACATATTCCGCATTCACTTCTAGATCCCGTCCTCCAAAGCAACGTCGACCGCTTACAGCGGTTCTATGAGCAGACGTTCTGGTGCAACTTCCAGGTTTTCCAATGCTTTCAAAGCGCCATCGCATTGGCGAAGCGGGGCCTCAACATCGATAGATGCTTCATAGGTATCTCACCCGGCGGAGTGGGCCAGAGCTTGTACTCCCTGCACCTCTCTGAAATGTACAAGCAGCACCACGCATTCTTCGATCCAAACATATGGCACATGGAGGAAGAACTGCGCAAGCAGGTTGAATCGTTTGCGAGGTGCTTTATCATAACGGGGCAAGAGGCTCCTGAAAGCAGCAAAAAGCTGCACACTGACCTGTATAAAAAAACCATGTCTGCCGACGGCATCATGGGCCGCAAGCCGTACGGCTACACAACCAAAATGTTTCATGTGGTGGGGTGGAAGAGGCTGGAATTGAACCGCATGATGCAATTCATGGGCGTGAAGCTGGGGAATTTTCATTCTATTTTCAGAAGAGGCTTCGTATGGAAGGGCAAGGCACGCTTCATTCATTCGAAGTTCCTTAACAACTACAGCGACCACGAAAAGGACGGCATCTTCGCGGCAGACCCCAGCTTGAACAAGTTTCTGGCCACGTCCCAGGCCTCCGTAGCTGGACTTCGCATGCAGTGGGCGTTTGAGCGCACGCACAGCAAGGATGTGTGCTACCAGCTTATTGAGGACTACTGCAATGGCGGAGATCATTACCTCACCGAAGATGTGTTGAGAATGGCTTGCGGCATACCGATTCGACAACGACAAGTTCAGGACCCGGACGGCATCGCCGCTATGCTGGAGGCAGAAAGAGAAAGCCAGAAAGACAGAGACGAGAAGGAGACCGAGTGGGACAACCTTCGAACGTATCTATTTGAAAGTATGCTTGCTGCGAACATGGAGGTGATGAGTTATCATGAGTTCAAGAAGCTTACTTTCAAGAATACAAGCACACCCAATCTGCCCAAAGATTCTCTATGGGATGAGATGGAAGCAAAAGCTTTAGTCCGAACCGCAGTCGTGAGGCACAAGACCAGTAAAGTCAAGCCCGGGGCATTCATTCCCTGCATGACTTTCTCAGCCAACTTCAAGGATATGTTTCCATTCACGGAAGGTGCGAACGTCAGAAAGCTGTTTGAGGAGCAGCACGATATACAAAGTCTACGAAGATATGCTTTCGCGCACGGCTTCCGGAAGGCGAATGCCGATTGCATGCAGAAATATCACGAAGTTGCAGGCAACATAGGGGTTCGTTCTAAGGCAGGCAGAAAGGCAGCGGACCAGTCCGAGGCGCAGCAGAAGCACGCGAGTGCCATTGCCAAGATTAAAGCGCACGAGAGCAACGTTGAAGCTGTCTTGGGCGGCTTTGGAAGACGATTGCAGGGTAAGGCTTCATTGGCAAAGGAGTGTCCTGCTTCAGAAAGTTCTCAACAGCAGCGTGTTGCTCTTACATCATCTAGACAAGTTTCCTACGATTACCCTGCCAATCCAACCTACACAGTTACCTCACGCCGCTACAGCACTGCAGGCAGTGCACAGTGCATGTCACGCAGACTGCAACTGCACGTTCTCGCCTCGCACTCAGCTGATCTAGACATCGAGAACTGCTGCTTGTGTCTTACATACCAGATCCTGCAGAAGATCAAACCCGCTCCAGCTCTGCCCAACCATCTGTGGAACCTGCTGGAGGAGCTGGCCCATAGGCGCAGCGACTTCATCCAGAAGTTGAACACGAACCACACGGACGGCAAACATCTTGTGAACACAGTTCTGAATGGAGGAAGCATTCCAGACAAGTTCAAAGAGAACGAGAACATGCGACAACTTCAGAAACTGTCATTGTATTTGCGATGGGTGGCCTGCAACATCTTCTACGATGATTACATCAGTTTGAAGGATCAGAAGAACAAACCATTTCCCTCGGCGACGATCTTTTCGTTGATGTGGCATGCGGTTGAGGATCAAATTCTTCATTGCTGGTCCGAGCATGTGTTGTCGGCTAACCCAAGACCAGCGCACATATCCTTGCATTTCGATGGTATGAGAATTTCCAGGGCTTCGATTTCCAATGTTCAACAATACTGCCTTTCTTGTGAGCACGCAATTCAAGAAAGGACCTCCTTCAAGGTGAAGATAGTGGAGAAGAAAGCCAAGGATTTCATATCTGGCATTCAAGCCCACGCGGAACGGGTAGAGACTCCGAAGGCACTGCCCGAAAAACTCACTCGCTGCGGCAACTGCATTCCATGTGCCCTTTGGCACATGGCTCCACTTCTTCGAACTACTATCACGACCTCATTGCATAATGATGAGTTGGCAGAAAATAAGGAGGCATCCAGTGCAGGCTGCAGATCTTATCGCAGTGCGAATGCTCTATACAAGGCTGACCTGAACTGTGTTTTGGGTATGCCGCCCAACGATGTTAGTTCCTTCATGCTTCACTACGAGGGCAACGGCTGCCCGCACTGCGTGGCAATTCAGTTCTCCTCTAGCAAAGACAGCGTGACGGTTTTGGACGGCAGGATCGGCTTGAAAGTTTCTGCTGCAATCTTTCAGGAAGCTGTTGCATCCGCAGTGGATAGGTCTACAATTGTATCTTACTGGCTGAGACAGCCAAGAGAAAAGCTCAGCCCTGAGGCAGCATGTCTTCTGGATATGAAGGCCGGGGCAAGCTCTGACGATTCGGAAGACGAAGGAAATAACTTGCCGTGTTTGTCACTATCAAAGCTTGAGTTCGATGAGAGCGGCTGTCCTTTCATTTCGGACAATATATTGCGTCGCCTGGAGGCAGAGGTCAAGGCGGCCCTGGACAACTTACGGGTCAGCTCTGGTAAAGATAACGGCAAGCGGCTATGTCCATTCTGCCCATTTCGTTCCTTCACTCAGCTGAGATATCTACGCACTCACATCTGCAAGCATCATTGTGCTAAGCGACAGTTCGTTACATCGGGCACAAAGCAGATTAAAATAGTGTTGGCACTCTACGACCACGCAGCAGCATCTCAGCAGGAATTCGAATCGTTGCTGCGAGAGAGCGCAACAATTCTGCGTCAAACAGTGACTCCTCCAATTGCAGCGACAAGCAACTATATCGACAAGCAGATTCGTCTTGTGTTCGACCGCTCTGGCCCGATGTACGTGAATGTCAGTGCTATTGGAGAGTCCATGTACGTCAGAAGAGCGCGCAATGTGTACTACACACATGCATTCGCAGACTTATTACTCCAAGAGATGATCATGAGTCACGCCCAGGACACTAGGTTGATTTGGTGCTCGCTGTTTTGTGGCATCTAGTAAAGTCATCTGACGGTACTGCGTGTTGCTTACTGGACTCAGGTGAGAAGTATATGGCCTCGCTGTTATATGGCAGCGCTAGACTCTGGCAACAAGCTGTCCACGTTGCTGCCTTCCGGTGTGAGGCACTGGCTCCCCATGCTAGAGGACATCACAATGTCACCATCTTTCAAATCGAAGATGAGCTCGTTTACGTCGCATCTAGAGGCGAGTGGCGAGTGGGTGTACCTGAGCATGGACGTCACTCTGAAAGTTTGCCTCAAGCTCAAAGGTCAAGAGTCATATCGGGCTCCGTCAGAAGTCAGGAATCAAGCACCTTTCGGAGATGAGCTAGCTTGGAGGCGACTATTGACTGTCAGAGGGCGATCAGGAGCGGTTTTGCTTCTTCATCCGCTTCCATCAGAGAAGTCGCAGTACATCATTTCGGCACTGGAAGAATGTTTCACCGTGCAGCAGCTGAACTTTGTGAAATACGTGGCAACAGACAGCCCATCGGCAAAGTTCCACAGTGACTTGAAGCGTTTGTGCCCCAACCTCAGGGCGGTGATGCTTGACCCCGTGCATCTTGCTATAGTGTACGAGTATGGTCACTGGAACAAACGCACGCCCGGTTCGAAAGCCCTTCGCAGAATTTTGAAAAAGACCTGTGCGATTGATGATTCTATGGCAGGGAGGCTGTGGCAGTCATTCTACGATGGCGACATGTCGAGGCCTCTGGACGATGCCGAACAATCGTACAGAGATATGATATGGTCGCAATCCATGCCTCTGCAGGAAGCTAGTCAAGTGCTGGAGACAATCGACTGTGACAAACCACTGCGAGACAGGTGTGAATTCATCAGATCGATTGCTGCTGTCTGCGCAAGATTCACGCACGAAGTCGTTAGGAAAGCCGCGGGGCCCAACAAAGAAATCTTCAAGATTTTGTGGGCTGCATGCGCGCCGGACCGGCTGGAATGGCTCTTTAACAACCTTCGCGTTCGGCGCTGCGTGCGTAAAGAGCATTTGCATTTCTTGCCTAGTGGCACGTCCAGCAACGAGGCCCTGCATTCCGAGATTAATGCTTGGTCTCGGAGCACTAACACACTGCACCGCTCCACCTTGGCCTTGAAGTTGCGCTACTACCAGTACATCAAGCTGATGGCACATCACTTGGCCACTCATTTTCCATTGACACATATTGTGTCTGAGAGCGTCTTGTTGAGCAGGGCGACTACAACCTCAATATGGACAGACGAGGAGTGGAAGCAATGGTGTTCAGCGCAACGCAGTCTTGGCAAGCAGCAGAAAGCTCAACTGCCTCTAGCTGCAACTCGGGAACAAGAGACAGTCCTTGTCAGAAACTGGGTCGCTAAGCGACCAGCTGGAACCAGCCGCAAGCAGAGGAAAGTCAAAAGAACTCCTCTGACAACTCCCAGGCGTCACACATTGCGAAGCGCTGGTGTGAAGACCAAGTTCCAGTGATATGCATCAGGAGAACAATGAAAAAGGGTACCGCTGCATGCATGTGTTTTCTCTTTGATGGAAGACACAAGCTGCTTTCTGTAGCGTGGCTTGAGTGTTGCAGCAGACTGCAAGGAACTAAAAAATGCAGCGCACATCGCAGCCATTTCTACCTCAAGACAGTGACTACCACATGCTGACAGTCACGTTCATGACACTCGCACACTACGGATACTTGACCAACACCTGCAGCTCCAATGACCGATCGAAGAGACGTAGCTTTCATGTTGTCCAATGTATATACGTAGACCGAAAGAATATGACTAAGTAGGGAGGCTACAGGGATGATCCTGGAACTATCAATGTCATGAAGTGTGAAAGAAGTGAGAACTTAGTCTCATGAATAACAAGAACTTGAGGGGCTAAATTTACAATTCAGAATACGACCTGCGTATGAGACGTGATATGGGACAGTCTTCGAGCACAAACGTAGTTTCGACTGCCAGGCAGGGCCGTCAACAGGCCAGCTGAAAAATCAGAGGTTGACCTGCCTATGAAAGCAGTTTGAACTTGGTACATGGAATCATCGAGGAAAGACGACATAGAACTACGTGTGTGCGAAACAGGTAAAGTCTTGTCGCCCACCCCATGAAAGTCAGCTACTGAGATGAGGGTGAACTGTGAGTTGCGTGAAACGACCTCCGCATGAAATAAGTGAGAATTAAAAGCAATAGGGATCATGTGGTTAACGGCGAAAGTCATAAAGCTACTAAAAGAGCGAGAATGCATCGTATTCGATCATGTTCCCGCGATTCAATTTCGGGTGCTGAGCCTGAGGTGCAAGCTGTTCATATCAGTCAGTCAATCGGTGATACGCCGGGTGGCATGTGGACAGGTAAACTGGCACACCGCACGATTCCAGACATGAGGTTGTTGTACATGTCTGATTATCTCCGGTGGCTTTCCAGGAACTGACATGCTGTATCCCTAACGAATGTGACCCGTTCTCGTCGCGGCCTCCACCACTCTTCTCACATACATACTGTACAGGCTGCAGCGCTCCACGAGTAATGTAGCGATGTGCGAAAGGGTGATCATATGCAGATCTCAGCACCTTACGAGAAGGAGAAGTTGTCTTGTCAAAAGTATTTCTGTAGCCGCGGGTAGCAAGCTCTGCGCAAACCTTCCGTATTAGGCACTCTGGAGATATAAACAGGTGGGATGCCAAAATACCTTTTGCCATGCACGATTTTGAAAGCCATCAAGACGTCGACGATCCTTGGAGATAAACACAAGCAGCTCAAGGAATACATCAGCTTCGATACAATAGTGGCTTTCTGTTTGAACTTTGAACCTTCCGATCCCACGATCATGAAGAATGCTTCAAAACTTTTGGGTTCAAGAAAACACCGCTTTGCCACCCCGATTCTCCGACCAAGGACCAAGTTCATGCCCTGGTAGACCATCGTGACTGAGAGCGGATCCTAAACAGTCGATTCATGAGCTACTGACAAGTCCGTTGTTAGATACGACCTACGGATATAGAGATGTAAGTACATAGATGACATAGAGTATGTGTATACCTTCATGCCCCTATGCGGATATCTAATAACGACTGACGAGTGGTTTCATGTATGTATGTATGTATGTCTCTATGTCTCTATGTATGTATGTATGTGTGTATGTGTGTGTATGTGCACTTGTTTATGTATGTATGTTTGTATTCATATGCGCATGTGATGTACATGTACCGATGTGTTGAATGTGAATGAGCAAACCACCAGACCTGAAGTGCAAACCACAGAGACAACATGCGTAGACGAAGACCAAACAGAATCAAGCCGAACAGCATTTATTTCTAACGCTGAGTCTAAGACTAAGAGTTGGTTCTGGAATGAAAACATATGTATAGCCAAAGGAATTTGTGTACATAAATGTATACAGAAAAAAGAATACAATTTCATACGGAAAAGAAGAGCAAGTGGTTAAATGCACCCCAAAGGTTCCGGGCTCATATATATATATGTGCGTATATTATCGATATATGCATCTGCCAATCCCTCTGAAGGGTTGCCAATTGCACCTCGCAGAGATGCAAGTTCCTGCAATCGACCACGCCACTCCGTGTGGAGAGTTGCACGGCGGAAAGGATACAAGTAGTAGTTTGCACACACGTTTCAACCCTGGACCACGCCAATCCATGCAGAGGGTTACACGCAGCGCCCAAAGACCATGCAACAGTACCTGCACACCTTCCGATTAGAACATTCGAGGAAGCTAATCCCTCTCAATGAAGGATTGCGCGGGGCACCGCGAAATGTGTAACTTTACCTTGCGTTCGACCACTCGACCACGCCAATCCCTGTGAGGGGTTGCA
This sequence comes from Symbiodinium sp. CCMP2592, assembly GCA_905221615.1. Taxonomy (NCBI): domain Eukaryota; class Dinophyceae; order Suessiales; family Symbiodiniaceae; genus Symbiodinium; species Symbiodinium sp. CCMP2592. Next base: position 54,620 of record CAJNDT010000596.1, read on the forward strand.
AAATTCATTTCAATGCTCATCAAAAATTGCAACTTTACCTCGCGTTCGAACACTCCACCACGCCAATCCCTGTGAAGGGTTGCAAAGTTCATCTCAATGCTCATCAAAAATTGCAACTTTACCTCGCGTTCAACCACTCGACCACGCCAATCCCTGTGAGGGGTTGCAAAATTCATCTCAATGCTCATCAAAAATTGCAACTTTACCTCGCGTTCGAACACTCCACCACGCCAATCCTTGTGAAGGGTTGCAAAATTCATTTCAATGCAAATCAAAAAATGCAATTTTACCTCGCGTTCGAACACCCGACCACGCCAATCCCTGTGAAGGGTTGCAAAATGCAAATCCCTGTGAAGGGTTGCAAAAAAAATTGAACTGCACCCAACCCCTGTGAAGGGTTGCGCGGCGCCCGCAAGAAGTGTAACTTTACCTCGCGTTTGAACGCCCGAGGAGGCGAATCCCTGTGAAGGGTTGCGCGGCGCCCGCAAGAAGTGTAACTTTACCTCGCGTTTGAACGCCCGAGGAGGCGAATCCCTGTGAAGGGTTGCGCGGGCACCGCAAAATGTGTAACTTTACCCGCGTTTGAACGCCCGAGAGTTCCAATCCCTGTGAAGGGTTGCGCCGGGCGCCTAAAATGTGTAACTTTACCTCGCGTTTGAACGCCCGAGGAGGCGAATCCCTGTGAAGGGTTGCGCCGGGCGCCTAAAATGTGTAACTTTACCTCGCGTTTGAACGCCCGCGGTGCGCCTAAAATGTGTCACTTTACCTAGCGTTTGAACGCCCGAGGCAGCGAATCCCTGGGAAGGGTTGCGCGGTGCGCCTAAAATGTGTCACTTTACCTAGCGTTTGAACGCCCGAGGCCGCGAATCCCTGGGAAGGGTTGCACGGTGCGCCTAAAATGTGTCACTTTACCTAGCGTTTGAACGCCCGAGGAGGCGAATCCCTGTGAAGGGTTGCATTCCCGATGGACCCCGACGGTGCCACCCCCGCCTTTAAAAGAAATATTAAGATACCGAGATGTAGAGAGTAAGTCATAAGTCATAGTAAGTCATAGATGCATAGAGAGTCAGTCATAAGTAAGTAATCATAAGTAAGTAAGTAGAGTCAGTAAGTAAGTCAGTAAGTAGTAAGTATAGTAAGTATAGTAAGTATAAGTAAGCAAGTCAAGTAAGTAAGTAAGTAAGTAGAGATAGCATAACATAGAGTCCAGTGTCAAGTGTCAAGTGTCAAGTAAGTTAGTAAGTAGATTGAAGTAAGTAAGTAAGTAAGGAAGTCGTAAGCATAACATAGAGTCAAGTATCAAGTGTAGAGTCAAGTATCATAGAGTCAAGTGTCAAGTGTAGAGAGTCAGTCATAGGGGTCAAGTAAGTAAGTAAGTATCAAGTGTAGAGTCAAGTATCAAGTGTAGAGTGTAGAGTAAAGTACGGAGTCAAGTAAGTTGATTCTATGTCTGTCATCTATGTACTCAGCTGCGGCGTTCCACACGGAAGAACCCTTCGCGATGCTTTCGGGAAAAGTGCAAAGGTCTGAATGAGTCGGCTTACATATGCGAACTCTCTTGCAGTCTCTTCGGATTAGCAGCCCAGCTAGAGTCTATCCACATGGCTGCAGAACTTTGCAATGAATCATGTCGCCGCGCCCTCTCCTTTATCCTTCCCGGCGCTGTCATAGTGGACTTCTACTCAGAGGCTGGACTGGACAGAGAAACGCTGGAGCTCGACCCTGCCAATGACGTGCCGCCTAGCACTCTTCTCCCCATCCTGCAGCTCAGGGACGAGATCCAGGCGCAAGCTCGCCTCTGGGCCTTCAGCCGCTCCTACGACGGAGTTGCAATCTTCGCACAAAGATACATAGACGTTGACTACGACCGGCAAGGAGTTCACGTCAGGCTCGCGATATTGCATCCAGACTTACTGACGGCCATGTCCATGGCGACCGTCAGCAGAACCTGGTATCGTGCCGTACTCCCCTTGGTCCAGTACAAACCCTTCGTCAACAGTTGGCGCACGGCAAGGGCAGCAATGGCTCTTGAAATTCAAGCCATGGTACAGTCCTTCGTCACACCTCAACGGTACCTCGCAACTGAGGAGATCCTCATCCATATCCAGCATCGCCACCACGTCGTGGTACAGAGGATTCTCAATCCCCTCGGCAGCTTCGGGTATGCTGATGCAGCAAGCAGGGATGACGAGGTTCACTGGGCTCATTCTGACCACAACTAAAGCTGTCTTCCTGAGTTTGCCTGAGTTCTAATGCTACAGTCATGAATCTCATGTTAGGAATATGGCACAGCCTCTCTCCAGGTGTGGCACAGCCACTCTTTCACGCTATAGCGCCAACTGAGTAAGGCTACCTGCCTGCCAGGAGAAAAATTTGCAGCACTTGACTGCAAGCCTGATGGCATATCACAACTGCCCTAGCTGCACCAAAGTAATCTCCTTTCGCATCCTGAGGTCACGACGACAAGTTACGCCACTTCTATCGCTTGCTCGAGTGCCCTCTGCTGGTTGTTGCTAGTCTGGAAGTCAGGCAGTGAAGCTCCCAGTTTGCCAGCATGTCACGCTTCATAAGCAATGCTGTTCCTGCACACCTGCAGCTGTCAGAGGAAACTGCTAGCACCCGCTGGTAGGAGCTAGAACTTCTGCTTTAGGTTTCTACTTAGCATGTCAGCTAGCAGTAGGAACAAGCTGTGCTTCTGAGCAGAACAACCTCAACAGAGAGCACAGCTCACCCTTGGCCGCGTGTCACAGACTCTGGCCCAGCAGCCCTCAAGCTGCTACCATGGACGCCCCTCCCAGTCTGGGGCCGTTCCTGGTGCTTAGCGACAGCACCTTGCAGCACATGCTACGGGGACACACTTATGGAGTGTTCCCCCTGCTGACGGGACAGGTCCTAAGTTGCCCAGGTGCCGCCCTCAACATCTCGGCAAACAGCGTCCCCTCCATCATGGAACTACTTCACTGGCAATTTGGGCTTCTTGGGCCGATGAGCTTCAAAGCAGCAGTCCAAAGTCAGGAGGTGGCCTCCATTCTGGAGCATCACCTCAACGGGCAAGTCAACGTCCGCTTCATTCCATTGTCTCGAAGCCTGCGCCCGGAGAAGCAAGTCAATTACGACTACCTGATAGACGGCAGGGTCCAATATGGCTTCGCGGACAAAAACCTGCACAATCAGGAAATCATGGACCTGGCAAACCTGCCTGAAGTAGGAGGCACGGCGCAACTCTACAACACCAAAAACCTCCACTTTCGACCGGAGGTTGCCGATATAGTCATCCCGGCGCTCGTCACCAGAGCCATCGAGGAAATGCGCACCAGACCGGGTTTACCTATTCTGGTGATTGCAGGATGGAATGCTCGCCAGCAAGACATGCACATCGAAATGCTGGCAGCCCAGGCACTGTCCCAGTGCCGCACCGTGCGAGACCTCTCTGAAGTAGCCATGCAGTACGGACATGGGCCCTGGGGCATGCGATTTCAGTATCTCCCGGAATGGGAGGCTGCTACCGTCCCGCCGCTTCTTTTTCAGACCTACGTTCACGATGAAAAGCCGGAGCCTGCACAAGTTGCGGCCAAGATGTTCGGGGGCTTCACCCGCCGATTTTGTGATGACGGAGTTCTCCGGGCCACCCTGGTGCAACTCGCGGGCAAATACGGCTCCAATCTGCTGGATCGCCTCAATCAGCCGGCTCACCGAGCTGATGTCTTCCGCTACGTTTACCACTACCAACACGGCGGCCTCTACGTAGATATTAAATGTGGCTTTGTGGTACCTTGGGAACAGGTACTACAACTCATGGCAGCAGATTGGAGCACAGCTCACTCAACCAAGGCAGGTGAAGTGGGTCACAGACCCTCCCCACCTGGCCAACTCCCACAGGAGTTCATGGTCATGGCCATAGGAGTCAAAGCAGACCACATCTTTCAGGGCATCATCTACGGCAAGCCCCGACACCCTCTGATGAGGGAGGCCATACAACACGCCTTCAGCCGTCAAGTTCTGACGGCCAAGGCCAATCTGGACTATATGACCTTCTGCAAATTTCTATGGCAGACCTTGGGCCGGGATCTTGGCCACACCCCCCAGCATGGCTGGAACGTCTCAGCCAAATTTGGTCCGGTCTACTTGTTCCAGGAGCGATGGGACAGACGCGTGAAGGGCAAAACTCACGACAACGACGGACATTTTTTCGTCTCAGCCAACAACACCACGGTCGCCTACACCAGATGCTGGAAGTGGTCCAAGGGATTTCAAGGAGATCCTACCACAAAAGAGCGAACGAACCGAATGTTGCAGAGCCAGGTTCCAGACATTTCTCTGGAAATCCAGGTTGACAATAGGCCCATAGAGCACAGCTCACCTCAGCCGCCTAGGTCACAGACCACGGCTACGGCCACTGCGGCTCCTCCCCCTCCCACACAGGAGGAGATCGAAACATACGTGGCCGACAGCATCCAGAACAACTCCTTTGTGGAGATCATGGCCACTGTCCGCGACACCCACCACTACAATCAAGACCTCACGGAGCAGGATGTGCTGGAACTTATTCCTCGAGGACTAGGACAAATGGAAGTTTCAGGATCCATGTGGCTATGTTGCCTCCACTGTCGGAAGCATAACCGCCGCGTCCAGTTCAGCACAGGCCATGGCATCAAGAACCACTTTGTCACGCAGAAGCATGACCCTGTGTCACAACCTGCAGTACAAGGAGCCTGGACCGTCACCGCCTCAGTACCCAACCCTCCTCCTCCCCCCAAGCCAACAACACCGCAGGAGATTCCTCTCCCTCCCAGTCGCACCCGCACCAAAGGGTCCGACAAGGCCGCTGGCTTTGCGCCTCCGGCCTCCCCTCCATGCCCATTTACTTCCACTGCGGCAGAGAAGGCGGCCCACAAGGAGAGCCAAGCGATAGCACCGAAGTTGTCGTCCATACTTCCGGCCAAAGCTCCACCACCCCAGGTGGCCATCTCGAACCAGCCTCCAGCAGGCTCCTCTTCGCCTGTGGCGCCGGCTCCCCCACCAGCTATCCCTGCTTCCCCCGCTCCCCCTCACCCCCCCAAGGCTGCCCCCCCCCCCACAGGCACAATCAGAACAAGCAGCCCCAGCCTCCCAGCGTTCTCACACGCCTCTCCCTCATCTAGACCCCCGTCAGCCTACGAGCCCCCGGAGAAGAATGCTGAACCAGTTGGCTATGTCCCACAACCGGCCCCCCAGACGGAGGTCAACTACACGAGGCTGGAGCTTGTTCAATTGCTGAGCTCTCAGTCCCACCAGGACTGGATCCGAGCACTGGCTTCCATCAACATCCTGGTGGCTCCGGTTATCCTGGGAGGCCTCACCAACCAAGAGCAGCAGAACCTCTGGTCCACACGAGTGGAGGCTCTCAGCCAGGTGCCCCCGCTCTTCTCGGCCATCAAGTCTGTCAAGACTCAATCTGGCCTCACATGGGACACCGCCATGTCTGTGCGGCGAGTCCTAACAAGTGACGGCCGAGTCACCATAGCCACAGGCTCTGGAGAAGCATATCAGGAGCTGGATGCTCCCACAAAGGTGCATGGCCTGATCCATGCCTGCTTCAATAGGCTATGGGAAGAGAAAGAGTTCCAGCGTCACTTCCCAACGCGAATTGAATTCAACATGATCGCTACTACCATGATGACGGTCTACAACGAAACTGCGAAATCCGCAGGCCTCCCAGCTAGGATGTTCAGGGTCAAGCCCAACAAGGATGCCTACTCCGTCATGAAGATGAGAATTCAGCATGACAAGGGGATCGAGGAAGATAGGCGAATGGCCAAATTGGCAGCGGCCAACAAGCGCCCGCAGGTGCATGAGGCCGATACAGAGGGCAAACGCCAACGCGATGCCCCCTCCTCCTCTTCCTCCAGTCAGTGGGCCAGGCCGGCAGGCTCCACTCAGGAAGAAGACTGGGACTGGTGGCAACAGTGGTCCTGGCACGGCTACTATCACTCTTCACCGCAGTGGCCGCAAGGTCACCACAAGTGAACCTAGAGCAATGTCACAGACTACACTAATCCCGTATGGCACAGCCTCTGGGAATTCGATGCTCTTCCGACGACTCTGCACATCTCTTCGGAAGCTGCAGTGCTGAGCGATCAACAAAAGCAAAATGCAGGCCTCTGCACTACGTCTGAGCTGATCCGATCAGTCAGCTTTTGCAGTCTGACTCAACCAGCTCTGCAGGTACTGCAGGTACGCACACGTGATCCTTACGGCCTTCTGTCAACAGCATGAGTAATCCGTGTGGGCCGCCACGAGACGGATACTCCAGGTGTCGGCTTCATATGAGGTACGGCCTACTTGCTGGGACAAGTGCACAGATGGACGCGTCTGTTCACAACAAGGTGTCGGAGGAAGAAGCCATAGTTGTAAATTTACTGGGTAGTCTGAGCAGATTGAGAGGTCCGAGCGATGTTTGCTAACAACAGTTTCACGAGTGCACGAGACCAAAGGCGCCCGCAAAGCGCAGAGCACGCTCGCGCAGCGTTCAATTGAAAAAATAGTAGTGGTAGTGGTAGTGGCAGTGGCAGTGGCAGTGGCAGTGGTAGTGGCAGTGGCAGTGGCAGTGGCAGTGGCAGTGGTAGTGGTAGTGGTAGTGGTAGTGGTAGTGGTAGTAGTAGTAGTAGTAGTAGTAGGAGTAGTACTAGTAGGGGTAGTGCTCGTACTAGTACTAGTACTAGGAGTAGTAGTAGTAGTAGTAGTAGTAGTAGTAGTAGTAGTAGTAGTAGTAGTAGTAGTAGTAGTAGTAGTAGTAGTAGTACTAGTAGTAGTACTAGTAGTAGTACTAGTAGTAGTACTAGTAGTAGTACTAGTAGTAGTACTAGTACTAGTAGTAGGAGTAGTAGTAGCAGCAGTTCCCCAAACCGTCCTTGCACGATGGGGCTCTTACGTTCAAGGTAAACGAATACGTTGCGGGCCGCAACGGCCCACGCGCACCAATTTCAGTGCTCCCGCTGGCTGTGGTTTCGCGCGACTTCTGCGTTTCGACGCTCCCGCTGTGGTTTCGTGCGAATTCCCTTGCGTTTCAATGCTCCCGCTGTGGTGTCGCGCCCTCTGGCTTGCTCCGGCCTCTTCTGGGGGCCCGCTTAGGTGGCCAAAGCTCGAACAGCGATTTTAAATGGGATTGGGCAATGATGCTGCATGTCATTGAATCCACGCCTTTCCAAGTGCCCAAACATCCATGGTGCATTGCCCGCATCACCCGATGTGCAGCAACAGAGGGATCGAACACAATGAAGCACTTTCGTAATGCAGGCTTGCTTCAAAGCACCGTTGTTCGGCACGCTTTGGTGACACCTACATGACTAGAAAACGCCGCGGGTGCTTTTCCTGGGTGTTCCAGATGGCCTGATGACCAGGCACCAAGAAGCACTGGCAAAGATGACTCGACAACTGCGGCACAGGCCCCAAGGCTTCCAGTCGAGCAACTTCTCGCGAAAGCCGGCAGGCTTCGACGGCTCGGGCCTGTTTCAGCAAAGGCACGTGCTTCCACACATGTCATGCAACAACCACAGACGAGCCCTCGATTGAGCATGCTCTGCATGTTCGTTCTCCGGGAACGATCCAACGTCCTCAACACCGAAACCAAGTTTGCGAAACACTGCATGCTTTGAAAGCGTCCTGTGTAGCAGGTGCAGCTTGGACGCTTGTCTGCCTGTGTACCGCATGACTTGGACCAGCCCGAACACATTGGAATATGACAAGCCGGCACACAGAACTTCTTGCTGTGGATGCATTAGCCCACCGTGCTCATACAGGACCGTCTTTGCAAGACTTCCTTGACTGTCCAGCAGTCGCCTCTTCGACGCAGGACGCACCGTAACAACCTTAAGAACAAGAACTTGCAACTGTGGTATCGGATTTGCGCGAACCGAGTGGATTGTTCCGGACTCTCTCACCAGAAACAGCTCAGTCGATATCCTGTCGAAGATTCGGCCTGTCACAGAGTTCAACGACTAGGCAGGTAGAGAAGCGAAGCTCATCAGGCAGCACCTGCAACCAACAACTTCCTTGAGGATGTCTTGACCATCTCGAGTAGCAGCCTGCGAACGCTGTCCAACATTGTCTAAAACTTGCTTAGAACAAGACCGGTAACTGGAAGGACCTGCACCCAACCTTCCACTGGATGCGTGATCCTTGCATGCAATGGCTTGCGCTCTATTGAAACCTTTCGTTTATGCGAGGTTCAACCACCGCGACGCTTCTACGAGACAAGATCAAGGGATGTGAAGAGAGGTGAGTTTGATCTTCGTGATTAATGCATGCATCTCCGGAACTGTTTCGCTTGTGATCTTCAAAGACAGTCTGTGTATCTATCTGCTTTAGCCACTTTGTGCACAGTTTGGGAAACGCTTCCGACTAGGAAACCAGTACACATATATCATCTGACGTCATACCGACTTAGTCAATGCAGTTGTGTTCGTGCGAAACGAGTGCAGAACACGAACGGAGAAAGCACAAACCAATGGAAGTAATCTGACCAGCCGTCGGTTCGGGACAAGCATGACAACGTGCAGGACGGACGAAGAGGGATCCAATGCAACCACACCGCCCCTCTCTGCATGGCATTTACAGCATCCTCACAAACCTCTCCAAAACAATTCACCACGCCCGCCAAACAGCAACTCACTGCCACAGAGGCTTGCGTTCTCCGGTTCTGCCGCGTGCTGCACAAGCTTACACGATTCGAGCTTGATGACTCAAGACTTGACCCAGAGTCCGAGAAGTGCGAGGAATACTTTCGTTCATGTGCCAAGCATGCATGAGTTAAGTCCACAAGCCCCTATCTTCGACAGAGGATTCACAGACAGTAGCACCGAAGACTCAAACAAAGCCTTTTCCTGCATAAAACTTTTTCCATCCATGCGTGCTGAATCAAGCACGTTCAACTTTCAGAGCTGAAGTCCTTGTCAGATGATGTCAGATGCGTAAGGTCCGGGCTTCAGCCAGCGACCTTGGCGAGGACCCATTCCTGCCATGACCTTAAGATCAAGAGAGCTTCTCATCTGGAACCCGAGACGCCTTCGCTATGACGCCTCGTCGTGCACGCGAAGCGCGAAGATCGGTCTGTCGCTGCGGTCGCCCCTCCCAGGTCCGCTCTCAACGCCTCGGACTTTCCAACACCCAACGCAACACCAACGCAGCTCTCAACTGCCTAGGGCCTAGGGAGGTCCCTTCGTAGCCAGCAGGCGGCCTTGTGGATGCAAGAAGGCATAAGAAGGTTCTTACGTCGGTCTGCGCCAGGCCCGGCGCCGCAAGCGGAGTCTCGGAACGTTCTGCATCACCTTCCAGGAGCAGATGGAAGGACGGCATCCGACGGCTGACCCTCCGAGAGGCTCACGGATGTCACCTCGAGATCCTGCGCATGGCTTTAAACTACGGCAGCGAGTTGGAGATTGTTTGCCATTCTTCCTCTTTGCATTGCCGCCTGGCCGTGCACTTGAACGGAGCTTTGCATCGTAGATGCAGCATGGGCATTTACCTCCCAAAACAAACAACCCATACGTCTTTGGTGGCAGTCCCACACTCGCATATACTGGCGTGTCATCTTCTAGCAGCAGCAACGTAAGCTGTCGACACGTACGGTCACCCCGCTACCTGAACAACACCAAAGAAAACTGAAATCAAGTCGGGCCAAGCAGATAGCACAGGAATTGCAACTTAAAAACAGTAGCTCCATCTTTTGGCGCACTTGGCCTCGCCGCAACAGACATGAGGGTCTGACGATGTCCGCAAGCATCTTAGCAACCTGAGTCCTGAAGCTCGGTACAGCGACTTCATCTATCCGACCGACGTCAACGTTCTCGAGGCAGTGCGTTCATTCGCAAATGACCACGTCCATGCAAGCATGAAACTGCCGGGTCTGCAAATACCATCTGCAGCAGTCGCTAGGCAGAGGGGAACATCTCCGGCGAAGCCGCGCACATTCAACTTCCGGAGTCCAGAGCTTGAGTGAAGATTCCGGACTTCAGATCACGCCGTACTGATGTCCATTCCCGAACCCGCCCATTCATGCACACCTGCCAAGTTGTTTGGCGAACGCGAGCCGTCAACGAGAATGCAGCAAACTCGTTCCGAAACATTCTGCAAACTCTCTACTCTCTACTAAGGAAACTGCAAAAATGCCACGCTGAGATGCGTATATACCAGGTAAAGCCGTGTCCAAGGCGCCGAAGCAAACACCTGCACAATGTAGCAAACAACTCGAGCAAGAAACGCCGAAGTACTTGCCGACAGCATGTGCATGCTATCTTTGCCCACTCAACCAAGATGCCCATGTTGAAGTGAGCATCCGTGTCCACGAATTTTTCTGGAAGCATTGCGCCGGTCAGACAAATTCGCTTGGTGGCCAGATTTCCTCGGAAAAGACCCACGCATCACGCACATGGCAACGTCCAATGCTCTTATGATTCAGGACACTTCGGCCCATTGGCCCCAAGCAGTTTATAAGTCTATACACATGTGCAAACAGAAAAAGCACGCTGACTTTATCATGTTAAGACATGTTTGAGGCATTAGTCAGGCACAGTCCTGCGCGATGGCCCAAGTAGCAGGCCGTTTCGACTAAGGTGTCGGTGCCGTGGGTTATGATGATCTGCAGGAGGTCTTGCTTTCAAAGCGAGCGCTCATGCTCTGGGCTTGCAACTTGCACATCTAACAGCAACAGTAGCAATGTGACCTGATCGCCAGGCCATTCCTTAAGACAATGCTCGAACGCATGCTAAACAACAAAAACATATTCTTTTGCTGATCTCTGGAAACTTAATCTAGATTCAGTACTGGGACAGGCTTCGTTGATGTCCGAACAGTCATCATCAGCTCCGTGCGACTTCTAGTCTGAGGCCTCCACCTCGCAAGCTTTTAAGATCTGTGATCGATCTGTGTCCGAAATCTCCTTCGGCAGTTCCACATGTCTTTGACTACATGCAAAGCGACACCCAAACTGTGATGCTAAAGTGTCCTGCGAGTCTTTGGCACAAACGCTCTGGACCTCAAAGCTGAATCCTGGAACAGTCGACTCCGGCAACCCCCATCAATTGCCCGTTCTCACACCATCTTCTTTGAGAAACATGAGTAAGCAATGGTCGGACAAATAACTTGCGCATATAGCACAACATGATGCCAATGACCAGCCACCTAGAGAGGCCCTGCCTGCCGGAAAGATTCGGTCCAAAATCCTGGAACGTGGCTGTAAGCAAAGCAAGCGGAATGGGCCATGACAACACCTGCGGCTAGGCACCGACCAGCTGCGGGATCTCCGATCTCGAAGCCCCAGCCACCCGTCACTCGAGGATAAGCCTGGAGGCAGACCTATCCTGTCTTGGCACCACTTCTAGCAAATAATGATCCTACTGCTGCTTTCCGCTACTGCTATTGCCACCACCACCACCACCACCATCACCACCACGACTACGACTTCGACTACGACCACATCATGACATCTGCGTCCAGGCCTACGACTACCACTACCACCACCACGACCACGACCCCGATCACGACCACGACTCCTACCAGGAGCAGGACCAGAAACACGACTATGGATACGGCTACTGCTACTGGTGCTGCTGCTACTGCGACGACGTCTGGCGGCAACTTAAGGCTGTAGTGTTTAGTTTCACGCTGATTTCGTGCGACTTGGATGGACGCTGCCTCCCCAGATCAATGAACACTAAGATGTCCATTAGACCATTTGCAACAACTACCATTCACATTCTTTGTTGCACCTGTGTCCGCCAGAATCCGGCTAAGTTGTCGGACATCTTGTGTCTCTGCTCGGCACTTACTCGATTTACTGCAGCCTTGCAAACACGGCAGTCGTCACCCACTGCAAGCCAGCTTAATGCGCGGCGGTCGTGGACACACAAGAGCACCACACACTGCACGACACCGATTTGAGAAATTCTGCACGAATCTGGATTTTTCACGCTGGCATGACGTGTTCCTCATGTGTCTTACGGATTCTCGCTGTGGTCCTCTTCATTTGGGTGGTGGTACCAAACTGCAGACTCCCGCCGATTCATGCAGAGCAGTGCAGCAGGTGGTCGCAGCAAGAAGCAGCCGTCTTTTCAAGACTATGCCGGTAGTATGGCAAAAAGTCGCTCATTCCGTACTTGGAACTCTTGACATGAAAGCTTGTGGAATGGCAAGACCACTTCGTAAGTCGCGATTCAGTCAAGCATCCAGATGCACACGCGCATGCAAGATAGTGTGCAAGATGGAAAGAAGCAGCTCAGGGAGCAGATCAAAGCACAGTATGCGTCGATCCCTAGATAGTGATGGAGCACCACGACGACCACGACGACCACTTTGATCAGGACGACCGCACCAGGACCACAACGACACGCGACGAGATTATCAGCAGATCCCGCGAGAGGGCACCGCCAAACTGCTTTGCTCAAGTGGCCCGATTGTGATTCAGGAGCACGGCACGTATTGTTCGTAACAATTTCCACCCACATACAGGCGGGATTCAGGAGGACGGCAAAGATGCCTTCTCCTGCATTGGCATGATGAGTGCTCCAAGCCAAAAAGTGGCCCATGTATTAGACTTTACAATCATGTAGCTTTTCGGCAGAGTGTTTCCAGCAGATTCTGTGTAAAACCCAGCTCGCGAGTGTAAAGCGTGCACCGTGCAGCGCAGCCGGGGAACGTTTTCTTTCCCACGCAGCTCCACTTATCAGTTGTCTCTGCTCCTCAGAACCTGAGAATGTGTACAACACTTGCGGTCACACTAATGCACGGCATGAGCACTTGCACAAAAGGGAAGCGTGGTGGCAAGCCTTGTGTTACGTGTGCGATGCCAGTAGACGTGCTTGGTTGGCCTACTCAGCGACGAGCAAGCAGCAACCAAAGGAAAGATAAAAAGGATCGAAAGGGGTCTGCGTGTCTCTACTGCACAGCTCGGAGCAAAACAGACACGGACGAGAGTTAAAGGCCTTGTCAATCGTTCCACCGGTTGCGATAACCAAAATGCATGGCCTCAGGAAATGTGTGCAAGTCCCGTGTATGGACAGCGTCATCCTTCACCGAGCTGTACTTCCACTTTCATTTCTACGCTCATAACTGAGGCTGATGCTCCGCACGACCTAGGAGGTGGCCTCTTCGAATCAGAATCAGGTCTTTTGCTGTGTCCTGACATTTGCCTCACCGACGCAGTTAATGACTGGAAACTGGCCTGCCATCTGCACCCGACGACTCAGGGTCGGTGAACAAAGTTGCCACTTCACCAGAGTTGCACCAAGTCCAAGAAGCAATGACAGAGATGGGATGATCTTGCGACGTCCACCCATCCATCTCATCATACCGGCTAGCCTCTCCCTGTCTGAGCCAAGCACAGCATGCAAGGACCCAGCATGAACCACTCTGGCCAGAGACAGTGTTTTCGAAATCTACATCGGCACTGGCAAATGCTATGCCTTCCACCGTCAAGTATGTCACGGAGAACTCGAGGAGATCTCCGCAGCTGCCACTGTGCTGAAACTTTGCCTGCAGCCACGTCAAGGCAAGCGAAAAGCCAATCTGTGGTGCTCTCGAGTATGCCTCTTTGCCAACAAGGAAGGCCTGCCTGGACTGTTGGTGACGGGTGAGAAACTGGAGTCTGCAGTAGCACACGCCTCGACGTCACACGATGCCGATTTGCACTGAAGTTGGGGAGACGGTCAGACTGGGCTGTCGGCTCCACGAGTGCACCATGATCTTCTGTACCTGGCATGCACTGGCCACGTGAAAGCTCGCATGCGGATTTAATGGCAAAAAAACTCTGGCCTTCCAGCGCAGAGACCACTGGAACAAGCTGCAGGAAGCTTCCTGCTATCGCCTTTCGCGTTCGCGTGGCCACATCTTGGCACCCTTGGAGTATCAATGGCCTGGGCATCGGTCGACGCGCGGATAGACGGTTTTCAAGAGTTCGGCCATACATGGCCTCCCCGATAAGTTGCAAACAACGACCTGCTCCGAATCCAAGAGTAATTCTGCTTCTCTCTGTGCTGGCAGCTAGAGATAGCTAGAGTAAAAGGAGCCTCGTAAAGGCGCTCCTGGCGAAGAACTAAGCTCCGTGGAGCTTTGGCCTCGGGCCGCCCGGCGATTCGAGAACTGAAGACCAGACCAAGCTGTGCAGCTGGGCCTTTTGGACTTCAAAGATCCACGTGGCAAAGTCACTTGGGGATACCTCGCGACAAGACTTCAAGTACCCCCCCAGATATTTCCCCATCTTGCTCGGAAAAAAGGGGCTCTCACCTGCAAGTACACCGAGTCCGTCGTACGGCGATTACAAGGCCTGCAGCTTAACTCTTTTGGACCAAACATGCAAGATATTGCAAGCTGCCGAGTGCAGCGATCTTAGGCTTGGACTTGCTGTCGACATTCAGAAACCAACCAACTGCCTCGCTCGGACCAACCTGTGCTTCTATCGAAAGGTGTTTACAGCACACAGTACACTCACAAAATGGGAATCCCCGCTGCCAAGCGAAGCCTGTAGGTAGGGGATACTCCTCGATATCCACGAAGCCACAAGTGCGGAAATCTATCTCAGTGACTATCGCAGTGACATGCTCATAAGCTGCAGTCTCCTGATGAAACATCAAGGCCACCTTGCGGCTCAATCATCCACCTGAGCGCTCCCATTCCCTTTCAGAACATCACAAGTCTCACACATCATCTCTACAGCCAAAGCACTCGGCAGCGGGGACGTTGTCATCATCTCGAAAGCCAGAGGAAGATGCTTCTCACAAAATCTGCAGAGAATTCCGCTGCCTTTCCTGACGATGACGCTGTGCCACCGCTGCGCATCTTCCGCCTATCATGAGAGCATGCTGCGTTGTGCAAAGAACGCCAGCCCACAATCATCATTTTGAGCTGTCGGCAACATCCAGAAGCCAGCCGCTTGTCTGACTGAAGTGATTGGACACGAAACGAATCAAAAACCTGAGCCAGTTTGGATTACTCGCTCAGCGCACTCAGTCAACAATGCAGTCGCATCAGGTTTTTCACTATCTGCGAAGTCTCGGCATGCCAATCTGAACTCCTTGTAGGGTCCAACACCGCGTTTTACACAATCGTGCCTTTCGGACTTGCCAAATCCGATTTTTTGTTGAACTATGTTTACACACGGCTGTGGCCCGTCGGGAGCATCCATCGGCTTAAATGCCTCCTCCTGCCGACAAGAATGTTGGAATGATAGAACATGCGTGGAAATAAAACATATCTAAACTGCGAAAACTGGCAGTAGCAGCTGCAGAAGGACAGCCTGGACAGCCAGTGCCGCTAACAGAAAACGCCCCAAGCAGGTACACATGCAGGTGAGCAGGTGTCCACTCAGATGAAGACTGAAAGTCGGCGGAGCCCGGTTCTAGCTGCCACTCGCCGCCGGCAAGGCCAGGTCTGTGTGCGCTCACACGAGTCCTTTGAGGTACCGAAGAGCCGCCCCTTCCCCTTCGCTTCAGCAAGACTAAGACACTGTCCCCGAGGAACTCACGAAGTGCAGTCTCTTTGGTCTGCTTTGACACTGCGTTGCCTCGAGTTCACAAGAGCAGATAACTGACGGAGCGCCTGCAGCTCCTGGAAGTTACAAAGGCTTCTCCAAAAACTAAACTTCACAAAACTGTCACAAAACGTTCCATGGGGAGCTAGATCCCCAGAGTCCAGATTGACAGCTCGTGAATCTGGGGCCCTCACGCATCCACACACCAACCAGCATTTTGCTGAGGTTCCCTTACATGCCCAGCCCCGTTGCCAGCTTTTGACCAGCACTTGCAGCTAATCAGTGGGCCCGACGCAAGGCGAATCCTGACAACGGGCCTTCCATCCTCAAATTCCTCGTGAAGCACAGATGGATGGCCACGTTGCGCCGGTTGTACAACCAACTTGTGCACCGAGACGCACACAGCAGGAGCCGGCGGCTTGAGCGAAGGCTGGTCTGCAGCAACCTGTTCAATTTTCTCAAAATCACATCCATGTGAAGCTGCCAGCTGCATGGGACCGACAAGGCCTTGCGCGTGAGGCGCAATGGTTGGGAAAGAAGCATGAGGACGGCTAAACATGCTCAGTTCTTTGATGAACCACTCTCAAACACACGATTGCCAGACTAAGTCTACCCCATGAAAAACACACGTCGAAGGCAACACTATTAGTCACTATTAACCTGCTCCTGCAAACCCGCCGCCGTTCAATTCTTCGAAGCCACTGCCCAAAGGGGGGGGGTTCTACCAGATTTGATCCAAAATCGAATTTCTTTATACAAACTTTAGTACTGGAGGTGTCTCTTTTGGGCTAGGGTCAAATTTCCGGTTCAAGGGTCCCCAACCCTGAACAACAACAACAACAACACCACCACTATGCCCGATCGCTCAAGCCAAATACTGCGAAGACATGGTAAGATACTCGACCAACTGCTCTCGGCCGGGACAAACAGCTGACAGCTGTGCGATCATGAATTGATTCATGACTTATTTCGTTCAATGCTGCACGCACTGCAGCAACTTGCAGAAGACCTATGCGAGATACATGCATAACACGAATACAGATAAGAAACTTCTACTGGCTGGAACCTGACATATTGGCATGTCCTGTGTACATGCTAGCGGCACGTCGGCTCTGCTCAGGTTGGCAGAAGAGCCCTCACCTGTCAGGGAAAAAAGACAGAGACATCTCGATTCTACCAGGGCTAGACCAAGACTAACAGACACTAAGAACTTCACTCATATTCCGGCACATAGGCGCTGTCAATGACTCCTGGACCGTCAGGCTATACGCAACATGTCAGTGACCAGCCAGAAAGGATTGCACCGTGCGCCACATGCCCCGATACCTGCCCCTGGACGCTCAAGTTTGCAGGCCTCCAGCCGTGCCCACGAAGCTACTTGACGGAGGAAAGACAGGTTTGCACAAGATTCATGCGACTCTGTAGTCGCGAGCCCGAACAGGACTGGAACACGAGAAGAGGACATGACACCTTGTAGAAGAAGCAGTCACCACGGCCGATTGACCACTTCATCTCGTGAGTATCGATTGTGTGGCAATTTCTGACCTGCAGAAGATGGAAGCAGTGCGACGTGCGTCGTTGACACATGACTGTCCATAGCTGTAGGAATCGCAACACACATCGCTAAGTTCCACGCAACGACGGTGCCTCCTTTCGTGAGCAGGTACTGCGCGATGTTGTTATGCCCAAACTCCTGACGTAGCTCTAAACCTCCTACGACACCGGGACAATGTTGCGCACACACACACACACACACACACACACACCTGCGCTTAATCAAGCGATTGATCGCATTTGGATGGAAGGAAATCGAGCCCCTGATACTCGTCGTCGGCGTCGTGGTCGTCGTCCTCTCCCCCTGCTCCTCCACCTGCGGTTTCTCCACCTCCCGCATCTCCTCCGCCTGCTGCAAGGCCTAGCGACCGCTTATCCTCCTCCACCAGCTTCATCGTCGTCGTCATCATTAGCATCGTCAACTGCAACAACAGCATCATCACCAATGGCAACAGCCTCATTCTCGCGATCAGCACCTCCTGGCCACTAACACCAGGCCTGCTATCAAAAATGTCATGCTCATTTGTATCACAGTCATCCATATCCTTGTCATCATCACCATCTGAAGTATTACGTCTTCGTCATCCTTGTCATCCTCATAATCGCTAGCCACTGTGATCAGGATCTTATCCCTCATGGGCTATCACCAAGTAATCATGATCAGTTCTGGCTTACATGCCTTCTCCAGTTTTGCCCATTCGTGAGTGGAGTGACCACTTACGACAAGCCAAATCGGAGTTATCCTCCTCCACCAACTCGTAAGAACAACACCAAACGACACCACCAATGAATCGAAGCGTTCAGGTGTATGCGGCATAAACTCAGCAAGTGCAGCGCTTAGGAAGCCGGCAGGCTATATGAACACCGACTGGTCCTTGGCAATGAAGACCTCACGAAAAACAGCTTGCAACAAAACAAGACCCTATCTGTCTGCAAAGCTCATGGTCAAGAAAACCTCAATGCCGAAAAGGAGCGGCGTTCCCATTCCACAGAACGGGATTTATCTCGTCGACATCCTGCACATCCAGCTATAATGTAACCGTTGGAAGATTTCCCGACCCAGTGCAACTTTAAGGCCATTAGAACCTGAAAACAATTCGACTGCTCACAAATAGGGGCCGTCCACCTGTCCATTGTCTATGTACTCCTTGACACGGTTAAAGTCACCTGTTCGAGCCACCAGAGTGTCACCAAAGGAAGCAGTTTTGATTTTGGATACAGCCTTTGCGCTAAGAATACGTGCCTGCACAACACGCTCCCCACCATGTGTGTTGGGAGCCCTTGCTCTTCAAGTATTCACCTTCACAGTTCATGCAAAGTCTGCAAGGACGTGCTGCAACAAGGTAAATGCAGGCAAGTCACAGATTGGATGCTCGTTGGGGAACCTGTACCCCTGCCACGGTGCAAATCTAAATTCAACCCAGGGTGCTGACTGTGGAAATGCACAAACGCTCAGGAACAAGTCACCTCGTAGCCAGCATAGTCGATGGCGCGTAGACCTGCAAGAAGAGATGCGCCACCCATGCGAGTGCGAAACGAAACGTGTCGGGCTCATCCTGCACGAGACAACGGGCCATCCAGGTCCGCTTCGAAGTCTTCAACAAGTAGTTGAACAAGATCCTGCCACGGATGTGTTTGCGCATGTTCGTGTGCGACGCATGCCCTGCATACCTCGACACTACATAAAACGAACTTCTTGTCAAACGCTCTGGACGTTGACGGTCCCAATTGCCCATCATGGATGAGATCATCAGGGCAGTCATGTGGTTGCTGTCCAAAGGAGCGTTCGGATTTACACCAGCCTGCGCAAACGTACCACAACCCGCGCCAATGAAAGCAAGTCTGCTGCTTGGTGCTGCCAGCTTCCCTGCCTGCAACAGCTTCCGCACGGTGAAAACATCACCATCCACCACAGCTTGCTCGAGTTCATATAAGTCCGGTGGCAGGGTGTCTCGAAAATAATCGCCGGAATACCGGTTTGGGAATTTGCGTTCCTGCCAAAACAAAGCCGACGATGACACGACATCGCACTCAACGCAAACACATGCCTCCAGCACAGGATAGTCCAGCGCCCATGACGGAAGCGTCATGGCCAACACCTCCTCTGCAAGCCTTTCGCTGCAGCACGGACATGACGAAATATTTGTGGCTGCGCCAACATTCACATCTGTGTCGGTAGACAGTCCTACTGTCCAGCGCCGAAGTCGACAAGCTGCTAACAAACTACGGACCCACGCCAGCAAACAGCACCATAATGCAAAAAACCATGGCATTCAAAGTTCAGAAATCGTTCAAGCCCGCAAGTCACTAAAAAAAGCCTTTGATGTATTTATAATGCTTTTGGTGGCTGGAGCGATGTTGCTTTGGGGCTTCATTTTGGCTTGGCCGGCCAAGTTCACCAGATTCTTTTGCACGGCACCAGTATACATTCAACATGATTTCGAAGTTTGCAAGAACTTGTGAGAGCAGATGTGGAAACATAAAGCAAGACTGAAAATGATATGATGAAACATGAGAGTTAAGCATCACAAGCTGTGAATCAAGCGGGCGAAAACCAAAATGTGAAACAATCACACTGCAGACCCCAAAAGGAATATATCAATGCAGCAAACCGAACATATTTCCATACACAAGTGTTCGATGACCTGGATGTACAGTGTACAAATATTCCACATTTAACAATGCTCAAATCATATCAAGCGCCTGCATGCAACTCCAAATGTCGAAACACCGTGAAGGAAGGATGCTGCATCTCATCATTGGGGCACAAACTGACACTGGTGCCCTCGTGCATTCCAACAAATCAGACGCAAGATCATGCAACAGCTTGGAAAACGTGGTTGACTTGGGTTCCACTCGTATCGCGACAATGCCACTGGCATTGTGGCAACTTTCCAAATTGACTGTTTTTTCACAAGCAAAGTTAGATGGCGCACGTGCAATCAAACAATTTGTTTGTCACAGAAGAGATCAGATTTCGGTGCGCGAGAAGAAGTGCTTGTTTTCAAACGCAAAAGACGAACAAGCGTGACAGCACAGCTTTTTCAGAACCTGCAGACTCTTGAGCCAACAAGCACCCGTTCCATTGCTCACCTCCAGCTGTCGAACAGAGCTGTGATTGGAATCGAAGAATTGGAGACTTTGAAAGAGCGGGTTTGAGAAAAACAACATGAAAAGAAGGAGAAAGCCACACGCGGAAAACTTCGAAACCTTCACGACCAAGCTCTTGGGGTTCACAAACACCAAGCACTCACGAAGTTTGTTTCCAGTCACTCTCGCCGACCAAGCTGAACTGCACTCTCATCTAAGCGAGCAAAGCAAAGCCTGCACACACTCCTTCTTTTCACTCCGCCTTGAGCCAAGACAGTTCGCAGTCAGTCACAACCTTCCTCTGTCAAGCTGGAAGCTTTCTTGTGCTTCACCTGTACAAAACACTGAGACTGCGAAGCAAAACTGAGCTCGAAACCAAGCGGCGAACTTCAAACTTCACGAGCAGTCGCACGTTTGAAACGTGCCACTGCACTTCAAAAGCAGTTCAGTCACTCATGAAAACATGAAAACAAATTCATACCAAGTCAAATCATGCAACATGCGCTTGAAATTTTTCTCACTTTTTGCTCTTTACCAATTTTCGAGCTTCTTCGGCTTCTTGCTATAAACTGTGATGGCAGTCGTCGCTGTTTCCAGCCATCTGACTTGAATAGAGGTGGTCTGCATCAAGCCACTTCCAAGAAGGCGTGCAGATCCTAGACCAAGGTCAAGGAATGGTCGACACAGCTCCATCTTTGCCTCTTCTCTTCCGACTTTGTCTTCTCGGACTTTTCAGCTCTGTCGGAACCTACTTTGCAGCCAAGGACGTTTGCAGTTGCGTGAGCCAACGCAGAAAGTAATTCTAAGCAACCGCGAATATGCCTGGTTTCAAGCAGACTCGACGTGTGTGGTAAAAGATTTGACAGAACAGCCCCGCAAACCACAAACACCATGGGTTCGGTGGTTCTGAGTAGTTTCTTTTCACGTCCAACTCTTCCAAGCTCATGGCCATCTGAAACATCCTGCTCTGAATTTCCGTCATCGATCTTGTCGAAAACGACAGGTGGCATCGAAGAGTGGAGATTTGAGATTGTATGGAAACTGCTTGAAGAAGCGATGCACGAGTGGCTCTTTGCGTTTGTTGTCTGGTTGAGTGGATTGATTCTTGCAACAGGAGTTTTTTCTGGCGTGGGCGGGCCTCGTCGACTACGGCTGTAGCACTCGGTCCCTACAAACGAGACAAACCAACAAACAAGAACCAAAAACAGCGGTGAAACAGGGCGGCTCGATAAAACAGAGGCAAAAAGCTAGCTGCGGCGCACAGGCTTTGCCGGTGTTGGCCGTTCTGCACGAGCTACGGGGCCTCAGCGACCGATCCACAACAGCAAAAGGCCGTCGCCTAGAGCTGTCCAAGACCACCGCTGGAGCCCAAAGTCGGAGCTCCGGCCGCCGTTCTAGTTCCGTCGAACAACGGTCAGCCCCGGGGTCCTGTTGTTTCGCGATCGTGCACACAAAGTCCACAAATCCACGTAGGAAGCACGACCGGCGGCAAGAGTCGGGAAATGGACCCTACGACGTATGTCGATGGTCATGGGACTCTGGCTGCTGGGATGCTTCCCACGCCGTCACTGGGCACTTTCCAGTGTCGCAGGCCGCGGCCAAGAATCTAGCAGGCGCTGCATGTCAGTGCCGCTGGGCGGAAAGTGGGATTCACGCAATAGGTACAGCAGTTGGTAATTGCGCTGCTCATACAGATCGTGTAGGCGGTGAAAGCCATAACGGAGTGTATCTTGATCCGGCTCATGGAGATGCGGCATCAACTCCGTTGAGATAAACGGGATTTGAATGCCTGGGCCGAGTCCACCCCGTTCAATGAAGGCCTGCGCTTCGTCTCTCCAGTGTTCCTGGCCCCAAGGGTCACCTAGCCGAAACCATGCGCGGCTTCCATCGGGCAGAGTTTTATCGTTGGACTCTTGGGCCACCAAGTGATGGATGAGAACCTTGGCTCTCGTATCCCACGCGTCGAAATAAGCGCGGCGCCACAGGCGCACCGGGAAATAGAAGTCCTTCTTCTGTGGACCTCTCAGCCAGTAAACCACCACCGCGCAAAGATCCCAACCAGAGGTGGTAGCGGCCGCCCGAAGGCGCCACAGGGCAGCGTGTAGAAGACCAGCGGACTGGATGGGAAGCGAAGGCTGCGCTTGCAGACCCAGGGGGACATCGTCCAGCGGGAGCAAGAGTCGAAAAGTGCCTTTGCATACGCCCGGGTAAGAGAACATTTGGGGGTCGAAGTCACCACGCCTGGCAGGGAGAAGCCCACGATGGAAGCCGTCCATCAGCCGTGCGGCAATAGCGATTTGTGGCCGCCCTACAAGGGAGGCAGGCACTTCCGCCCTAACCCGTACCTCAAGGAAACACTGGTCATTCTGACGGACTGGGGAGATGCGCACGAGTTGTAGCAAGGGAGCTGCTACAGGCTCATCCACAAGGGCCCGTGCAAGGTAGAACAACAACTGCACCGGCAGCAACACACCACAATGAAGCAAGGGGGTGCCCTGACTCGGGTCCACGCTCGAGCCTCCCTCCCCCGTTGCTCGCCGGGCGCCTGATCCAGTGCCACGGCGCCTGCCCGCGGGCAGGGGAGGTCTCTTGGGTGCAAGAGACATTTGGATAAGGCTACCATCTCGTACGGGTGACTTATGGCCTGCCTTGGCACTGGGGAGCGAGAACTTAAGACCCTCGAGCTCGTCCAAGAAGAACCACCACCAGATCTCCGGGCGGGCCAACTCATACCACGAAAGGCCGCAACACAGGGTCGCAGAACTGCGCTAGCGCAATGGAAACTGCTAGCAGGGGAGTGAGGCACACGCGGAAGGCTTCACTTTCCGTACAGTGACGAAGCATTAGCGCACGATCCGCAAAATCGACCACTCTGGCTCCGAAATTCTGAGGGCTGACCTTAGCTTCGCACGCCGGCAGGGAGAGGGGCAGCGAAAGAAGGGAAAGGCAGTCCATCCGGTCGGAGAGTAGTTGGGACAGCGCAGCCGCGCTTGTAGGGCCTTCGACGTCCGATTGCTGCCTGCCCTTGGCCTGATAGCGACGGAGGATGTCGTGCTGCTCCTCGAAGTCATCCTCATCTTCAGGCGGAACGCAGTTGCTGGAGATGGCGTCGACACCAGGCAACAACCGACTAGGCGGGAATTCCGCGGCGTTCAGCAGTGCAGCCACCCTTTCCTCCAACGTAGCACTAGGGGCTTTGGGAGTAGAAGCAGCACAGCTTTGGCTACGAAGCTCAGCAATCAAGTCAGGGTCCTCTTTAGCCGGAACGCCATCCTCCGGGTCGGGCTTAGCAAAGCCGGCGGTATCGTAGAGGGCACGCGGTAGGCCCGTTGTAGCAACCGGCAAAAAAAGGGCCTCACGCTGGCTCTAATCACACACCAAAGTAGAAACAAAGTGATGGAGCCGCTTTATCAGCGTCAAGCTGATGGTGTCCGTGGCAATAGCAGAAAGATAGAATGCTCCTGGCACAGCCGCGACCAGCATGTCGGCGGCTGCCGCCTGTGCACACAGTCGCATGCTCATCGAGCAGCATGTGCTCCCCAATCAGGGACCGGTGGTGCTGGGAAAGGAGGGCGCTGTAGGCCCGCTTGGGCGGTTGCAAGCCACCCCCCTTGTGAGATCGGAGGCGGTAGAGCCCAATGCGAGGCGGATTGGTAAACTCCAGCAACCCAATAACGGGGTGCCTGGTGTCGAGCACAGGGTAAAGGGGACGCACTGTAACTGGTCGCCCGGAGGGACCACTGTTCACGAAGTCCATACCGCGCAGGAGCAGCTGCATAGGGTGGTCGGGTACTCCACAGTGAGCGACCAAAGCACAGGAATCGCAGAGCGGCGGTGTGCAATTGACAAACCACCTCGCGTAGAACTCCGAAGCCGTGTCACAGTCATCCCGTGGCAGGCACTGAGATCCAAGCTGCGCCAGCCCGTAGGACTGATAGAGAGCCTCCCAACTGTGATAAAGGTCTTGTGGAGCGTGGCGTGAAGTTCAAGAGCGGCGATGATCCTCCACCAATGAGAGGGAGACGCAATGATCAGCGGGCCGGTGGGCCTCGTGCTGCCTGCTGTTAGCCGCTGGTGTGCGTCCTCCCCGGTCATAGTGAACCGACCTGCCTTGTCCACCAAACAGCTGTCCACAGCGCCAGTAGTGCCGGTGCACACTGTGGTGGTAAAGAGGTCAATGAACACGCCGAGCTCGTTGTGGTGACTATAGAAGAAATTAAACAGGGTCTATAGTTAACCTCCCCGGCGGGGGAAAGCCCTGCAGCCGTCCCGAAATGTAATCGGCAAAGGAAGTGCCCTCGGCTACCAGCCAATGCAGCATTGGCTGGCCGCGGGTTACTCAAGCCTAACCCGTGTGTCTTTCTGTTTTCACAATGATTTGATTTATCGTGACAAAATGCGCATTCAATCAATCTGTATTTGAGAATCGCAATCTATAATATATATATATATATATATAAAAATTCCTCAGAAGAACGCACTCACTCGGACTCGGTCTTTTTCCGTCGGGGGTCTCACACGGTAGGGCGAGTCTGAAACTTCGAATGTGGCACAGACCACAGGTTTCGGGTTTCGGTTGAGGCACGAGCAAATATGCGGTAGGATTCGCAATCGCTCAATTGTGCATGATACCGATTCTGCCCCAACACGCATAACCCCCCCACCTTACATCGGGCGAAAGCCCTCAAGGGCGGGAGGGCGGGTGAAAATTTTAGCAAAGCTCTGCACAGTGTATGCTAATGTTGACTCAGTTGTCACTCGACTGCAAGTGTGCACTGAGCCATGCTGTGTTGAGCGGCGCGGGTACCGACATATGGTTCAACTTCAATCAACAAGCGTAGTCAGAAAGCATGTTGTTTGAGCGAAGTTGTGAGTTGATCTCAAATTGGTTTCAAAGAAATTGTTGTAGAAATGGTTGTGAGTCAAAAGCTCACTTCAAACATGCAATAAGCAGACGATAAATAATTAATCATTGCGCTGCTGGACCGGCAGCTATGAAAACAGAAAAGACAACTTAGTCGCTCCGCGAAATCGCCGTCTTTCTGTTTTCACAATGATTTGATTTATCGTGACAAAATGCGCATTCAATCAATCTGTATTTGAGAATCGCAATCTATAATATATATATATATATATATATATATATATAAATTCCTCAGAAGAACGCACTCACTCGGACTCGGTCTTTTTCCGTCGGGGGTCTCACACGGTAGGGCGAGTCTGAAACTTCGAATGTGGCACAGACCACAGGTTTCGGGTTTCGGTTGAGGCACGAGCAAATATGCGGTAGGATTCGCAATCGCTCAATTGTGCATGATACCGATTCTGCCCCAACACGCATAACCCCCTTTAAAAGTGACCGGTCTTACTTGAGCAGCTTCCAAGGTATCTGTACAGTCGATTTGCACAACTCTCCTAGAATTTCCGCCTTCTCCTGCAGATCAACGATCGTGCCACCAATGACCTTCGCCGTCTCGGCGATCTCACCACGACTCGGCCCGTCTGCCACGTTGCTGGCAGACGGAACCCTTTCTAGCCACGTCAAGCTTTGATCCAAGTTTTCCATCTCGAAGAAGCGCGATCCCAAAAGCAGAAGCGTGCGTGACTTGCTCGCTCCTTTAATCAAGACTTCTCTCGCGCCCTCGTTGTCGATGAAGTAAATGGTTCGTCTGCCATGTATGAAATTTCTGAAAGCTTCTCTTGCGAGGACCACGGCGAAAGCTTCGGCCTGAGCAATCACCTGTTCAGGGCTGTCGAGCTTCCAGAATTCCACCAAAGTCTTCGGGATGCGACCTCCGGCCACCAGCTTAGAAGAAGTGAATGGATCCAGGACCACCACGCCGTATGTGGCGACACCTTTTTCGTAAGCTGCATCAGTGAAGATCAACACCGGTTGTTCTGGCCCTCGACAGGCGAAGACTCTCGGTTTGCACTCGTCGATCAAGCGGATCCCGAACTCGCAAAGTGTCCTGAACTCACTCGCGCTGCGATCTTCAGGATTCCTGATGAAGCTTCCAAGTGCACGCTGCAGCATCTTCATTGCCCTTCCCGAAGCAAAGCCCAAAGCGAAGTTCACTTGCCCTTGCAGCGACTGAATCTGCCGCAGATCCCATTCACCATTCAATGCCATGCGGATGAAAGTATCTTTCATCTTCTCCAGCCTTGATGCCTTGTTTTGGAGCACCACGACGCCATTGGAGATGTCGCCTGCATTAAGACGGATTCCAAGTAGGTCGAAGCTCTCATTGAAAGGCGAGGTTTTGGCTGGGTCGTTGGAATACCTCCACCCGATCTTCCTCAGCAGGTGTTCGAACGATTCAGAAACAAGCTTCGCGGAAGATTGGATTTCAAGAAGCGGGAAGTCGTCGTAGAAGCATCCTGAGATCATGCCAATCAAGTTCCAGCTCAGATGCAAGATCGATCTCGACAGCCTGTTGAAAGCAAACACAGACGATGATGCACCGAAGGGTAGACTCTGGGCTACGAAGTAGCAAGGCTTGCCGCTGTTAGGGTCCGTGACCATGACGACCCCCAGTCGCAGCGACTCCGTTGAAAGTGGAACCTGACGATACGCCTTTTCCAAATCCAGCGTTCGCCCCTGCCAGACGGGCTTCTTAGCCTTCCAAGAAGAGTGCAGCTCTCCGCGTAGAATTTCTCCCGTGCTGAGAACAATTTCCAAAGCACCGGTTCCATCCGAGACCCGCGCGATGTAAGTTGCCATCGCCGTCATCCAGTTGACATCGAACAAGGCGAGCTTTTCGAGGCTATGGTAAGCTTCGTTGACCCCGCCCTCCTTGTAGTTGTCGATCGGTCGAAGTTTGGGCCTCTCCGGCGTGCCCTGCTCGATGACGAACCTTCTCGAACAGACGAACTCCTCCACTCCAAGGTGCTTTTTCACTTCGTCCTCATCGTAGAACGGCCCTGTGAGAAAGCCGTCGTCCCGGTCCTTTAGAGTGCAATCCCAGAGTTGCCAGGTCGCCTCCGGATCTTTCTCGTGCGGATCACGGCCCTTGAGCCTCTCTCTGCGCCAGCGAGCTGATTCAAGGAGAAGCTCAGGTGTGGATGTAGCCGGCGATTCCTTGGTTTCAAACAAGGGTGATTTGTCTGGCTTGCCCACCAAATCGACGCCCATCATCAAGTCGAAGACTCCTTCATCAGGAAATTTGGTCTCCTTCAGCAATTGTGCCCATAGCAGAAGGTTCTTTCCCTTGATGACTTCGCGAGTGTGGTCAGGCAGGGTTGAATGCAGTCGCGCCTCCTCGTAGCGAAGTTCTTTCTCCATCTGGTTGAGCCTGTTGTAAAGTCTGAGCCTCTCTTCAGCAAAAGCAGATGGTCCTTCGGTCAGCCGTCGGAAGATGTTCCTTTTGACGGCATCTGGGACACAGTGCTGGGTGTCAATGGGATGGCTGAGCTTTAGGGCACAATCGATGAACTCGGTAGGCGTTCTGTACACCCCGAACCTCCCGGAACCACCCCCTAAACCCGAGGTAAACTCCTTAAAGGGCCTATCTAGGGGAGCCTCGGTGCGAAACTCGAGGAACTCCGGGATTAGCTTGTGGCTCCCACGTGGCTGGGGCCAGACAGCGCGTGGACCTGCCGGCGGTTCCAAGCAGGATGGCAAACCGGCTGTCGCGGCCAGCAGTTGCGACACCTCCTGGCACAGTTGAGGCGGATATTCCGCCTCTTCAGCGGTACTGAACCTCCACTGTCGGCCGGTCTGATAGACCAGGTAGGGATCATGTTGATGCTGATTGTCGCACTCTACAGCCATGCTAGACAAGCGAGAATCACTGCACCGAAAGCGACTGTGCTTGGGTCTGCGACCGCCTTTCATGCAATTATGGAAGCGCACATCTATCATGCGGCGCCACCTCTCAAGTAGGGCAGGGTCTCGAGATTGTTGCACGAAGTACGCAAGCACTCCCCAAATCCAGGAATTATTGGGGTTCTCGATGCTTAAAAAGGTGGATGAAGGTAGGGCCCTAACGAGCTCCACAACGAAACGACACAATTCGTTAGCCTTGCGAACCCTTGCTTTGTCGGAGTCCGACAGGTTGGGGAGGCCCAAAATGTGATCGTTATCCCTCAACGGGACAGGTTCAGGAGCACCTGCCAATCTCGCCTTCTTGCTGATGGGCCTTTCTCGGGCTCGGCTACCCGTGCCACAGGGCAAGGCAATGTGAATGGCGAATGGTGGATGTAACAAGAGCCTGTCCAGGAGCTGTTTTTGACACGTGGTTTCCGTAAGGTCCAGCACAAGAAGCGGGTGTTCAGGTACGTGACGGTTCCAAGGAGAGTCAATCGCTAAAACGTCAAACCCCAAAGCCTGGCAATGCTTGGAAAGCCGTGCGCAGCCTGCGAAGATCTCGACGAAGAGAGGCTTGCAGGAGTCGGCGACAGCAAGGGGGGGCTTAACGGGCTCGGGATTAGTCTTAGGGATGGGCCTTGGACCCGCGGGGGGCAAGGGAAACTCTAGGTCCTCAAGGAAAGTTCGCGTCTCCTGAGGCATGCAATCGGCTCCTTGGGCCGTGTAGCCCACCAGAACACTGCGCTCGCCCTGCCAGGCCAAAGTGGCGTGTCGGCGGTTCGGCGCATCAAGATAGCAAAGCCCCTGGGACACCGGCAGTGAATCTCCCCAGAGAATCTCGCCCTGGTGTTCGAAAGGAACCTTTCCCTGGGGAGACTCGATCCAGACATCTCCGGCAGAAAATTTGGACAGCGGATAAAGAAGGTTGCAGCTTCTCGAATCGTTGGCGGTATCTTGGTGAAGCTGTGTTCGAAGATTTGTGAAGACGGCAATGGTTGTGCAAGTAAAATCCTTGTCAAGCTGATGTACGAATCTTGCAAAAACTTTGGTACTCAAGGGGTACTGCTTGCTGGTGTCACGTATCTGCAAGCACTGCGATCCTGAAAAAGCAAAAGCCCCCAAACTAACAGAGCGCCCTCCGGAACCGGTTCCTCGGGAAGGGATTTCAGAAGGCAACGCTAAACTAAGACGAAAAAGATCATCCGAAGTAACAGTGGGCTGAGCAAGGAGCCGGTCGGCCAACTCCTCAGCCGAAAGACGCTTGCCACCGGTCTCGTCATCCCTGAATGAAGGAGTCATCACGCCGGCAGCTTCAGAATCTGGTCACTGAAACTCCAGAGGCCGGATGCGGCTCCAAACACTTCCAGCACAGGTGGCGGCCTCGGCGACAGCGCTTACCGGGTTTGGCGAACCCGCAGCCCTTGGTGTTAAAGCTGAAACACAGCGGCTTTCCAGCCGAATCCTGAGAGTGGCAACCCTGCGGGACAGACCACTTCTTGGCTCCTGAGTCACTGGGTTTCTCCGCGCCGGGAGTGTCCTTGCGAATCTTCAGGGCTTTCTGATTTTTGTCCTTGCCGCCCCCTTTCCCGTCCTTGCTGGGCGGGCTGTTGGGCACATGCGGAGCTGGAGGCGGAGGCACGGATCGCATCAGCGGAAGCAGGTAGCACTGAACCTGCGTGTGATCCTTCCACTTTGCAAGCGAGACCTCAAAGGGGTACGAGCCGTCTGAGCGCATGGACAGTGAGCCACGCGTGTCCTCGGCGATCCTCGTCCACAGGAACTTGTCGGCTTCACGAAGCTGAGCAATCGAAACTCGCTGATGGCCGGATGGCTGGGTACGCATGTGCACCTGCAGCAACTGATCATGCCAAGATTCGAGGTACTCGTAACGGCAGACTCGGGCCAATTCGAAAGCCAAACTCCGCCGCTGAAGTGCCAGTTTAACGGCGTATTCGCCTATGGTACTGCAGGAGGGCTCAGCTGAGCGTTTCACGAGCTTGAGGTTCCCGGCGCTGTCGAAGCTGACCGATTGATCGGTTTTGTCAGATGTGATTTCCAAAGCTCGGCTCGTGAGGCGATCCCACGGAATCCAAAGCAAGGACTGATCAGAAACCATCTGAGCAACCAAGTCTTGCAGCTTATGGGAAGGCTCAATGTCGGATGTCCAGTGAATGCCCACAAGTCTCTTCTGAAGAGCAGCGAGGCGTTGTGTGCGCTCGGCCAAAGGCATCCGAACAGGTTCAGAAGCATCTGTGCGCTCGACCTTGCCACGCATCTCAGCGAGAGCCTGAGTGGTGCTTTCGAACCACAAGCGGCGAGCAATGCTCAGAAGCCCGTCGTCCGGAGCTGAGCCCAAAGCACGTTTCAGCATGCTGATGAGTGGACCCTCATCGGTCGTTCCAGCTTGAAGAGGCCCGATGAAGGCGAGGGCTCCGAAGGTGTCCACATTGATGGCCGCCAGTTTGGCCAGGGTCTCCTCGGGAAAGTTGAGCTCGAGTGCCCTGGCCTTGAAGGCCGCTTTGCTGTCGAGGCTGGACATGATTCACACGGCAGCCGGCTTGAACAAAACTGCATACATGTGGACAAAAGCTGTAGAGACTCCAGACGTTCGCAGATTACGCAATGCACCACACAGCGAGAAGGAGCGCCCAGGACGGTGCCGGATACCGGGGATGCAGAAAACAGCTTGTAAGAAAACATTGTTCCAAGGCGTCCAACGGCTTGGGGTTAAGGTGCCCCGAGTACCGCCAGCGCAGAGGTAGTTGCTCATAGACCCGGCTTGGCACCACCCTTGAGACCACTGCAGGCTGGGAGAGAAATTTCTCCGATTACCTGGGTCTTTCGGCTGCTCGTGCTGAAGAGGCTTTCTTTTGCGAGAATAGCAATACGTGCGCCAGCTATTTAACTGGCTCGGTGGATTTGGCTGCACCGCTTACAAACAAGCAGATCAGAGGCCGGTACGGCCTTGTCCAGCTCGTCAAAATTGCGGGTGATGGGTCGGCCACACAAAAATTTGGCACCTTCAGCAGCCTGTATATGCACTGTACGACTGTAAATGTGCATCTTGCTGTATACAGAAGAGATCTGAGCAGCGTTCAAGCCTTCGTCCAGGGGGACTCCACCGGCTCGGGCCTCCAGATCCTCTGGGCTGATGTCGGAATCACCAGCTTCGGAATCGGAGACATAGGGGTCCTGCTCGAGGAGTTTCTCCTGCAGCTGAGGACCTGACTCAGCCTGAACCATGACAGCTAAACGCATCACGCGACTGTCATCAGGCTTAAAGTGGCCGGAACGGATGGCTTTCAGGATATCCTCGAAAATCTTCTTATTTTCCACGGAGCTTTGCTTTATTTCTAAAGTAAGATTCCAATCACAGTATTCCCAAGCTATATGGGAAAATCAAAGTATATAAAGAATAAGAAAATTGCTCAAGCAGATGTGGCGCTTTTTCCTTCCGGCAAAGCCGAAGGGGGAAGTCGTGACATCCCCGCACCGATCGATGGCGAACACGAGGATCGCCAACGAACACCCCGGGAGTGGAGGGAGGGACAAAATTTTCCGGCCCTTTGGCCAGGGAGTAGCTACCCACCCATCCCACCCCTGTCTCGAGGCGGCGCGGGAAATAAAAGAGATGAACTCAGACGATTCAAAGCATGCATTCATGCCATGAAATGTGGTTCAAAATAAAGCAAAGGCGTTTTGAAAACTTCGCAGTAATTTTCAAAACTCTCCTAGGAAAATAAAGCTAATAGAGGCAAGCCTCATGTGTCGCTTATTTTCCACGGAGCTTTGCTTTATTTCTAAAGTAAGATTCCAATCACAGTATTCCCAAGCTATATGGGAAAATCAAAGTATATAAAGAATAAGAAAATTGCTCAAGCAGATGTGGCGCTTTTTCCTTCCGGCAAAGCCGAAGGGGGAAGTCGTGACATCCCCGCACCGATCGATGGCGAACACGAGGATCGCCAACGAACACCCCATTCACTTAAGAAGGAGATCAATCGTGGCATTGCCTTTGATCGGGCATCGAGGCGACACTCTGCACACCTGCCCCCTGACTGGAAAGATTGACTTAGCTCTCGAAGGAGGATCGGCCGGGTTACTTGCACTTGGAACGCGGCTAAACCAAGGGAGCATCGCCTCAGCGTCGCAGCTCTCAAAGATCAGCAAGAGTTGCCTCCACAAAGGGTCTTTCGAAGAGCCTTTCACCAAAGAGGCCAACACTCCGGAGTGATCCACATACATGGTCACCCTTTGCATGTCCAAGTGCTTTGCCCACGCTTCTCTCGCACATACCACTGCATACATCTCAACTGGGCCTATCAAATGCCTTTTCCCGAGAGCCTCCCAGCTCTGTACAACGCTCAAAGGGATAGCACATGCAAAGAAGAAAGTGCACCACGCGCCGTTGTCGAAATGGTACAAGACTCCTCCGACAGTGGCGGGGTGAGTTTCATTCGTCGGCTCGTACGCTCCATCTGTGAAAATCACAGAACGACGAGACCCTACACAAGCCGGGACTATCCTAGGGGTACCCCCAAGAACCCGGGACCTAAGATTACAAAGGGCCTGCACAGCCGTGGCATCAAGGGTTTTGGCCTGAGAACTCATCGTGCACGCCCTAAGGTCGGCCAGTGCCAATCTGCCCAATCGCCCGTGCAGCTGACCCTCGGCAAACTGGAGGCGACCGAACAAAGACGGCAGGGTCTTCGGATCAAGATGGCCCGCACTCAAGACGGAGTCCACCGCCTCAGCGATGGCAGTAGCACGTTCGGGCTTATTCCCAATCTTAACTACCCCAAAGCTGCCAAGGTCAACCCGAACGCCTAGTAGCTCAGCCTCATGGCTGAAGGGAAGATCCTTGTCTTCCGCCCAGGCGAAACCCAGCAGGTCCAACGCGGCTCTGACAGTCGACTGCGTGTTGTTACAAAGCGGCAAGACCTCTAAAACCGGGTAATCGTCGAAGTAGTTGCAGGCGAGCACCTGCAAGGCAACCAGAACCCTCTGGAGCAATCTCGCAACGCGATTGAATGAAACCACCGACGAGGTGGCCCCAAACAGAAGGGTTCGGCTCTCGAAGCCAAACGGAAGCCTCGAGACCGGGTCCTTGATGGCCACTATGCTCAGACAGCGGTCTCGTGGAGAAACCGCCAACTGTTTATAAGCACTCTTCAAGTCCACTGTTTTCAAGCTTGGCTGAAGCGCATCGGGTTTCAGGGCCCTCCAGAAAGAATGCACCGGAAAGCGAAGATGGTCGCCGTCCGACAAAGGGATGCTCACCTCGCCTTTTGCAATGAAGATCTTAAAGAGGGTGATCGCAAGCCAGACCAATTCATCAAGGGCCCTCAAAGAAATCCGATCGGAAACAGCATAGGCGCAGTTTACAGAGTTCTCGGCCAAATCGTCTATCGACCGCGTCTTGGCTTTTTGCACAATGCCGAACCTCCGCACTGGAAGCCAGCCTTCTGGATGACGGGCCTGCAGCTCGTCCCACGAGTAAGGTCCGGTTAGCCACTCCTTGACTAGCATCTCTTGCTGTGTGGAATCCCACACTTCCCGAGCTAAATCATCCACCTCCGCGTTCGCCACCTTCGCCCACAGCGCAGGCCTAAGGAATTTAGCATGCTGCACAAGCTCTGCCCTTGTCATCAGAGCCGGTTTTCTATCCACATCGAAGATGCCAGAAGGACTCGACTCCCCCACTAAGGGAAACCCATGCTTAAGGTGTTCGAAGACTTCAGTGTCAGGCCAACCGAAAGACGATGCAATTTTTTCCAAAAGCAAAATGTTCTTGCCCTTCATAACAGAAGCCACACCAGGATCCATGGCAGCATGCAGGTTTGCTTCGGCACCGGCCAAATCGCGTTTCCAAGAAGTCCACTGCTGGAGCAAATTCAGACGGTGCTTCATCACACCAACCGGGCCCTCTTTCAAGGTAAAAGCCAACGCTCTCAACATGAAGTCTGGGACTGCCACGCACAAGTCGAAGGGATGATCGATATGCAATGCCTGGGCCACAAACTCTTGTTCCGTGCGGTAAATGCCAAAGGTAACTGCTGAAGGCACACCTGACAGG
The DNA here is from genome assembly GCA_905221615.1 of Symbiodinium sp. CCMP2592. Taxonomy (NCBI): domain Eukaryota; class Dinophyceae; order Suessiales; family Symbiodiniaceae; genus Symbiodinium; species Symbiodinium sp. CCMP2592. Next base: position 88,646 of record CAJNDT010000596.1, read on the forward strand.
CTCCGACCTGTTTCGCACCGACGACCCCCCGATCACACACAACGCGAAGAAGGCGGGAGCCAGGAGGGATGGACCCTACGGCACATGTGAGATTGCCTTTATTATCCAAAGGAAGGGGCCACGGGAACTCACGGACCGTGGCCTGGCACTTAAACTCGGCGATCTGCGGCTGGAATTTTGACAATCGAGGCTGCCGCCCAGCGGCTGCTACGGCAGAATGCCGCGAACTCTGCAGAGGAAGAGCGTGCTCAAGTAAGAGGCCAGACTGGCCAACCGCCAGCTGCAGGAGGCCAGCAAACACATCACAGAACTTGGTTGTGTACAAGGCATCTGGTGCAAGCGAGCCCGCAGCGTGGGGCCCGGGGCGACAACGACATGCTGGCACCGGCATGCCAGCCAGCGCGGCCTGGGTTGTGCACAGACGCATTTTGACCGGACTGGGAGCCCCGTAGCAACCTGCACAGAAGTCTACGCAATGGAGGTTGTCGGGAAAGTCGAGCTGTTTCCACAGGGCTGACGCCAGGGGATGCAAGACACTCCAATGCGAATCAGATGCAAGCAAGAGTTTGGCGATGCGAATGGTTTGCCCGGCGCTAAAAGTAGCCTTAAAACAATCCTTGGTCGCAGGAAAGAAATGCACGTGAAAAGGGGCATCGTGGCTGATGACAGTCTGCACAAAGGAGAAACCCGACTCAGTTTCAATGTCCACAGGGACAAGGTGAGTGTGCACTCGCCCAGCGGGGCGAGAATGTTCAAGCGCTATGATTTGAAATCCGTCCCGCCGCACCCGAGCCGGCAGCAATCCGGACCCACACTTTATCTCGACATAGAGAGCAGAACCGGGCTTTAAGGGACTAGCAGGGTCGCTCACAGGTTCCTTAGGGTCAACGGCGGGGACAACCGAAGCGGGCAAGGGCCTAAGCGACTCCTGAGCTGCGGGGGAGGTCAAGGATGGCGGCTGACGAGCACACGCTTCAGCAGGCGCCAACCGCGCGCCCTCGGGCGCGCATTCCGGAACATCAACATGACACTCGCGGAGAAAGTCAAGATGTTCCTTGCACAGCGATTCGACATGACGGATGGTGAATGCAACCAGCAAGACTCTACGGCCCTGCCACGCCTCGGTGTAGTGCCAATTGTGTCTGGCATTGAATCGGACAGGGCCCTTAGCAACCTGCAAGCGAGAGCCTCGTGCCCCATTAAGGTCGGATACATCTCGACCGTTTTCATGCTCCACAAAGATAGCTCCACCTGAGAAGTCAGTCAGTGCAATCGCCAAGTTATGCAAGTTGGCATTCCACTGATCTCGATGGCGCTCAGTGCGAACATCCTCAAATATATTTATCGAAGAAAACTTAAACCCCGGTGCACGCTGTCTCACAAACCTTGCAAAGACTTTGAGCGCCTCCGGGTTGGCTGAGGCATTGGCCTTCAGGCCTACATTACCACCAAGAACATACGCTCCCGTGGCATAAGATTTCGAAGTTGGGAGAGGTGCATCGGCACCCCTCTTCAAGGCATCCGAAGGAAGACCATCGAAAACCCGCAGAACATCGGCGGCACTCACATGACCCTCGTCAAGTGAAGAACCTCTCTGCGACTGTGCCCCATCACGGGGCCTCGGGGACCTGCTGCGTGCGGCCTCCACCACACCTGGTGATGGCCTGGAGATGGCACTGTGAGAGCCAACGTTGTGCATGTGATGATCCTCTCGATCAACACCTGACTGCAGACGACACTCCACACCACTCGGAGGAGAGCCGCCGGCGCATGCATTGCTCGGCCGATGAACTCCCTCTAGGAGATCATCCACCTGTGAGGCTCCCGCTGCCGGCTGATGCACACTCTCTGGAGCACCGGCCATCAGCGACGCACCCTCGTGACCCGCTAGTCACGAGCCACCCTGAGCCCGCTTTGGGCACTGCGCTGCACCATGGTTGTGAGCACCGCACTTAGGCACTGCGCAAATGTGCAGGCCTTTCTCGCACTTCTGCCCTTTGGTAGGGCATCCTCCCAGATTGAATGCAAAACAGATTGGGTCACCACGATTGGTGTGAGACCTGCAGCCCTCCAGGCCGGCGGGCAACCTTGTCATGAACCTCTGCTTACCTTTCTTTCCTTTGCCTCCACCTTTGTTGTAAGGAGAAGGCCTCTCCCACTTGGGAGCATCCGGCTTCTGGGGAACATCCTTTAGGGCAGGGGCCGGAAAAGGTTGCAATAAACATGACACTTCGTTCATGTACATCGCATCTGGCAGAAGTGTGTCCAACGGGCGACCCGATGCGACGGTCTGCACTCCTGCCCTGGTCTTATCACGAAGCTCGGCAAACAGCTGCCGATCCGCCGACTCAAGTTGCTTCCAAGTGGGCCTGGCAAAATGCTCCGCAGGCGCTTGCATGCGGGCCTTCATCAAGCGTTGAGTCCACTTATCAGCAACACTGAACTCGATCAGGTTCGCCTGATCCATGGCCAAAGCTCTCCTGGTGAGAGCCTGCTGAACAAGAATCTCCGATGAAGTATCCGCAACCAGATCAGGCTGTTTGTGCTCGATCCGAAGCTTTCCCGAAGACTCCTCAACAGTGAACCTGACATCGCGTTTCTTCTCGCCAGCCAGTTCAGCTTCCTTGGACACACACCGGTCCCACGGAATGTACCTCAGCTCATTTGCCTCATAGGAAGCCACAGCAAGATCAACAAGTGCATCGGCAGGCTCCAGAGGCCCTTTCAGTGAAATCCCAACAAGCTTCTTGGCCTGCCGCTCGTACCGCTCCGACCTCTCAGGCTGAGACAAAGGCCGGACGGTCGACTCTGGGTCGGCCTTCTCAATCCTCTGCTTCATTTCCGCGGTCACTATGGCAAAAGCTTCATTGTAGACCGCACGCCAATTAGCCTTGTCTGCAATTGTCAAGTCTCGCTTCAAAATGTCTTTCAACACCTGCATCAACGGCCCCTCGTCAGTCTGGCCAGGTGTGAAAGAAGAAATGAACGCCAGCCTCCTCAAGTTTCCCACCTCTGGCAGGATTTTCTGAACGTCATCTTCTGCGAAACCCACGACACTCAATCGCGACTGCAGAACCGATTGACTCTCAGAGTAGTTAGCCATCGTCAGGAGCAGGAACCGAGCTAGTGAAACTCCTACAAATCGCTGAAAGTTCTCAGAACACTCCCGAATCCGCACCTCGTGGCCTGAGCTCTGACTTACCAGGTTCAAGCACAGACTTCCTAAGACTGAGCCGACTCCTCATGAACGCGATGCTTGCTTCTGACTGATGCATGTCACTCGAAAACTACAAATCGCACACACTCCTGGAAGCACTCAGCCTAAGCGCGCAACGCTCAGAAACTCAAAAACTCCTTTTCACTGCACTCCTCAGCATCACTTCTTAGGTGGGCAACAGCTTCTACACAGCGGAAACAAAATTCGAGGGACGGAAGACAACCTCTCATACCTGGTCGAGATGTTTCTCCCACATCTGAACTTGTCGCCTTCTTCGGATGCGACAGCATGGATGAAACGGCTGTCTCTGTTCCTGAACAAAGGGACTGCTTCAAGCTCGGCACGCAAGCCTGCATCGGGCTCCCATTGCCTTCCCAACTCGTCGGTGGCCGCCTCCGCAGCTACATGATCGACATCCTCGGCATCCTCGCTGGCCTCGGAAGAAGATTCCGTCAAAACCTCATCAGGAGGAATGGGCATCCCTTCTGGATCTTCAAAGCGCTTCACGAAGTAACCGGACCTGGTGGCGTCCGGCATGAACCTTTCGCGCGACACTTCGAGCAGGACCCCTTGCAGCTGGCGCACAGGAGCAGACATGTTGTCTCTCCCATAGATGAGCTCGGTCCCGTCACGGCCCCGGGCGTGGTAGCCTAGGGCCGCTCTCACCTCGCGGGGTAGTCCGAATTTGGCGCTCCAACTCAAGGTCGTTGCCTTGAGACTATGCGTCCCAAGCGGTTCAACGGAAGACCTGTCACAACCCGCACGGATCAAGAGTGACTTCATCCATTTCGTGGCACTCGCCACCGCCAGCGGCGATGTTTGCCACCCTCCGCCAGAGAGCGGGCTCGGAAGCAAGGGCTTGCCCGACCCCAAAGGAGGCCCATGCTCCTTATAGAACTCAAACCACTTGACACCCCAGGGCACCTCACCTATACCTTGGATGGGAGCAAACATGTGCAAATACCTGACCTTTCTTTCCAGTGAGAACGAAGTCTTGCTTCGCTCGACAGCGGACTCCAGGTATCCGACTGTGCCGTCCGGCGTATCGCTTAAGTCACAAGTCATTGCACCTGCAGCTTGGGCATCCGAGTACCTCGCTCGTGCATACAAGGTCCACACGAAGAAGCCAGCAGCGACCCGGTCTGAAGGCTCGAGCACGATCGAGCCGGAAGCGATAGCCTCCAACTTCCGCACATGATCAACTTTGAGCGACGGCTTTTGCCGAGTCTTCCTCTTTTCAAGATACAGCTTCGACGACAGCCCACGGACCCTGGGGCTGAAGACCTCATCACTCACCTTCAAGCTCACAGTGAACTTTGCAAAAGCAAGGCTGCTCAAGAAACTCCTGGCGAAAGTGGGCGCCTCGTGAGATGCATAATCCTGTAGGAAAGCATAGATCCCTGCTTCAGTGACAGGGAAAGGAATGACCTGGCAACTTCGGCAGTGCTTGATGTACCTGGCAAGGGGCCCAGCACGGCCCGAGATCGTGACGCTCGCCTTCTGAGAAAACACATCTTGCAAGGAAGACTTCAAGTCAGAGTCTCGCCCGTTCTCCTTATCTAGCCGAATCGAAAGAGAAAGACCGAAATCGTCAGGGAACCTTTCAAGAATCCCTAGCCACTTTGCCAAAGCTGCTTCCCTCGCCTCAGAGAGTTTCTGATCCCAGCTTTGTCCCGGCACACTCGGAATCTTCACTCCCGCAAGCCTGAGTGACTCAAGCTTTCCCGAAGACGACTTCACCGGCCCTGCAGGACCGGCCGGCCCCACTGGCGCTGACACAATGCATCCCCCTTTGGCGAAAGGCGAGGGCAAAGCAGGCATGTCAAGAAATGCAGAAGCTATTTCCCACGGCATCCTAACTGTGCTTCCAAGCCCCCGGGATGCAACCCGCGTGGCCGACACATGGTGACCCTCATAAGCCCCATGCACGCGAGCCTTCTTGAGGCTACTTTCAAGAGAGTCATCCCCTGACATGCTGGCTGCAAACTCGGCCTTGTCAGGCCAGCATGGCAAACGCTACACCCCACTACAAAATTTTCCGGCCCTTTGGCCAGGGAGTAGCTACCCACCCATCCCACCCCTGTCTCGAGGCGGCGCGGGAAATAAAAGAGATGAACTCAGACGATTCAAAGCATGCATTCATGCCATGAAATGTGGTTCAAAATAAAGCAAAGGCGTTTTGAAAACTTCGCAGTAATTTTCAAAACTCTCCTAGGAAAATAAAGCTAATAGAGGCAAGCCTCATGTGTCGCATCAAGCGGCACAGCTCGTCACGGCTGTAGGTCAGAGGGGACCGGGAATCAGGGTCCAAGTGGTGTCCTGCAATGCGGCGGTCCTCCAAAGAAACGCCTCCGAATTTGGCTAGCCAGCTAAGAAAAGTGGCCTTCATACTGTGACTGCTGATGCGGGACTCCGAAGGAATGTCAGACTGGCTACGAGGAACTCACGCAGGTACATGGTAAGCTCACCAGTAGACATGCGACGCTCCAACCAAGACTGCGAGGCTTCGCTGAATGCAGGCAGTGACGGATTGAGGCCGAGGCCAGCATCAGTTCGGGCTTCCATCCACAGCGGCGCCCAAATCGTGGGGTACACGAAAGATCCCAGGCAGAGCAGCGGCAGAAGTATGGTCTTCCGTTCGCCAGTACCAGTCTTGTAAGATGCAGACGATGCTTCCAAAAGATGCACGGTTCCCGCACTCTGAAGCTCCAAAGATTTGAGGTGGATTGTATCCGAAAAGCGAGAACAGCTTCCCACACAGAAAAGAATGTGCCCAGCAATCACACGCCAATGAGGATACGGAGGCTTCACCACAATCCTTTCCAGAGCCCGAATCATTGGAACTGACAATGGTGAGGCCTGGACCAGCGGCTTCTTAGTGGCCGCCAACGCTGCAGCAGCTCCTCGCACACGGCCTGACAAAGGAGATTGGCCTGCAAGTTTTGCGAAACCCAGCAGCGCTGACAGAAAATTCCAGCTTTCAAGAAAGGCCTTGGCCGATGTAGGAGCTCCGTGGGCCTGCAAGTCCTGGATATATGCATAGACAGCCGCCTCGCTCGCTCGAAAGGGCGAGCCAGAATCGAACATCAAGCAAAACTCGGCAAACTTCCAGAAAGAGGAAGCTCGTTTGGCCAATGTTGCAGTGCTCTTTGTAGCGAACGTGTCAGCAAAGGACTTCTGAAGTCTCTCAGGGTCAGACAAGATAGCGGCCTTGCCGATGAGAAGCCGCCCCAGCTCCGATGCAGCAGGATCAAGTAAAGTCAGGGTCTTAATCTTACGTAAAGCCTCAAAACGCACAGAATCATCCGACCGAATCAGCGCAGCAAAACGAGCCCGCTGCCGAGCAAAGGCCTGAGTGGCCGAGGGCAAAGCATCTTGCGGAGCCTGCTGTATCGCCGAACTGACACCGGCAGCAAGCTGAGGCGGTGGGCTTGGGAGGGGAACCAAGGGTGCAGGAGGCCTAGGGGACCCAAAGACTAGACCAAAAACCCCGTGATCCCACGGCATCTGAATGCATCCGGAGCGGGAGTCACACAATTGTGTATGCGAGATTAGATCGCCAAGATCATCAAGGCCTCGTTTCGTCATGACTGATCACACACACTAGTCTAGTTCGTCGAGGCGGGAGACCTCGAGCTGCGATGCTACCACACAAAGCTGGTGACCTAAGTTCTGAAGCTCGGCCTGCAAAGCGGAAGTGAAGCGCTCCCGCCAACGCAAAAGAAGCTGTAACTCAGGCTCCAAGCGATTGACTGAGTCCACAATCTGGGTAACCACGTTGTTAAGAGATGCTACTTCAGATCGAAGACTGACCCCTGGCTGTGTCGAAGAAAAGCAATGCTTGATTACTGCGTTGTCTTGTTCCAGCGCCTCCACACGAAGCACTGTAGCGTTAAGCCGTCTTTGCACTTCACGCAGCTCAGAAATCTGCGTTTCAAGAGTGGACACACGACGCTCAATGCAGAACAGACGGAAGTCTGCAGCTCGCAGAAGCTCAACGGCCTCCTCGATGCTATGGCCAGGAGCCAAGTCCATGTACCCCCCTTTCGGGGTAAAAGCTCCCCCCCCGGACGAGTGGAGAGGTGAAAATTTTAGCAAAGCTCTGCACAGTGTATGCTAATGTTGACTCAGTTGTCACTCGACTGCAAGTGTGCACTGAGCCATGCTGTGTTGAGCGGCGCGGGTACCGACATATGGTTCAACTTCAATCAACAAGCGTAGTCAGAAAGCATGTTGTTTGAGCGAAGTTGTGAGTTGATCTCAAATTGGTTTCAAAGAAATTGTTGTAGAAATGGTTGTGAGTCAAAAGCTCACTTCAAACATGCAATAAGCAGACGATAAATAATTAATCATTGCGCTGCTGGACCGGCAGCTATGAAAACAGAAAAGACAACTTAGTCGCTCCGCGAAATCGCCTTCAAGGTATCAAAGACCTTGGTGGTTGGCGTAACCACGGTGATCTTCTGCCCCGCCTGCACAGCAAATCGGTGGCCGCACACATTGTAGGCCAAGACAAGGAGGACACAAAACCATTCAACCACCAGGCCCTGGTGTACAACGGTGGATGCCCGTTTGGGCAGCCGTATAAAGTAGACTCCAGGATGATGCGTGCCATCAGCCGCAATCCTCTGCGCACGCCTTGCGGGCGTGTCCGCTGCCAGCTCCCCAATGGTGATCGGACACGGGGAGGAGCCTGTTGCAGGGAGCAGAAGATTGGACTGGGGGTATCGAATGGCTGTTATCAACAGATAAAGATCTGCCAATAACCGTGTAGAGGCAACCAGGGCCAGATTCAGGCATACCCCATTGATGGGCTCTAGGCCTTTATAGTATGGGCCGGAGCAAGTATTGCTCCGACTGCCGACAGGCGATTGAGATAGCACAAGGGCGTCTCACTGTGAGACGTGGACTGGTGGAGAAAGTCCACTGCGATGGCTGCGGGGGTAAGGCGGGCGGGTTGTGGACACACCTCGTCGCCCACCCGCGTTATGCCGGAATAAGGAATAAAGTGAGTCTGGCCCTGGTAACTAAGGTCGCCAAAATCCTGTACCAGTCCCACCTCTACAGGGGCCTCCACCCCAAACAGGCATTCCGAAATAGACTGGCAAACCGTCAGACAGGTGCCTACTGGGGGTTCCGTTCCCTGACGGCCGCAATAACGATGTCCAAGGCTTGACCATTTGACTGTATGGAGCGGCCCGCCAGGCGAGGTGGAATGCACAAGGCCACGGAGCGCGTGGGCCATGCGCCCCGGAGGGTAGGGTTGAGGGGCAAGCTGAGCAAGGCCAACAGGCTTCGCAGTGAGGCGCGCCAAAGTATTGAGCTGCACATCTCCTTTGCCTCTGCCCGTTGTCGCGGATCGCCGGTGCGTATGACTAGCTGGCATTCGGCATTGGCCAAGATGGCGGCCGAGGCCGGTTGGCCTTCTTGCTGCCCTTCATCAATAACGATGACGTGGGCGTTCCGGAGAAAATCCTTTACTTCACTATAGGAAGAGTATCTCAATTGAAGCGCACCCGAGCCTTGTGTGAGCAGCAGCATACGCGCGCTGCTGATGGACGGGGAGGTGAGCCGCGTGTCTCGCCCTCGCGTGTCCGGCCGGGTCGTAGCAATTTCTCCCAAGCCTGCAGTCATGTGTTCCGCCGCCTCCGTAAACGGCACATGATCGAAGTCCGGCTCGATCATTTCAGCATCGCCAGAGACGCGCCGAACCACGAGCAGTGGACGCAACCACTCAGGCGCATCCGCAAGAAGATTCGTGGCAATGCGAACGACGGCGATGAGGGCAGAGTGCTGCTGAGCGGTCCAGAGCACATTCTGCTCCAACACAGCGTCAATGCAGACAAGCGCACACCACAAAGAGAAGGTTTTGGAGGAACCAGCACAACCAAGGACGCCCAGCGAACTGCGTTTGGTGGCGCGCGCCGCCAGGATTGCAGCGATGTGCCCGACAAGGAGGCCATCCGGGTTGGCCAGCAGACCGGCGATGTGTCGACAGAAGGCCGCTCCCATGAGAGCGGCCAAGGTGTGAAGCTCTTCAGGAAGCAGAGCGGCATTAACTCGCCAGTCGCTACGGAAGGCATCCCGCGGGCTAGCCTGTTCGGCCCGAAGGCGAAGGGCGAGAATTTTTCCCGAAGTGTCACACACTGCGTCTTGGTCATATCCGGGGTGGGCGGGAAGCTCGGAGCCATCGCCGCAGCCTCGACTGCCTGCAGGAAGGTGAGCACCAGGTGTGTCTCGGCTCCAAAGTGACACTGAGGGCGAGACGCCGGCTGGGTGTGAGGCCGAATGGGCAGGCCGATGGCAAGCGGTACCCTGGCTGCGGGCATTTTCAACACCTGCAAAAAAACGTCAAGTGCCCCTCCCACCTCGATATAGGAGAGGCTGTGAAGCGAAAGCTCCCACTGGTGATCACCCCCGGGGATGGGCTCGGATCCCAAGAAGGTAGGCCATCGACTGACCAGCAAAAGGGCTGTCGTGGGATTGAGGCGGTTGTAACGTCTTTGTGCCTTCCGCTTCTCGCGCGTGTTACCATTGACACGCGAGGGAACCACCGAATCCACGAAAACAGCAAGCCGCAGCAAGCAGCCTTCCGACGGGGGACGGCTGCCATTCTGGCGGTGAGAAAACCAACCCGTGCTCGACTGGGTCGACGGAGCAGTGCGACAAGATAAGCCAAGCACGTATGTGCCAAAGCTGAGACAGTCTTCCACTCGCAGGACGACACGGAGCGGCTTCATGTATGTCTGCTTAGTGTCATTGTGCGGCATTCGCCTGTTCTCTTGTCCAGTGTCCTCCAGCGCCCCTCCTTGACTGTAGACATGAAAGTGTAGAAAGTCCACCACACGTTCAAGAGACAACTCCCCCAGCGCTTGCTGGACCGGTGCGGGAAGCGGGAGGTTTACAAGCCGCTCGTTCTCATAACATCGGAGTCGCACCTGCTGGATAATCCAGTCCCGAACCGCTCCCGTACATTGCGTCAGGGTGCTAGCCTTGTGTGGGCAGTCTGCTGCCTCTTTCTATCTTTTAGCTAAAAAGATATACTGGGATTTGAATGGGATTTGAATGGGATATGAATGGGATTGGGAATGCCACAATAATCCAAACCAATTTTGGCGATGGGTTTTGAATGAGAAAATATATCTGAAACAAATGCAATTGGGCATGCACCAAAAAAGGGAAACAAATGTAAAAAAAATGGGATATAGCCATTATCACAAAAAGAATGCATTGACAGTGGCAAAAAAGTGCAAATAAAATGCGATGAAAATGGGAATATTATTAGCAAATATTAATATAATCGTAATATTCTATTATCATTATCAGCATTGCTCATTCGTATTCTCATTATTGTTACTATCATTATTCACTATTAGAAATATTAGTAAATACAATATTATCACTGCTAAATTATTTATTATAGTATCATTTGCAGACAAGAGCACACAGACCCACACGAACACTGAGACACAAACAGACACAAACAGAGACACAGACACAAACACACATGCATTGCCTGATGTACTGAACTGCGACAGTAGCCGCTACAGCGCTATAAGCTGCAGCACATGGGCAGCCGAGACATTGAGAATCTGGACAAACGAAAGCCAACATATATGACATTGCAAAATGCCAAAACGTCTAAATGCGATAGAAATCTTTGACCTGAGCCCTCACCACAGCAAGTAGCAAGCACGACCGCGCAACTTCGTTTCAGACGTCCAACTTTCACGCTTCTCGACTTGCTTTGCGTCTAAGCACCGAGACCGAGACCCAGCACACAGCTTCATTTGACCCTAGGCCCTAGGTCTAGCCTAGCAGCCCTACAGCAGCCTGGACCTTCACGGTTTCCGTCCAAACACAAGACACGAAGTCACTGGGACTCGGGTTTAAGGTGCGCAGCAAGGCAAGGAAATGCACAACGGGCCTTCGGCCGAAAGCTTTTTGCAAAAGTGAAAGCTCAGCATCGCGACAACACAGCACTGCCCTGAGTGGGGATCTCAATCTGTTAGTGCGTCTAACTCAGAATGAACCAATATGACACCAGCATGCGGCGACCGGATCAAGAGTTTCTTGATGCAAATGCTGAGACTTTCAGGGACTTAGGCCTGACAAATCAGGCACGCGGATCACTCTGCTCTGCATGGGATCCCGGAAAACTCACACACGGAGGCTCTGCAGGGCCTTCAGCTAGACTTCGCATCTTTGAGGAAATCTTCGCAACTGGCAAGAAGCGCAGGGAAAATCTGGTGTCGGCGCTTCTTCGCTTCGGCAATTGTCTCCTGGATGAGATCGGGTGCACTCGACTTCAGCTTGCTGGAAGTCAAGCACGTGAACAGAACTTGCTCTGTTTGCAGCAGCCTGACGGATTCGACCTCGGCTTGCAACTCCTTCGAAGTGGATTGCATCATCGCGTCCGCACCAAAGACACCGTACATCTTCAGGTGGGTGTCCATCTGATTGCAAACCTGCTTAGCCGCTTAGCTCAACCATGTATGCCGTATGCATTTACATTAGCAGTCACTAGCAATTAGCAGTAATTAGCATTGAATCTGCACGCAACATGTGCCGGATGTGCCAACGGTGTGTAGCAGCGTAGCACAGGCAAGGAGGTTTGGATTGTTCAATGTGCCCCAAGCGGGCCAGGGCCCAAGGCTGAAGTCGTGCGCTCATATTATTAGCGGAGATTGGCACATCAACATGTTCTGAGGCCCCTGTGCCAGATAATAGCAGCAATAGCAATCATGGCCCAAAACCCTTGTCAAGGCCCTTGGCCCTTGAGGCCCTTGCAGTAATTGTCGAAAATAGTTGTTATGAGCTATCTGGATAATCTAGCTGCCTAGTCTAGCTGCAGCTTGCCATAGATGTTTGGTTCCCCATCTGCACGTCGGCATAAAAGGTTGCTGCAACTTTGTGTGTACAGTACAGTGAAACCCTGACGTTGTTTTAGCGGTTAGCTGGCTGTCCCTGCTTCCTGCTTTTGTGTTTGCATTCTCGGAACAGCTGCAAGGTAGGGAGTTAGTGTTCGGATACATTACCGCAAGCAGCACTGCTGGCTAGTTCGCGACCTAGCTGACCTAGCTTCCCTGGAGCTGTGCATCAAGGGCAAAACAGCGTTGAATCAGCCACCCTTACTAGTTACTAGTTACTAGACGAGACTACTAGACTCACTAGACTTACTAGACTAAAGCAGTAACTAGACTAAATGCCTCGTTTGACCAAGTCTGCAAGAACTTTGCGCGAACATTCTGGCCCTAACCAAATCCGAATCCAATAGACCTGCAACGCAGAGCTCAGTGACTTATGGGAGAATTTCTACATGCTGCCCTTTGAATTGGTGTCACATGGCATAGAGCACAGAGTCATAGAGTCATAGAGTCATAGAATAGAAATAGAATCATAGAAGCACTCAGACAATACGACTATACCGGGATGCCTTCTGGGCAGAGTCGCAGCAGCTGCGCAGCTTCGCGGGTGACAACTTGGAGAGCTTGGCCTGCATGACCTCAGGGTCCCGAGGTTCCAATGTCCGAAAAAGAGCATCCCTGCAATCCTCTTGTGAAGAAGGTTTGCCTTACCGCCTTACCGGTACCAGTCACCAATTGCCGTCCATGCACGATCTTCCACTAGACTCTACACCGACTGACTTGACAATTCCATTCCGCATTCATAGAAACAAACCGTCCCTCGACCAGCCTGGAGAACGGCTTCCTTGTCGTTCGGGTCCAGGTCTTTCTTCCAAGTGTCGTGCACACCACCCGTGGCCTCGGTCAACTCTGCCTTGCAGCTTGCTGCATCCGTCAGCAAGGATGCAGCAACTGCGCCCAAAGTCTCCAAGAGGACCTCATGGGTGAGGAGGCTTTCGAAGGCGGACGACACCCCGGAGTCGTACACCTGAGCCACCTCCTCCGGCATTGAATCATCGGCAGCTTCCGCAATGAGCTTTTCCGTTGTCTGACACTTGGCCTGGCAATTGCACATCCCTCGGCAAGCTTTTGCTACCGCTTCGAGGCAATTCACCTTGACATCCGCTTTTTCCAGCTTCCTGAGCTCCCAAACGAAGGACGATGCGAAGAACAACATGTCCACGACTGACGTGAGGTACTCTTGCACTTGGGCGGGTGTTGCCGTTTTCATCATCTTGATGGAGAGCTTCAAACACTGCCACCGGGTCTTGAAGGTGGCTTGCGGGATGTTGACATCAGTAGCCTGGTCGAAATAACACATTTCAGCACGGCTTTTGTAACACAACATAAAAAGTTAGCAGGTCCCAGCTACCAGTTACCAGCAAGCCACGTAATTCAGTTCTGGAAATGGCTCAAAATGTGTGTAATGGCACAGGTTGCTTTAACATGGCATGATTGTCGCGACGAGCTCCGCCACTAGCTGAGGCCACATACTTCAGATTTGTACGTAGATGTGTAGTACACTTAGGCTTTTAAAGTATAGGTCAGGTCTAACTGCACTTCCACAGGCCAACCGTCACACAGCATCAACATGCAGCAGCCCTGGACTTTTGGGCTGGGGGTTTGTGGAATCTATGGAATCTATGGACACTGTATCCAGGTTTCAATTCCACTGCATTTTTACGGACTAAGTAGCTGGCCTCCTCGGGTTTGGCGGTTGTGGCTGGCGGCAAAAGAGCTGTTTGAAAGGAATTTGCATACTTTGAGGCTTACGGGCTTCAAGCTTCAACAGTCACGAGGCTCACGTGTGGAGTTCAAGAGCTGTCACCTGCAATGTTTACACTACACTGTCTACAGTCTAGAATCTAGAACACTGTCAACACTCATGAATGCAGCGGCTTTAATCCTTGTTCTAACAGCCTTGGCCACTTTATCCGATGTTACCCAACCCACATGCAATCGGATCCTTGCGCATTGCCACAGTAGTCCTAGTAAGACTTTGTTTTGCCCAACACCCAATCATCCCAATGTCGTTTCTAAGACTTCGACTGTTGCAAAGTTTTGGGGGCTCGACACCGGATCGCACTCAATGCACTAAATGGCTGCATCATCAACAAACAGGCTGCTAGCTAGCAGTGGGTCATCCGACACACATGTGAACCGTTCAAGTGACACATCACCCCTTCACAATGCAACGCACCTCCACTTTGGCGGTCGCCAACATGCGCGGCACCAACTTGAACAACTTCGTCGCATCCTCCGGCTTCATGTCAACCCGGCTAAGCTGGGAGATGAGGGTCGCAAGCTCCTCGAGGGAAATGGTGTCCTTCTTGTGCAAGGCCTGCTCCAGGTTCACGAGCTCCACTGCCACCTGATGCTTTTCCTTCCAACGCTTCAGCTTGGAAATCGCGTCCAAGACACCCTCGCGAGCCTCGAAGTGCGGCAAGCCTGACGCGATCACCGCATAGAGGTCCAACTCCTCCGGGCCCGGGCTGGAGCACAAAATCAATGAGAAAGCTGACTTCAAGAGTGAATCCAGCATTGGCGTCTCCACTTTGTCCATCATGCCCTGCCTTACTTCGGCCTTCATGGCCGGGACTTCCTCCACCAAGATCTTGAGCTTCTCCTGGTCGAGACTGCCCGCGACCCAGTCTCTGAACGTCCGATAGCGAGGCAAATGCTTCATGGTCGCCACACCCGTCTTGATGATGTCATTGGCCACAGCGGCCCAGAATTCGGACTGCAAACTGTTCTTCACGCTGTTCTCAAGGAAATCGGTGAGACTGTAGTTTCGGATCTTCTGCAAGTCCTCCACCGTGGCGCCAAAGGTGTTGTCTGCCGACAACATGACACAGAATGCTTTGCAGATGGCCGAGATGGAGAGGCAAACGTTCTTCACGGGATCTGCCACACCACTGTCGTCCTGGCCCTGCAGCCACTCGGTGATCTTGGTCAGCAGGCCCTCAGTCAGACCCTTGAGCTCCTTCAGGTGCAAGCGGCCACCGTTCAGCAACCGGAAGAAACTGTCACAAGCAAAGCTTTCCCCGAGGGATTCCGCGATGACCTCGCAATTGCAAACATCGGGAAATCTCGGGTTCATGATTTTGCCAGAATGCATGTCTCTTGTGAAGATTTCAGGCTCCGACGTATCAAAGTCAAACGAGGAAGCTGCAGCTACAAAAAGACAGAACGCCATCGTCAAATAGGCATTTGTTTTGGAAAAGGGAACACTCCAAAAAACGATTCAATGCCTCCTACGTAATCAAATTTTAATTTTCAATCACTCTTCCCTCTTCTGGTTTTGCCTGGCTCTGCATGCATCATTTACTTGGGGAGCTGGGACCTACGACCTACGACTTCAGGACGCTTGGTCGTGGATTGATTCTATCTATGGACTTGGTTACCAGTTACTAGCAGTCAGCACCTATACACCGATGCCCCACCGTTGACCCTTATGGGCCATATGGTCAGCGTCATAGTCACCTACATGAACTCAAGACTGTAACCGACATGGTTTTGCACAGATGCTTCATATTCTGATTTTCTGGCAGGAAATGATGTCGCTGCAATGCTTTCATGATGACATCCAGGCATTCACTGACCATGATCTGAAAAACCTGCGAAGGTATCTTATCGGGACAGTCGAAGTGGCATGGATGGACAGTGTCCAACTCACACTACAAACTACATGGACGACTACTACTGACTGAGTACTTCGAGGGAGCCGCCATGGGGAGGACAGGATGCCCAAGAAATTATGTACAGACATGAGCAGCACCGTGCATGTGTGCATCGTGCATGTGTGCACCGTGCATGCGTGCAACTGTCAGCTAAGACTGCATCGCAAACAGACGCTCACACACACACACACACACACACACACGCGCGCACACACACACACACCCCGCGACACACACTTGGAAGCGGTAAGTCGCACCGCACCGTCGGATGGCTTCTCATTACAATGTGCTTGCTTGCTTAGTTGTGGAGTGGGCCTGAAAGCACTGTCAGATTGCTGCAACCGTACATGTCATGTGAGCCTGCAAAGACTGCTGAGCTGAGCAATGGACCAATGTTGGATTGCACAGCGAGGATATCACAAGATGGCACCATACACAGCTTGTATTATGAAGATGTCACAAACTTATCAAATTCTGCTGCAGGTACAGGAACGTGATCAGCCTTCCTCTCCCATGTCACTGGTAGCTGGTAGCTTCGTTGGACACAGTCGCACAGTCCCAGTGGCATGCTGTGTCCCCCTGCAAATGGAAATGACATCAAACTTTGACAAAGCTGCAATCTGACACGACAATAAACAACATCTTGCAGCACGAAGACTGACGGCTACCAAGCGAGATCGGGTTATGAGCCCCTTGCTTGCCTCATGTACGAGAGACGTTCACACACACGCTGCCCCTGTTCAAGGGCGCATGCTGTCGGCTGCAAATTGCACTGCAATGTTACATAGAAGTGGCTTGTGTGCAATGTGCAATGACAGCAGGCAGAGCCTACAGATTTTTTCTAGGGCAGCATGCAGAGGATATCACGGTCAAGCTGCAAGCTCAAGGAAGGTTTGTAGCACAACTCTGTGGATCAAACCTGCAGGAGGTTTGTCAGCGACAAAGCAGTCAGCCTTTCAAAATGTATGTCAAAAGCTTTTCTATAGGTAGGTTTGCCTTTGAAGCAAATCAAGCTCGCGTATAAACCGCCATGCCATAATAGCAAACTAATCGCTGTCTGCGATATCTTGCTGGCTAGCTGGTAGCTGCTGGTTGCTCCAACTCGAGAAGCTGCAGAATATCTTCAATGTTGTCCGCCTTGCCCCCCTTACCCCTGCGTCCCTGCACTTGCAGACTCCGAATCCGCTCAGAGCTGAAACAACATCTACCCCACTAGTCACTAAGTCACTAAGTGCAGTCGACTCACTAGACACTCGAAACATTGCCGTGCCTCCATGGAAGCTGCCTCGTCATCCACGTCCGTGTTCCCGTCACCGAAAAGCTTGCTTCTCTCCAGAAGTGCCTGGAAGCCGGTCAGCAAGCCGTCGAATGTGGGCTCATTCCAATCGAAGGTGGCCGCCGAATTGGGAGTGAGGGCAATCTTTGCGATGATCCTCTCAACCTTGGCCTCCTTGGACTCCTTGGAGTTGGAGCTGGAGGCGGCACAGCTCTGCAACAAGTCCTCGAAAGCTGCTTCAACCTCGGCCACGGTGTGCGCACACTGCACTTGCACCGGCACGTCCCAGCTGACAGCCTTGATTGCCTCCAAGTGCATGAGCCTGTTGGCTTTGGTCATCCTTTTGACCTTGTCTAGGCCATCCTTGACGGACAAGAGGGTGGCTGCTTCGGCTGCGACCACGTAAGGTCGAAGGAGATGTTGGTTTTTGTCGCCTTCTTTCTCCATTTGCGTGAGCATCCGCCTCGCCTGCATCCGAAACTTGCTACCGCTAAACCGCCATACATAAGGCGTAAGCCGTAAGCCCAAACAGTCAGTGGATCATATTGCTTTGTCACTGTTACTGATACTGCTCATGTTGTCTAGCAGCTAGCAGATAGCAGATACCAGCAGCAGCAGTCTGGCCATGCATTGGCAAAAACGTTCAACACAGCGACGCAATCATTGAATTAGTTGTTGAATGAATTCACTTAAAAACTAATTGAATGATTGTGTCGCTATGTTGAACAGTTTTGCTATCTACATGATCCGAATCCAGAGGAGGGCGTGAGAAGGTCCCACCGCGTCCACCGAACGGCCGTTGGCGACGGTGAAGCACTCCGGGTTCAATTTCAAGAAGCACTCAGGAATCTTGTTGATGCGCTGCGCGATGCGAGCAAGGTTGCCGGCCAGCTTGCTCAAGTTCGCATCGTCCAACTGAAGCTCCTTCTCCTTGTCCTTCCCAGTCGTGCTGGACCGGCCACCTCGGCTGAGTCGGCTTGGGGACTCCTTGCGGGCTTTCGAGCCAGCTTTGGCTTTGGCTCCCCTTCCTTTCGGTTTTTTCTTGTCTTCCTCCTCAAGCGTCCCAAGGTTCATCTCCAATGAGCCCGACGCTTGTGCATCCGCATGCAGCTGCTTCAGCTGCTTCGCAGCTTCGTCCTCCTCGGACTCGCTCTCGACCACTGCATGTCCTCTCGGACTGCACTGCTACGCTGCACTCATGTGTTTGGGAGCACATGTTGGCTGAAAGCTTTTGGTAATTTTGGTATTCACAGAATCCTCCTAGGCATCTTTGATCTACCCGATGCAAAGGACCATGTTGCAACTGAGGTGTGGCTACCAGAACTGTTTTACACCTGTGTTGTGTGCTGCCTGTGGGACTGTGGGCAAATTACCAATTTCAATTTCGGAGCTTTGAAGTGCCCTGCAAGTTGCGCGTCATGGACTCCTAGCCTTTGCTTCTCGATTTAGCATGCTACCATACCGAAAACGAGTGTCCATAAAATTATGCCACCAAGCTCCACAACATGCCATACGAAACATCAGGATCGATGCCATAGGTTTCAAAAGACGTGGTACTGAAACCAAGCTCCACAGCATGCCAAACGAAACATCAGGATCTATGCCATAGGTTTCAAAGGAAATGCTATTGCATAAAACGAACAAGCAAAGCCAATCACACCACGGACCTGCGGCTTCATCGTTGGCCTTGCCCGCACCCAGCTCCTCTTTCCTGTGTTCTTTCACCTCCAGGGCTTTCTGCACGACATCAGTGTACCTGAGACCGCCGGACTTGCTCTTCAAAGCTGCTTCGCGCTTCTCCAGCTCTGTCTTTGTGATCCACTTCCATGTGTTTGTGCCTTGTATCTGAGCAAGCTGGTTTTCCGGTTGCAGAAACAGCTCGTTGTGCTCTAGAATCTTGGAGCCGATGACTTTGACCCTCCGGCATGACCTCCACAGCTGCTCCGGCATGCCCACTGGGCTCATCAAGTACCCGAGCTGAGTCCCGCCGTTTTCAACTTTGAGCTCCACGGGCTTGTAGCCGCATGCGGAAGGGGTCATGTCTTTGCAGAGACTTGTCATTTCATCCTGATCCAAAAAGGCTAGTTTGTAGTACACTTGATACCCCTGCTGCTGACTGCGTTGAACAAGGCTCGGAGGATTCAGCTGGATCTGAGTCTCTTCTTCCACAACTTTAATGGCATTCTGGACGATCTGCTTGACTGCCGGATCCTGTTCCAGCTTGTCACACACCTTGGCCACGTCTTCCCCAGGATAGATGCGGACGATGATCTTTTTGTCCCGTCTGCAAAGAATCCCAACGGGTTTTCCTTGCTCGTCGTACAAGCCCCATGGAGTGTCCTGGAGTTCTGGTGGGCATCTTAACCTATGGGCTACAAAAGTCCGAAGCCCAAAAACTACGAAAACCCAAGTTGGCCCAAGTCCCAAGTACCCGGGCCGTCGGTTTGAGTCTCGCGACAACAAAATGATCATCACGGACACCGAACAACACCGTAACAGCAACAACAGCGAATGCACACAGCACATTTCTGGACCTGCAGAGCAAGATTAACACTGCATGCCTGCTCCTACGCAGCTATCAACGATAAGCTAGGCCAGCCTATAGGGCTATCGGCTATTAAATGGCTACTGTTATCAAGCATGGAATGGAAGAGTCCGAGAGTCTCGAGCTGGAGCAGTCAAGCAAAGTGAAGTCAAAACCCTACATCCGAAATACTCATAGCAATCAGCTACGGGCCTGGGACTTGCGGCCACAGATGACACACGTCAGAATGATCATCACCTTCTGCTTCTTCAGACCAGGGGAAGGCCTCGAAGATGCAGGTATGCCGGCCGCGTCATCCTTCCAAGCATCCGGAAGCAGGTCCGAGTCCAGCTCCATCAAACCAGGCATCGGCTGAGCGTCGGCGGGGGCGGTCTCCTGCTTCACCGGCTTAGCCTGCCAAGTATGCAATGCAAAGCCCCTCCTCAGTGCTGCGAGCCTTGTCTTACCCTGATCAAAACTGCTGCTGCTACTGCTGCTGCTGCTACTGCTGCTGCTGCTACTGCTGCTACCTTACTACCGGTATCGTTGGCAGCCAGTCGCTGCCGCTTATTACCTCCCCTGCCGACACATGTTGGCAAACACAGTGTATTAAACTCAAAAAGTCGCTCGCGAGGTCCAGACCGGGGCCAAAGCAAAGACTTCCGGCTACAATGTTGCAATTGCACCCGCCTTCGATTTGGCGGCGCTTGGTTGTTTCCTTTTCGACGCCATCGAGAACCTGGAGCTCAACAGTTGTTTCATCAAACGATTCATCACGGCACGGTTGCTAGCTGCTAGGAAGGGAGGCGTTTTCGCATGGTACACACAATGGAAACGCTTCTGAGACCGCATGACAGCATGGTCATGAATCCTGGCAAGCATTGGGGCTGACGTCACTGAAATGTCCTCAACTCTGAAGCCTTTAATCCGGGAATCCGTCGATGCGATCAGGGAACTCCGCACCGCTTTGCGCAAGTCGGCTGCTGCCTAGCTCTCGAGCTAGCTTCTAGATTCTAGCTGCCTAGCTGCTGCAAGCTGTTGGCCCCTGACAAAAGAGGCAATGGCGGTCAATGGCGGCAGCGGCAATGCATTCTGATGTGCTGCCTACTGGATCTCATGGACATGCCGGGCTGGGCTCAATCCGATTCAACGACTGCAGAACACTTGAACTTGGAGAGTCGGCAGACAAGGTAAGTGGACAAAACTAAGTAGCCCCATTATTCCAATCAAGGTTTGCGTAGGGTGCTTATAAATATACTTCCTACTTACCAAGCCCCTCGACTCTCCAAGCAAGACATGGCAACAGCTGTGTGACCGGAAATTGAAACTCTCTTCTCATGCATCAACTTCGGAAGGCTGCACTGTTCTATAAACTCCCTCAGCGCGCAGGCACATTAGCAATGTGATGGGCTGCCAGCTTCTGCAATATGAACCGGACTGCTATGACCGACTAACAAGCTTATGAGCCTAGGCCCAGAGCCTATAGGCCTACAGCTTAGACGTGAAAACCTACAAGGCATAAGGCTGGGCTTTGCGTGTAGCTGCTGGAACAGCACTCGTGCACAGCGTCACTGCTATCGCTGCACCACATTGCCTGGACGCTGTAGAGAACTACTTCCCCAGAGCCTCCAAAACACCTGAAATAAGTAATGTGACTACAGTGACTACAAGAAACCTTAAACTATATTCGATTATTCGGAGTCCTATTCCAAATTAAGGTGCATTCCTTATTTCAGGTATTTTGGAGGCTCTCGGACTTTACCTAGATCCATGTCAGTGGCCAGGCCTGGTGTCGGCGTCGGGTCATGCAAACGCTGCATCACACGATAGTCTGTGTGCATGCTGAGTTGATCACGATCACATCACTGTTTTGGGCCGTTCCCAAACAATTTTCTGCATAGCATTGACACAGCCTATATAAATTCAATGATTCCAAGAATCCTAATCATAATCTATGCCCTATAGAACCATGGTACCTAGAGTCCTAGAGTGACCTAAAGTCTAGAAATGGGACAGTGCACTGCTACCCGGTACGCGGCTATCTATCCAAACCATGGCCACTGCACCAGCATGCCACTCCACAGAAGGCACCAGAGGGAACACTGTTACGAACAGTGTTCCGGCAGAGAAAAAAACATCCCTTCGACGTCGCTCCACGTCGCTCCTTCGACGTCGCTCCACGTCGTTTACTCTATACTTGGAAAGCAGGGAACTTAATGACTGAGTAAGTAAGTAAGCAAGTAAGTGGTAAGTAGACGAAACAGACTGTGACGAAGCAGACTCATCAGTACCCTGAAAAGGATTGTAATTGGAACTAGCCCATTCAATAAGTCTACTTAATGTACTACCTGCTACTACCTACTTTGTAAAGTCACCCTGACTTTCCAAGTCTACTATATGTCGCACTCTACTTCTTCGCCGAATGCTGCAAGGAAGCCTCTCTCTCAGCAGCTGGACCTAACGATAATTTGCAAGGCTACGGTGCAAGCGCAAGGTTGAAGGTTCGTTTTGGGATTCAGTTTCGGTTTGGGGTTGCATAAGAGATGGACGATTAAAGCAAGTCCCACAAAGGCTGACAGACCCCCCCCCCTCACAAGTAGCTGCATCCTTTATGCCTGCCTGAACCCCAAACCCAAAAGCCTGCACATGCAGCCTGAACACCACACCTAAAACCAAGTATCCCCAAGCAAACCCTTACCATCCCCATCCAGAAACCCTCAACGTTCAACATTTCTATCTAGCCGCAAAGCATACCCTCACGATCCTGCATATAAACATATATGCACATGTCCACTCCAGTCGAGTCCGATACTCCTTTTGGCGGTAAGACACTTCGAGCAGCTGTCGCAAAGTCCAGACAAGATGCAAGACGTGTATGATCACCGGCTGCCCAAAGTGTAAAAGCGATAAGGATACCGAAAAGCCAACGTACGTAATACCAAGCCAGTGTCCATACGCGACCTGATCTTTTCGTGTCCGTATATACAGAGACGAACAGTGCACAGTGGCACAAGTGGAGCAGCGTAAGAGCTGTTCGACAGCACCACACAGGGTGGGTGGGTGGGAATTTCAAAATCCCTTCTCAGTTCGAGCAGCTTTGCGGCTAGATGTAGAACATACAGATCAGCAAGGCATGCGTTAGGAAAGAAATGTAAAACAAATTTGAGCAAGCACAAATACCGTTCAACATTTCTATCTAGCCGCAAAGCATACCCTCACGATCCTGCATATAAACATATATGCACATGTCCACTCCAGTCGAGTCCGATACTCCTTTTGGCGGTAAGACACTTCGAGCAGCTGTCGCAAAGTCCAGACAAGATGCAAGACGTGTATGAACACCAATACCATAAGCTGCCAAAAGGAGAAGTCGGACTCGCTATCCTTCTAGCCCAATACCAGAACGTGAGGACGACTGAACCGCCGTCTCGGAAGCTCCAGTCTCTTGACTCAGACCGCAACGATAACACAAGAAGACCAGTACGAACTTGCAGCGACTACAAGAGGTCTCGGACTGGCTACTGCATCAAGCGATGACCCAGAGCACAAAGGCGCTCTCAGAAATTGCCAAGCAGCTATGCTGCTTGTTGTGTGCTTCCCCCACACCGCCATTTGGAGAACACCAAGAGCCCACGGGGGAAGGCTAGGCCGACCGCGCACCGCGAGATGTTGAACTCCGACGATGGGGCAGGACAGTCACCGGTAATGCAGGAACACAAAGAGCTCACGGGGGAAGGCGAACCGACCGCGCACCGCGAGATGTTGAACCTGCCCGATGCCGCCTGTGACAGGTCTGGCAAATTCCGCTATGGGTCGCCATCCAGCAGCACTGGCAAGATGCATTGACAGGGGAGTCCAAAGATCGTGCCAGACACTATGTGGCCACGGACATGTCACCTAAGATTGGAGCTAAGTGTTGTTCCAAAGCTTGGAACTGTCGCACCTCAAGGAACTGGCCCATACCGTAAAGCGTCGCTGTAAATGGCCGTAAGACGCCACACCCCCACAGATGCAACAACCCTGACTGCAGCAACAGTCCACACACGTGCGCCTTTCACCAAAGTACTCACCGGCCAAAGGCAACCAGAGAGCTATCGCAAATTACCTGTCGGTCCAGGGTCAAACCGCCCCGAATGCTTGTGCGTGTGCATTTGATTCTCAAGTATAAAAACATGCGTGGCATCACGCCATGTACCTAGAGATCCATCACCCCGGATTGCAGAAGGCTGATCAGCATCGAGGCTGAGATGCGCACCGCTTCCACAACGAATGCACTCGTCGGAGCACTGCGTTGCTATCACGGCAACTGCTGGCGTCCGCGGGGGCGGACTGCACACTTCTTTAACACAAGCGGTGCCAAGTACATGAAAACGAAAGGCCGCAAGCCATGTACTCATGGATCCCTCAAGCCGGATTGCATCAAAATGCTGATCCGTAGCATGGGCCCGCTGCACCTCACAACAAAGGCAGCATCACGTGACGTGACTACGGATAGCGCAGCCAGCATTGTGCTGCCGAGGCAGCCAGCGACTTCTGTTGACACCAAAGGCGGCAGGCATTTCCCTAGCGGCCCTAGCGGCCACGCAGCTGTAAACCTGAATTGCAGCAAATCCAGCACACACGAAGAATGCAGCTTCTGCACAGTACGCAACTTATCCTGGAGCGCACTGCTGTCACCGCCAACGGCGGAATCATCCCGCGGGACAACCTCAGTGCAGACACTGATGACGGTCGCGAACAATCCACTGCAGGGCTTGATGAGAAGCTGCCCGACAAGAAACATCATAATCCGGCGGCTCCCCCATGTACACACACGACGTGAAAATTACGCGGTGCATATGCCGCGGCTGCTCCGCGCAGCTGTACCGTCGCCACCCGATTGATGCTGCCCTACATCTGCAACACAGGATGGCAGCAACTGACCACCCGAGAAGATTGTATCGGCTGCACCGCCTCAGCTGACCCGGATCTGCTGCACTGCTGATTTTATACGCCACTGCTCTCGGCGAAAAAGCCGGCACTGCCCCAAGTAACCATAAAGGTCCGGACAGGATTTCAACGAAGTAACGAATGCTTGGCTAGGCGCAACTTGCAACGTGTCCTCTCTACAGCTGTCACGCCAAGTCGGCGCCATCACACGTGGCCGTGCAACACCGTGCAACTACATGCAGGATACCAACATGTGCAACAAAACAACAACCACCTACTGCCCAACTCTAAGGGAAAACCTTTAATCCTGAGAAACAAGAATGGGTCGGCAAGTGCTGTATCCCGCATTTTGCCAGGGAGCTGAGGTTTGACCACCCCGAGCAGCACGAATAGTGTTTCCTGCGTTGTGCCATCATGGAAGTTCCATCCTAAGCGTTACGTTGGCGGGTTACAGTGAGCTTCGGCGCTGCGACGTTTGCATGGGCGATGCCAGAGTACCGCGACAATGCCAGGCGTTTGGCGCCAGTCCTGCCGGACTGCGGTCGCCACCAAAGTCGGCATCAAGCACTGTTGCAGTTCATGGCGCGCCTAGGCCTGTACAGCAACGCTGTCACCACCAACCCACGCGACCACACATCGATCAAGCAGGATTGCAGCAAAAGCGGCACAGGTGCTGCTCTTCACCGAAGTTAAGTTGGCACTGCCACGTGGGAACAGAAGATTGCGTTAACTGCGTGCCCGGAGCATGAAAATGCTGCACATCCCCGAGCTCATTCTACGTTGCACTGCAGCAGGTGGGCAAAAGCAACTGCGATCTGCTGCATGTCTTGCAGCTTGTGCTGCGCACCAGTGTTGTCGCCAACATGCTGGCCCCAAGTAACCACGGACCCAGCACCGAGGAATGCAACAAATGTGCACACAGAGGGTTGGACCTGCTGCACCATCTCGCAGATGGTGCTGCGATCCACCGCTGTTGCCACCAGTGCAAGCGTGGCCCCAGGTGAGCATGTATTCATCACCTCGGATTGCACAACGTAAGCAATTCGAAGCTTGGGCATGCTGCACATCTCGCGATTGATGCTGGACTACACCGCTGCAGCATGCTGCAGCAGCCATCACCGTACGCGTGGCCCCAGGTGAAAACGGATGCATGATCCAGGATTGCAAAACCTGCACAATATGAAGCTTGGGCATGCTGCACACTCGCCAACGATGCTACAAGCCACTGCCTTAGCCGGGTTCACCACCCAGGACTGCAAAACGCGAGCTTTGAGAAGCTAAAGCATACTGCACAGCACGCGACTGAGGCTGCACGCCACTGCTGTAGCCATCGCAGCAAGCATGATCCCAATGAGCAGTAGTCATCACCTCGGATTGCAATAAATGCGAACTCAGAACCTTGGACCTGCTACACGTCTCGCGACTGACGCTTCACTCCAAACTGCAAGCATAACCCCAAAGGACCGCATCTTCATCACCCAGGAATGCAAGACATGCGCATCGCATTACTGAAAACTTGTACCTGCCTGAACGGCTGTTGTATTCTGCTTCACATGCAGTCATCATACTGCACAATACGGGACCTGCGGCGATCAATACGGAAGCTGATCGAAAGCTTCGCGAGCTCCTGAGTTTCACTGAGCAGATCAAGCATCACGTGCGTTGTGAGAGCCTCCAAACTTGCGGACTGAAGCACAGATGTGCCTGGTGCGATTCGGTTCGACCCGCCGAGTTGTTGCGAGGGTACATATCTGCGAGGGTAGCAAGTGCAACTAGAGAGGAGAGACGGGCACATAACACGCATAGCGAACCGACCTCCTACAGCATGAACAAAGAACTCACAGCAGCGTGTGCATAGCTTGACCGAAAAATGATCCGCTTAAGACAGCAACCCAACAGGGGGTTGTGAGAGCCTCCAAACTTGTGCACCGAAGCAAAGACGCCTGGCGCGATGCGATTCGACCAGCCGAGTCGTTGTGAGAGTACATGTCTGCGAGGGTAGCGAATGCAACTACGGAGCAGAGACGGGCACATGACATGCATATCGAGCCGACCTCCTACAGCACGAACACAATTATCCGTTGAAGACAGCAAACCAACAGCTTCCGACAAAAACAGAGCAAGGAGACATGCATCGAAACACTCGAACAAGTTCGCCCAGCGTACATGACTGTGTCGCACTTGCAAACGTGACTCTACTCGCACTTACGTCTACACATGCGACAATGAAGCGCACCCAGGCAATGAATCGGTCGATAATGTTTGCATGCCGTTACAAATGACTGCGATTCGATGCCTCATTGGCTGGCACAAGCCCCTCACCACCTGATGTCCCCAGCTCTCGTGAGCAGCAGAGCAGGGCATTTCGCCCGTGGTGTCCAGGGCCCAAGCCCCCACCACCTTATACCCCCAGCTCTCCGTGAGCGGCAAAGCAAGGCAATTCGCCCGTGGTGTCCAGGGCCCAAGCCCCCACCACCTTTTATCCCCAGCTCTCCGTGAGCGGCAAAACAGGGCATTTCGCCCGTGGTGTCCAGGGCCCAAGCCCCCACCACCTTATACCCGCAGCTCTCCGTATTCTCGGTGACCGGCAAAGCAAGGCAATTCGCCCATGGTGTCCAGGGCCCTAGCCCCCACCACCTTTTATCCCCAGCTCTCCGTGAGCGGCAAAGCAAGACATTACACGTGGTCCCCTGGACCAACAACCGCATCAGCGGACGCAAGATTTGGCACGCAATTGCTGGCGGCCCCCTGGACCAACGACCCATTAGGGCAATGCTGCCGTTAGACAGATGAAACCGCAAGATTTGTCGCGCAATTGCTAGTGGTCCACTGGACCAACGACCCATTAGGGCCGACGCAAAACTGTCGCACGACAGCTGATCTGCCTCAGCAGAATGCAAAGCTGGACACCATCAGGGCCCAGCAAACCGAATGCAAAGTGAAAGCAAAGCCCTCAAAGCCCCACACGAGTCTTGGGCAGGCAGGGGATGCCTCCTGAGCGGGAAAAACAGGGCAAAAACGCCCGTGGCTCAGCAGCATACACTACTGACCACCGCAAGGTCACCAGCCCTGCTGCCATTCGGCAGCGTAAAACTTTCGAGCATGTTAGCACTGCGTCATACCGACCAGCGATTCGACGCCTCAGAAGGCGGGCAAAAAAAAAAAGGCATATCACCCGTGGACCTTAGCACGACCATTGGGGTGCCGCGACCCCGCGCATTGACCACACCACACCGAACTTTCCCGTAAGCAAAAGAGAGGTCGTAATACCCACACGATGCACAGCAAACCGCACAAACTTCCTCCTCGTAAGAGGCTCGTAGCCGCTGTGACCTGCATCAAACCTGCTGCAAAAGCATGGATCTGCTTCACACCTCGCGGCTGATCTAACTGCACTACTGTCGCTAATAGAATCGGCGGCAGCTTGTAGGAAAAGCACCTCCGCAACCTTTTTTTTTATGAGGATTGTAGCGAATGCAAACTCGGAAAGTGGAAATGCTGCACATCGCGCAGCTGATGCTGCACGCGAGTCGTGTCGCCACCACATCGCTGAGTGCTAAGGTTAAGGTCTGTTCAGCTGGATTTTGGCCAAGCCCGTCTAAAGATCCAACCTTAGGCAAAAACACATTTTTCTCTTAGGTTGGGTACTAAGACCATCTACTGAGCATCTTGAAGCTGAGCCTGAAGCGCAACACCAAAGCCGGCATCAATTGATGCCACAGTTAAGGCATTGACCGCTCCGTTCGGGATTCGGGATGCCAGCTACACCGCAACCAAAAGGATCTGCGCCGCACTGCTGTCGCCACCGACTAAAGAACTTCGAGCTGAAGCTTGGACCGGACCGTGCTGCGCCGCGTAGCCAGACGGCCATCAGAAAGCATTGCAGCAAGCGCGCTGCCACAGCATGGATCTCTGGCACATCTCGCAGCTGATCCTACTGCACTGTTGTCGCCATGAACACTGACCCTCAACATTCATCCACAAGGATTGCGCAAATGCAAACTCTGCAGTCGGAAGTGCTGCACATCGCTTAGCTGTGCAACATGTAACGCCCCGCGCTGCCGTCACCGAACTCGGCATCGCGCAATGCGACGACCGATCTATCAACAATAATTGCTGCAAATGCCAATGACACCAATGACAAGCTTGGATTTGCTGCACATTGCAGCTCTGATGCTTTACGTCACCGCCGAAACGAAAATCGGCTGGATTTCAGCCACCGCACCACACACCTGACGCACATCTCGCAACTGAACCGGTGCCGACTCTTGGCAGCCGACAGCACGGGTGTAATCACTGACCCAGAAACCTGGAAGTAGCCTGGATCCGTTGCAACCCCGGAAATGAGCCTGCGCCGCCATGCTGTGGGCACCAAAGCTGGCATCACTCCACGTAGCCATGGACAGCCATGATGGCAGCAACAGCCGCGCTCGATGGTTATCGCCACCCCAAAAGAATTGCTGCACAGGACGCAGCTGATCCTGTGTTGCACTGGTGGCACCACCCCAGTCGGCATCTTATTCAATGATCCTTCACAGTCAGCACTTCAGGTCATTGCCCATCTATGACTAAGAAGCGCAGCCAAATCCATACAGGTCAAGTGCGGCGGTTGGTTCCAGCAGACGCCAGCGGCATGGGTCTACTGTTGTACACTTCGAGCCGGTCCTGGACTGCACTACGGACCGCATCGCTTCGTCAAGCATGGGATTCGTAGTATAACAATCAGTTCATAACACTTCACTACCGTCACCGCTGAGTATTGAAGCCTACAGCGTCTGTTTTAACAACTGTGATTTGGGAGGGTCAGGTACAGTTTCCTTCAGAACCTCTAAGACCCAAGTCCACATAAAATTGGGTTTTCTCCAAAGGGTGGGTCTTAGAAGGGTCAAAATGGGATTTTAGCTGCATCAGGCGCAGCAGGCGGTTCTGACCGAACAGGTCATAACATAAACACGACAATCTGCAGGCTGCTGGGTAGTTGGCTGCACTCCAAGGTTTAATTGCCAAAAGTCAAGCGCTGTATGCTGCTGGGTAGTTGCATGGCCTCCAACCCGTCGTTGCTAAACGTCAAAACCTGCAGGCCTCTGTTGAGTTGGACGAAATCGTTACCAAACATCAGAGTCCGCAAACTGCGGATTAGCTGGGCGCCCTCAAGGCTGTAGTTGAGGTCGTTACCAAACGTCTAAGATATGCCCTCCAAGCGCTGGTTGACGTCGTTAGACAAATGTCAAACTCTGACTGCTGGATAGTTGCACGCTGCACGCCCTACATGCTGTAGATGAGATCGTTGACAAACATCCACAATCGGCGCTCTGCTGAGTAGCTGGATGCCACCACAGGCCTGGTCGAAATCGACGACAGATCCGTCATCCAGGATTACAACAAACACGCACTCGGAAGATTCGGGTTGCTGCACACCTCACGGCTGATGCTACACTTCACGGCTGTCGTCAGAAGCAGTGGCATGACCCCAGTTGGGGAAAGAGCCATTACCCATGGCGGCAACAACACGCACGAAAAAGCTTGGATCCACTGCACATCGCCTGATGCTCCTCGGCTCCACCAGCAAGGATTGCAGCAAGGCACACTCGAAGAAAGGGATCAGCCGCACATGTTGCAGCTGGTGCTGCACATACCTGTTGTCGCCACCAGTGACCTCGGATTTATCACCCAGAGCCGCAGCAAATGCACAAGCAAAGCTTAGGACATCTGCTGCACATCTCGCAGCTTATGCTGCACGCAATGATCACAACAAAACACATCGGCAAGAATGGCGGGGCAACAGTCCTGAGCTGAGGATGTGCAGTAAGCACGGAGACTAACAGCATCACCGCAGAGGAGCAAAGGTATCGTGAGTGACTTGGATTTGCTGCACTTTCGTAAGTTGACATTGAACTGCATCGCTGTAAGCCGTAAATACCATTTGCTGTGTTGCCCCAGGCAGGACAGAATGCAATGCAACATGGCAGGAAACCAGAAAAGAAATGAGGATGTACATTTGCGACGGCTACTGTCTCTAGCACCGTCAGCCTTGCCGTCGGGGCAGCACATCAAGGCAGATTGGTCTCGGGACCTCAATGAAAGGTCTACGGCGACTATTGTGTCCTGAAAGTCGAGCTCGGCACTGCTGTCAACACCCACTGCAACATTAAAGATCCATCATCAAGGATTGCAGTGAATGCACCCTTTGGAAGCTCAAATTTGTTGCACCCTTCAGCCGCACCCGTACAGCACAGCTGTCACCAGCATAGCCAGAATTAACGCAGGCAACACACCATGAGACACGACACTTTCCGCCAGAATTTGCGTGCGCGACTGCTGCCGCTGCAGAACCTGTACTGCCCTGCTGTCACCGCCACGTTCAATGCCACGTTCGCTTAAACCATATGAACACCGACCCATCAACAAGGATGCCAGCAAATGTAAACTCAGAGCTGGGATTTGCTGCACATACCCGGGTCGGTCGCGCCCCAAGTGGCCACAAGCCCAACCTTAGCACAGCAGCGAAGTCGCTACAAAAATCTTGGATCTGCTGCACATCTAGCAGCCGATCCTCTACCGCACCGCTTGTGCCACCAAAGTTGGCAGCGAGCCACTCGAACACAGACATGGATCTGCTGCACATCTCGCAGCTGATTGCGTATTGTACTGCTGTCGCCGCCGCTGTCGGCATCAGACACTGTGACAGCTGACCCATCAAGGAGGATCGTAGCAAATATAAAATCAAATCTGGGATCTGCTGCCACATCTCGCGGCTGATGCTGCGAGCTGCTGATGTCGCGACTGAAGTCGGTACTGCCACAATTGGCTACAGACCCAAATACAGGATTGCCGTGAATGCGTTATAAGATGTCTGCATCCTGAACATCTAGAAACTGGGCCTCTACCGCACTGCGGTCGCCGCCAACGTGGGCAGCACGCCACTCTAACACAGACCTGGATCTGCTGCACATCTCGCAGCTGATCTCGTACTGTACTGCTGTCGCCGCCGCTGTCGGCATCATCGCCTTGCACCGCACTGTTGTAGCCGCCGATACGGCCTCACTCCCCACATCGAAGCGTCGAGACTAGCAATAGCCAAGTGATATCACACTCATCGCCAGAATGGACTGCTGCAAATGCACGCGGAAAAGCTCTTCGCTGTTGCACGTTACGCAATCAGTAAGAATGTACAGCAACACTGTCATAGCAAACTTCAGCAGATGGCGCAGGCTAAACTCCCACGGCCTGTCGGCCCAAAGAGGTAACTATGGCTCATCTGCTCTGGCGGCAGGATTGCAGTCTACCCGTCCGCGCTTAATATCAGCTAAGAAAATGCCAAAATGCCAAGTACACGACTAATGAGCAACCAACATGGTCTGCAACAAAGACATATGCAAAGCTACGATGCGGAATTTCAAAATCCCTTCTCAGTTCGAGCAGCTTTGCGGCTAGATGTAGAACATACAGATCAGCAAGGCATGCGTTAGGAAAGAAATGTAAAACAAATTTGAGCAAGCACAAATACCTCTCTCTCCCTGTCATGAAAGCTGTCGTAATGTCCAACCAGATCCGAGCTGTCCCTGAGCAGGGCTTGCAGCTTGCAGCCATCGAATTAAGGCATGGAATCTGCACATCGCTGAAAAGTCCGGATTTACTCAGGAAACTGTTTGCAGAGGTAGAGTGCCCAGATAATCGTGCCTATGCACGGCAGTGCATAGCCCTCTCCCGCCAGGCTCCGCTTCTTGTTGTCTGTCATGTCAGCAGGAAAATGATAGTCATCAGGGTCATGCCCCTGCAGGCGAAAGTGCTCATCTACCGTGAGAACACGATCTCTGGAAAACACATACACCTGGCTTGAGGTTGTCAGCGTCCTGTGGACGCTGGTCTTATTGACAACCTTTCGATTGTGAGATTGCGACACGTCCAACCAAACGCCTTGCATCAAGTCCCGCAGCTGCCGATCAGTCAGCCTCACACCTAGCTTTCTCACAGACATGAGCCGTTCTGCCACGACACAATCCATGAGATCACAGATTCGAGGATTCAAAGTCAGCCCTGAACCACGAAAGTTCGGACGGCTCGTCCAAGGCCGATAATCAGGGAGTACACCAAGCTTGTCGCGCCAGCTGCAGCTCTCAAACCACCACTTCGGCTTCGGCGCCGTCGGGTCATCAGTGTCCAAAACCTGGCAGCAGGGCAGTGCCAGGCCAGGCGGGCAGGACAGCCAGGAGGAAGGGGTCGGGGCATCCGGGGAGCTCGGGACTGGGCTGGCTGGGTCCGGCGGGTTGGGCCTGGAAAGCGGCATTTTCAACCCATTTGGACCTCCATGTTTCCGCCATTCCAGACCCCATTCCAGACCCCATTCCAGACCCCATTTTTGGTCCATTCAAATCCCATTTTTTTTGCATTTTGCTAGGCAAAATGCAAAAAAAATGGGATTTGAATGGGAATGAAATGGAAACCAGAGGAGAGTAAGTGGGAATTAAATGCAACAACACATGGACTGGAAAATGCAAGGGAAATGGCTCTCCCAATGTAAGAGAAGAACTAGTCCTGGAAGCCGTTCCGTTGAAATGCGAAAAAAATGCAAGGCCGGGGTCCGGGCAGTCCCAGGGCCGAGGCTTGGGAGGGGGTCGGGAGATGGGGAGGGCCTGGAAAGGGATCTCTGAAGGGCAGCGGCTTTACTTCATAGGAACAATCGACGAAACAGCAACAAGTTTCCAAGTTGGGTTCAGAAGCCTCGCAACAAGCACAGTAATTACAGCGACAGCCACAGCTAAGCAGCTAAGACAGCTAAGACTCGTAAGACGGCTAAGCATGGTCAAGAGTTCACAGCGACCGACTGCCAAAGGAGTGAAACTACGTCTGCCAGGGTCTGGACACAGCAGTGCTGCAAACGCCTGAAGTTGCCGAGGCTGCCCAACAGCCACGTCCTCCTCACGAAACTTGCCACGAAACATCACTAAACGACCAGCAGACTCACCAGACATGTGTTGCTGCTTGCAGCTTGCAAGATTCTGCAAGATCAAACGCGCTTCACTAAAGAGACTGAGATCTGCTCACTCATGGGATCGGCAAAGCCAGCTACAGCACAAGCTCAGGGATGGACACCGATGGACTCCATTCTCATGGCTCTAAATCAACCCACCCTGAAGCTCCATCGTCACTACCAGTGAATACCACCAACTGTCACTAACTCTGGAACCACCGTCCGTGTCCTCATTCTCTTCTGACAGCAAGGTCTCGCAATCGACTGGGCCGGCAGCTTTCTGCTTCAGCACAATGTCCTGACAGCAACGGTGCAGCACAAGTCAAGACTTTTCAGACAAGGGAAGCTATAGTAATAGAGTATTAGAACATAACAACAATAATAACAAGAACCCGAATCTAGAAACTCTCATCTGCAATCTACAATCTACAAATCTACATTCTACAAGATGGTTGAACGCTGACGGCAGAAACTACAGTAACAGTAACTGTAACTGTAACTGTAATAACACTACAATACTGAAGGCTGAGCTCCTCAACGATTGCTTCGAAGCGGGACACATCCGCCTCCGTGTATTTGTCCTTGCGGAAGAAGACCAGGAAGATCCTGCGGCCACAATTTGCAAACTGTCTCTAGCAGACTCTAGCAGCTCTTGCAGACTCTAGCAGCCACACACTCTAAGTCTCAGTCCAGCGCACAAAAACTTGCAGGAGCAAGACTGCCAGGAGTCCAGGAATACTTTGACAGTTGGTGATTGTAGTATTGTAAATATTGTAGTGCACTGGTCGGAAGTAAGTTTCACAAACATGTGGACCCAGACCTAACCATTTCAAACAAATAATGAAATAATGACGAACCTCCTGGCTACGTCCCCCCGACTGTCCAAATAATTGCAGCTAACAGGCAGCATTACTGCATCTGAGCAAGAGCAAGACATCTTTTTTTCAAAGACCCGGCCAGGTTGACTGAACACTCTGTGCTGAGCTGCAGCTGCAGCTAGGGGTTCCACACAGGTCCGTTCTGCGCTGGGCACTTTTACATTCTTTTAACAAGCCTGAAGGGTCGTTCTAGAGTATATTAGAGTCGCCAAGGATCATTAACATCATTATTAGCGTTGTTAGAGCTGTTAGAGTTAGAGTTAGAGTTAGAGTCTGTTAGAGTACAGCAGTAAAACACTGCAGTGGAAACTTGTGGACCCCTGTGCCAGCAGACGAGCTGATCAAGTGATCCGGCTGGGTTCAGCGTCAGGCTCCCATTCTTCCTGTGGACGTTCGAAGGCAAACAAGCTGTCAGAGTGCGGGAGTGCTGCTAAGCGAGCACGAGCTTCCTGCCGCTATTGCAGGGGAGGAACTGGAGCATGCACATGGTCTCGCTGGGAGTCGTAGGCAGAGCAAGTTTCGAGCCAGCGCATGAGCATGCCCAATGGCCTGCCCTGCCCGTTTCGCTTCGAATGATCTTTCGGCTGTCGCGATGCACCTGTCGCGATGCGTTTGCGGGTGCATGCCAGGGGCAAGCCCTCCGATGAAGCAGCTGACTGGTGGCTTGCACAGCGGCATGTAGCCACGAAGGTCTTGTTCTTCTTATAGTAACGGATGCTACCAAGTCCTGCAACATCCACAACAAGTTCTGCAGCATGTCTCGGGCCAGGATCCCGCCGAGTCGAAGGTTGCGCATCAGAAGGCTGTTCAGGCCTCGAGCTGCTGCTTGCCGCCCCAGCATCAGCTGCCTCCACGTGAGCAGATGGCTTTGAAGACCCGGCGGAGTTGTTACCTGCAGAGATGGAAAGGCCTTTAAATTCCAGGGTCTGGGGGACTGTAAGGGTTGTCTAGGTGCGTAGGCTCTAGGACTCTAGACTCTAGGGCAGGGCACTAAAGTGCAAACAAAAACGAAAGATTCCAGACTACTAGAGTTTCGAACAAAGCACCCAAGGTGGCTTGAGCCGCATCATCAAAAGGCAATTCTTGGTTGGCGAACTCTGCGTCCATCAGATCAAATGCACGCTGGAGCCAGGCAGGAGTGTTTGCATCCTCATCCTGCTCACCATCTGTGTAGTCATCAACAGAAGCAGCAGGAGGATGGTACTCAACAGGTCCCACACCACCGCCGAAGTCTTCATCAGGATCAGCAGCAGCCATGTCTACATCGGCATCCGGCATGTCTCCCGGGGCAGCTGCAGAGGTCTGCCGACGCCGCAATGCCGGCATGGCTGGACGGATGCTTTGCCTTTGCTGTTGCTCGCCTTCCGGACGATTCCGATGCTTGTGGCGCGACCGGGCTTCCGCAGCCGCCTCAGCCTCAGCAGCGTTAGCAGCCTCCCTGTCCGCACCCTGCCAGACAAGGATTTCATGGCAGTTTTTCAACGCTCTGACGTCAATCTGGTCGGGCACCATGTCCTCCAGTTGCACACTTGTCGGCAAACTCAGAACTTCATACAGCTGCAAGGACCAAGAACAGTTGTAGTCGATGTGCTCGCACATAGCTTCCAAGAGAGTTCGAAAAGTCAGCTCTTGTAAGATGCTCAATGTGAGAATGTCCAAGTCAGCATCTTGTAGATCTAAATCTGCGCGTTCCAAGCAAAGACCGGAGGCTTCATACGTGCGGAAATTCATGTAACCAACATGGAACCAAACCTCATCATCGCAGATGCCACCTGGTGGCAGTGCAATTGGTGCCGAAGCTGCAGTGGCATGGGAGCTGACGTTTGCCGGGTTCTGCAGCAAGGAAGCCACATACTCTTCCCAATCAGGCTCCGGTTCTGCACGCTCAGGCTCGGCTTCCTTCTTTCTGAAGCAGAGGACAAGATGTCCTGACTCCGCCAGAAGCCTGGCCTCTGGTTTCACGGGTTTGGGCTCCAAAAACTGTTTTGTGGTGGCATCACGCTTGCGACTTTTGGCAACCAGCAGAGGCCTGAGCAATTTGATTGTCTTGGTGTGCAGGCGGAAAGCCTGTTGGCCTCGTCCACTGCATACACACATTGCCAAACGATGGCAAATAGACGGTTCAAACAGCTCCCGGAAGTCACTGTCTCTGATGCGAGGCTCTTCTTTCTCGTAGGTCATCTGGTGATGCTGTTCCCATGCCTCGTGGAGGGCTGTTTTCAAGCCAGTTTCCAAGCCTTGCCCACGTCTGCCTTGATCTCGGCATGCAACCTGACAGGGTTTCAAAACGCGGACAAAGCGACTTGTCAGGGGAGATGTTGAAAACCTGAATGTTCAGAATTCAGAAACTCTCGCAGCAGGCCCTGACCTGCTTTGAATCCGTGACGCTCCCTTTCCACACCTTCTGCTGCCAAGTTACCAGCTACTGACAGTTACTGCTTGGAAGAAGCCTAATAAGCCTAATATCAAAGGGGCTTAAGGCTTAAGGGCTTAAGACTTGTCGATGCAAGTAAGTAAATAAGTAGACTGTGGGCTATAGACTGTAAACTGTAGACTGTAGACTGTAGGCTTTGTAGTCCTAGTCACTAGTCACTCGTCACTACTGAAGTACTGACGACTCTACTGACCCCTATTGTCGCAGCCCAGTGACACAGGCAAACGGAATCGTAGGCGGCACCCAGTGGACAGAGGGAAGGCTTCCTCCGAACCACTTGAAGTGCTCTTTGTCTGAATCCTGCATTTGGCAACATTCTGTTGCCAAAGCTGACAACTCCTCCGGCTGTGGAGCGAAGTGGGACATCTCGGAAACAGAGTCTTGCAGCTGTGCCAGGGCTTGTGTCCGGTTGGAGCATTCTGCACGAAGCTGCGCATCCAAGGCCAGAAGAGCTTGTTTCACATCGCTTCCTGGTGGCGATGGTGCCAGCTCACCTGGCGGATGTTGCACAGGCTGCAACTGGCCAGCTTGGGCCACGCGGGCAGCTGCAGGGAGCGCCGATGTCTTGGGGAACGGTTTGAATCCCTCTTCACCTGCGATCCGCGCCAGTCGGCCCAACTCGTCGTAGTAAGATCTATCATCGCTGCTGAGCTGCCAGTACTCCGCGGACAGTTGCTTGACATAGTCCCCGGAGAACCTTCGGCGAACGCCCAGCGACTTGATGTGCTGAAAAGCATTCCAGGACCCTCCAGGCTGCTTAGCCCGCTTCTGCTTGGTCGCCTGACCTTCTTTTTTCACAGGGCGA
This sequence comes from Symbiodinium sp. CCMP2592, assembly GCA_905221615.1. Taxonomy (NCBI): domain Eukaryota; class Dinophyceae; order Suessiales; family Symbiodiniaceae; genus Symbiodinium; species Symbiodinium sp. CCMP2592. Next base: position 126,266 of record CAJNDT010000596.1, read on the forward strand.
CGTGCCATCCCTATCCGACCGGCCCGACTGCTGGTTCGTGCCTTGTGCGTGCTCCAGCGAAGATTCTGCAGGGCCTGCTGCTGGACCACAAACTTGGCACTGACCATCGGCAAGTCGGCTCCGCTGGTCTGGTTTGAGAATAGCTTCACATGTCGTCTGATGCTGGCGTGACGAGCTTCGATGCCGGCGATGTCGAGGTCGTACATCGTAGCCAATGCATGCAGGAACGATTGCGCCTCCGATGATTGGAGTCCTGAGTCCTCGAAGCGGTCGTGGAACTGGGAGGACAATTCATCTAACAAGCATTTCGAAACATTCAAAACAGCATCGTTCCCAAGCAGGGCCCCGAAGAGCTGTGTCGGAAATCCCCGACGAAACCGCTCCAGCAACTGATGGTGACATGCTCCAGCTCGAGCTGCACATCGGAAGAGCAAGGTCCTCAAGCTTTTGGCAAGAGCTCTCGGCGGAAGTGCCGATGGAACTGAAGTGAATATGCTTCTCAAGCTGTCGAAAAAGTCATGGGATGCCTTGCCGCTGTACTCGTCCAAGATTCGGTAGCGTCGGACGTTGCTGCCCTCAAGGCTTTGCTGCATGTCCCACGTGTCACCACTCACCTTGAGGGCATGGTAAAGCAGCTGCAGGTTGCAACTCATGACCGGCCGGCATATAGCCAACGCAGCAGACGGGCATTGCTGTGCAAACACCGCAGCTTTCCTCTTCATTGCCGCATTGAAGTCAGCCCAACTCATCTCAGCTGTTGCCAGCTCAGGCGCATCAGGATCTCCAGCACTGGCATCCTGCTGCGCCGGCGGTGGTACTGCTTGCTCAGACTCAGGCCCTCTCTCTCCAGAATGGACTCCAGAAACCAAATTCAAGCAGAAAGCATCCCAATCATCATCTGTAGCAGTAGCACCCACGCCAGCTTCATGAGGCCTGCCAGGCCTGCCAGCATTCGGCGGGGCAGCAAGACTGCTGTCAAGCCCTGCCCATAATGGCACCAGGTCTGAAAGAAGGTCGAAGCCTGGACTCGGGCTTAACGGGCTGCAATGATACGGTATGTTACATTCCGTGCTTGCTGACTATTTTGGCTTTCTGCGATTCTGAGGTTCACGGCAGTGAGCTTGCACAGCTTCTGATTCGACACTATGGCATTATGTCAGTATGTCTATGCGCCATGACAATACGACTACGACTACGACATCTGTAGACTCTAGTTAGACTCTAGTCTAGCCCTAGGACCCTAGGATCACTATTCAAATTCACTATCCGGTTATTACAAATAGGTACTCCAAGAAGCATAGGCCCAACAGCAACACCCAATCCAATGCCAAGTCCCCGCCGGTCCACCGGGAACGGGGAAACACCGGACAGCGGTGAGGGATGAGGGCCGGGACGAGGTGCTCGTCGAGCTCAGCGAAGATTTGATTTTCATCTGGGACCGGGCCAGAAGGCCAAAAGAACAAGATCCTCGTACCACGCAAGTTGCTGCCTCGGAAGTAGTGTTCAAGGACAAGGCGTTGTCGCCGCCTCACACGGTTAACTTTCGCTCCCTCGTCCCCACTGCCACTGCAATCAGACAGGCACATGTCGAAGACTTGTTCCCTGTATGCATCGTTGTCCGCATTATCAGGTGGATCTCCGATGCAAATGTCAACTCTTTTCCGGAGAACAGACGATAGTGCATCCCTCATCTTCGATGTCGCACCCGCCATTTGCATGGCCACCGCAAGAGCAATGATGCCAGATATGTGGCCGTCCACAAGGTTGCAGCACTGAGTTTGCTGTTGGGCGAGCTTGTGAATCTTACAGAAGCCATGAGCCTTTACAAAGGATGCATCCTCCAGCTGCATTGACTTCTCACATTTGATGTTCGGACCCGCTCTGTCCGTCATGACCAACTGAACCTTGAAGGCTGCTTCCCTCGCCAACCGGCGCAATTCCGGAACGGAGCTTTCTAGGTTCAGCTGACATGCTTTCAACGTTTCACCAGTGCAAGCATCAAACGATGAAAGAGTCGTGGGTAGTGTCGTTCGTACAAACATGTATTGCTCATTCTTCTGCAAAAGGACGCCGAAAGAGAGCTCCGTCTGCAGAAGCTTTGTCGGCACAGCGGTACCCTCCTCTGAAGACTTCTGCCGAACCCGCAACGGCGTCTCATCATATCTGCGCTTTTTCACTAGCATAACCACTTTGGCACCAGAAGCGAGGATGCTAGAGGCAAGGTTGCCAAACATCATTGAGGCACCCCAGTAGACCGCTGCACCTGTGCGAAGCAGCATGCTCTTCAGATTGCGACGTTCATTGTCCACGGCTGAAGCTTCAGCTGTAAACGACAAGCCGGGCTGCAACTGCATCAAGTGTCGCTTCACAAAGCTTGCGGCATCAGGATCTACTTCGGGAGCCGTTGGCTTGCGTGATGCCATCACACACAACATCAATCTCTTCTGCAACTCGGAACCCAAACTTCGGTAACGCCAGAGCTCACTGACCGAGCCTTCTGGTTGCCCATCTTGAGCAACCTGAGCCGCTTCCCGAGCTCGAGCCCGACACAGTCTCGCTTTTGCAGCTCTCGCGCATCCGCTATCCTGCTCCTCACCCTCGGGATGAGCTGCATCCCTGAGGGCCTTCAAGTCACGCTTGTAGGCAGCACTACCACCGGAGCCAATTGGCCGTGTTCTTTTCTTCTCCTTTGCAGCCCCAGCTGGAGCGGGCACTGAGGCATCCATGACATCATGAAACGATAAATATGTTTGACATGTTTCCAACAACTTGTCTCTGTCGTCGACCGAACACTTCGAAATTCGAAACACCTGTCAGCTAGTCCCCTTCTCAGGCCCTTCTGCTTGCCACCGTGACAGTTACAGAAGTAAACAAGCACCGGAACACCAATAACCTGACATGCCCCTGCGGCCTGCGGCCCCTGCATGATCGACGCGAGCGGATAGATTTAAGGCTTTCCAGGAAAGCCATGTTCTTGGGGTTTGTTGCTGGGAGCTTGATGTTCGTTAAAGGATTTGACCTAACATCAACCAAACTGCTCAAACCGAGCGCATAACACATCAACGCGAACACACACACACACACACATAGCCCTGCGAAAACACGACCGCTGCTTTCAGGTTTTGGGGTTTCTGGTTAACAACTCCCCATGCACACACGCAGGCAGGATCCCTATACCAAGGATGGGTTGAGGCTTTGGGGATGTTTGGGGTAGAGGATATTACAGGGTTTGGAGTTCCCCTACGCAAACACACGGACACAGCCACGATCCTTGTGGCAAGGATGGGATGCGGGTTTGCAGATGTTTGGGGATTACGGTTTGGGGTTCCTTCGACCACGGAGGCACGACCCCTACCCTACAGCAAGGATGTGTTGAGGGTTACGGGATGTTTGGGGGATAAGGTTTGTGGGTTCTCCCTTGCACACATGCAAGCATGGGTTTAGAAGTTTAGGGTTTGGGGTTGTTTGTGGATGTTTAGGGATTAGGGCTTCAGGTTGTCCCATGCACACACGCAGGCACGAGCCCCGGTAGCAAGGATGGGTTTAAACGTTCAAGTTTTAGGTGTGTTTGGGAATGAGTGTTTCGGGTGCTCCCATGCACATGTACCCACAGGCACGATCCCTGTAGGTAGTAAGGATGATGTTTGGTGGGTTTGGTTTCAAATTCTCCCATGCACACACGCAGTCACCATCTTTGCAGCTGTAGCTAATGGGTTTACACAAACTTAGACTTTAGACTTTAGCCATTAATCATTAATCACTTTAATTAGGGTGGGTCCATCTGGGGATTGGGATTCGGACTTGTCTCGGCTGTGGGTTGCCAACGCCCTCGAAAACACATTCACAACTGACGCGATCGCACAGACACACAGCCGGACCGACACACACACACACAATCTCCAAACCCGAAGCCCTAAACTGGCCCTAAAGTGCAAGACTGAAGCTGTTGATTTCTTTGCTCGAACAGAGCCTCAAGTTTGAACGGATGAAGGTTCAAGGCCTGATTGCATTTTTTTGTGCTTCCGTACATGCTTCACCTGGCTGCCAACTTCGGCTGATCCAGAGCCACGGTATCCTGACCGGTGCAAGCAAGACTTCAAGACGGCAGGACATGTGTGAGCAGAAACCATGACAGTGCCAGTTGAGGAACAGCCCAAAGATCAGACCTCGTCGTACGTTGGAGAGCTGTACCGCAGACAGGTCGCAGCCTAGCCGCAGCCGCAGCAAGCGATGCTTATTTCGTGTTGTAAAGCAGTCGGTCCTGCCTCAACCAGTATGGCCTTGGACTCCCGGAATGTGGACCTTCAAGGCCCAAGGTTCGGGTGTGACCCAATGAGAATCCGCTGACTGTTCCTCGACGGTTGCGCATGGGTTCATGTCCCGAGGACCCTGCCCCGGCTTTGATGCACAAGTCACCAGTCCATGTCGAAGAACCTCCGATGACAGCCATAACATGATTTCACTGGCACGTTGGCTCCCTCGGCCTTGTCCATGCACTTCTTGACCACCACACCCACGCCTGCCAAAACAATGAAGACAGAGTAGACTCATTATGTCAACGGTTCAGCTTCACTCGGACTTGGCAAATATTCAACGACATGCAAGCAACTCATGCCCATATGTCCGCCCACCCAGTATATACAGGAGCCATGTTGGCAGATCGCAGCGAAAGAATCTTTGGCCGCCTGTACAAAAATCAAAACCTGTGCTGCGCATGACATAACTACTGTGGCCACAACTGCGGCGGGGCTCCCCAGGTCACAATCCAGCTGTCATCAAGGATGGGAATCCCTCAGGGTCTCCGTTTCAGCCCGCTGGTACAGGTTGGATACAGGCCGCCGAGCTTGCAGAATCAATGGCTGGTGCAGAGCTGTCACTGTCGCAGTCACCCTGGCCCAACACATACCACGGCAGGTCAGAAGATATCCACCAATGCACTGCCTCCAGAGCTTGCAGTTCAGGCGGCTCAAGACAAGCAGCCAAGGAAAGGCACACCTGAGGGATGCCAATAACGTAAACCAGAGGAGCCTCACCCTCGAAGGTATGCTCGGGCGACTCTGGGAACTGCAACGTCATGATAACTGTTCCGTGCTGCACAGAACCCGGCTTGAAACAGGGACAGCGGCAGCACGCACAGATCTGCAGAGTGACAGCTCCACTCCCTATATATTACATACACAATGGCAAGCAGACCTGAGAAATGCAGCTTATGGCCAGGCACACCTGTTTCTAGGGATTCTAGGGCAGATTCTAGGGGCGGAGGTTTCACGATGTCTCAAATGACGTGAAGGGTGCAGAGCAACTAACTATCATTACTTTTTATTAAACATCAGCTGAGCTCGCCCACCTGGAAGCCAATGTGCAAAGACGATGCCGAACATGAAGCAAAGGTCCTACGCAAAGCAATCAAGAAAAACAGTCGTCAAGCACGGCCGAGCTCAACAACCTCGAAACCAAAGTGCACCCAAGTCGTCGAAGAGAATGTCGGAGCCGAACCGAGGACGCCCTGTACCGAGCAATGCAAAGACAAGATTAGCCAACAATGGTCTCGAGCTCGCCAACCTCGAAACTAAAGTGCACCCAAGTCGTGGAAGAGAATGTCGGAGCCGAATCGAAGAGATCCTGTACAGAGTAGTGCAAAACAATAAGAAACGATGGCCCAGCTCACCAACCTGTAAACCAGAAGCCGTCAAAGAGCACAAGGACCCTGACCAGAGCAGGTGATATATGTATGCAGCCTCCAGGCAGACACTAAGCCACTAAGCTCCGGACGAAGCCGCGAAGTCATTCAACCACGGCCATCCGGACCTGACGACAGGAATCCCTGCATCACTTTATTCACACGGAAGTGAACCTGTTGCGATTGCATCAAAGGGCTGAGGGCTGGACACAGAACATGTCTTGCCCGCGCCGACCGAAAGCAAGCTAAACGGTGCAGCGCATGACCAATGGAACAAACAAACGATTTGGTAGCAGCAGCCTACATTCCTAGATTCTAGATTCTAGATGAGATGGCATAGTGACCCAGTTGGCCTAGAATGGAGCTAGGACCGCTAGGAGCAATAAGTTTGGGCTTCAACTTTAAAGGACCTCGGCGAACATCCTCAAACTCAGCTCGAGCCATCTCGAGCCCCTTCCGGCCCGTCCAATGCAGTAGGTCAGCAACATGCGCGCAAAGCAAAATGACAATCACCAGTGACCCGCCCCCTGCCAATGTCCTCTTCCTAGCGATGGTCAACCAGTCAGCCATGTCCAAGTGCACAACCGCATGGAAGTAGCCCACCGGCACGCTTGCCGTTTTCAATTCTGCCAGGAACCTGGCCCGAGAGCATTGAAGGCACCACTAGCCGATCAATGACAGGAAGTCCCTGACAGCACTGGCATCACTATCACTAGTCACTAGCCACTAGCCGTTATTATTAACAGTCATTGATTAACAGCGCTCGATGATGACAGCGATGGCATTCGGCAAATGGCTGAGTTCACACTTCAACTGCTGGATTCCTAAATCGGACAGATGACTGATTAGGTAGGTGCAGCACCGCAGGCCTCTCCATCGGAGTGTCGTCACAACCATCCTTCTGTGAACGATCCGGCATGTCGAAGCCTTCGACGTTCTCGAAGCATGCTGTAACTGGCGTGAAGGTTTCAAAAAAATCGACTGCATCTGTAAATGTGATGGCATATGCACTGTGGTCCTGCGGCGAAGTCTTGAAACGTTTTGCCCTCTGGACACTGAAGGGCTTGCACGGTGTGCCAAGGCACGCGAATGCCGGGCTGGAATCAACAACGCACGCCTCCGAGTGAGGATGACGAGTGCACGCACACCCCTGAATCTGCTTCCGAATAGTTTCGTGGGCATGGAAGATTCCAGAGTGGTTGTGCAGAGTGAAGGACCGATACTCTGCACACGGCTCGGAGATGGATGTCGTCTGGAAAGGGATGCCAAGCTCCTTCCGCACCGAACTATCACTAAGAATCTGCTAGACTCGAGTCGCATCCCACTTGGTCCGACCCTACCTGCCTACCGAACCTACGTGTACCGAAGGTTCAGCAACCGCCTCTTACACTGCTAACTGCTTATCGGCAATCAAACCACAGCTCTTTCTCGTCATTTTGATAACCGATAACCCGCCCTCACTGTCCTTGAAAGCGACGCCCTCCACAAAGGCTCCAGTGCACGCACTCAGCACAGAGACGTGAGACTTCGAGCTACCGCCACGGGGATCCCAATCCCGGGTGTGATCCTTGAGCTTCTGCACCCACCAGGAGTCGTCATCTGAAGGCAGCAGCGGCACTCCAGGATCAACATCTTCATCTTCAAAAGGCATGATGAAAGATTGCCCTTCATCGCCTTGACTGGAGGCTGAAGACCTGCATGCATCTGCTTCACTTGTATCCTGGGACAACACCTGCAGCTCTTCTTCTGCTGCAGACTTCTCACGCATCTCACGTAAAAAAGCCGTCGCAAAATCAGCCCATTCCTCCTCCACAGGACCGTCCATGGCAACCGCTGCCATTCGACTGATCTGAAACCTAAGCCTAGGGCCTAGGACCTAGGGACCTAGGATGGGCCTAGGTAGGGCCTGGGCCTAGGACCTAGGACCTAGGTAACATGCCCTGTGTCCTGTTGTGACCATGTGCCCTCGAAGAGGCTGCCTTGCGGCGCTGTGTCAAAAAACAACTCTGCGTAACTCTGCCATAAAGCCCAAAATTGCGTGGATCTCAACTATTCAACTATCGCAAGCTGCCCTACCAAAAAATCTCAAAGACATCAATCATGCGCCGTGCAAAAGCAAACTTGCTTGATCCATGCCTCGATGACGGCAGGGTGTCCAACTTTGGCGACATTTAGGGTGTTCGTTTCCTACATTATGCATGTGATTTTTAGTTTACCATATACCAACGAGCATCACGAACGATTGCAAGACAAAGGTGCTTTTGCAACTCCTATGACCTAGGATAATACGCTGAATACACGAAAACTGCCAATTCTATTCGATGCCCAATGCATTCCCGATGCATTGATACTCTGTTTTGCACTGTCCATGCAATTTACTTGCATTTTGTCTGCATTTTCTGTGCATTTTACATGTGTTTCTGCTTACAAAGACTTTACTACTGACTATGATGAAACCTATAATGTACTGACATTGAAATGAATTTCGCTGTTTCACATTTATTTTGCATTTGTTTTGCATTTCTTTTGCTAATTCCTATTTTACCTTTGCAGACCCCAATTTGTTCTCATTTCTTTTCCATTTCTTACCCATTCCGATCATCCACCCCCCCAAAGGCCGTTTCCATTTGTTTTACATTTAGGATCCATTTTATTCCCAAATATATCCTTTTTTTAACATCATAGAAAGAGGCACAGACTGCCCACACAATGCTAGCCGTAACCGTGCGGAGGTCATTCACTAACTGCGGCGGGAGGGAGCTGATGGCACCGAGTTCCTGCAACACGGGCACCGTGACACGACGCGGGAATACAAATGCCATGACCTGTCCAACTTCACTATCCACTAGTCCCCTGCTGCGGTAGAAGTGGAGGGACTGAAAGGCCCACTCCAGTTCTTTCTCCAGGCTGCGCATGGGCAAGTAGGCTCGCACTGCAGCGACGTCAACTTGCGGCGGAAGCCGCACTGACCGCATGAGTAAGTGCGAGTAACTGTGGCACTGGGGTCCAAACAGATCATCCGGCACATTAAACAACCAGTGCAGCCCTCCAGCGCGAACGCAGGGGGCAGAACGGATGTTCGCTCGGGCAATGTCAGATGGCTGCCAGGGGCACAAGAAATCCTCAGAAGCATGCACGATGCGCAACCGGCAGGGAACCTCTAACAGCGCGCTGAAGAGCCAATCCGGCATTCCAACAGCGCCTATGAAAGTTTAAACCCTTATACCAGTATACTTCTTATAACCACGGCGCGAGCTTGGATTCTTTTCTCACTCCGTGCTCCGCTGTCGGGCTGTGCTTGAGCCTACGTTTGACCTGCGGTGAAACACTGGATTCCTGTGTGTAAATGGGCATGAGGGAAAATTGAACTATCTGTTACGCCCTCATCGCATACACAGCTTTGTCGTGTAATGCGATCCTTGTGAAACTTTTCCTACTTCTACCACTGTTTTCGCATGCTCCTGTGAGCTTGATCTTCTCTTCTCGCACGCTTCTTTAAGCACTTCTTGAACATCTTTATTCTTCCTTCTTTTGTCTTCATCCTCAATCTTCAGATGTCCTATAACAGATTTGCGTGAATTTCCACACACACAAGGCTTCTGGCTCAGGCTTTTGTTTGTTGGTGTGTAGGTGACCCCAATAGTGGGCAGGCCATGGCTTTTCTTATGCTTCGCGTTCTCTGGCAGTGTAGCATTGTGGTACTGGATGGTAGCTGTGATCTGTCCAGCCCCTTATCGTCTTTGCTGGCATTTGGAACGCAAGCTGATTCTATGGCAACTGAAGCTTGTGCGACCATTGTCGATCTCGCACTGGTTAACCAGGACCCGCTGACCTGCTGTTTTGATGCGTGTGCAAACTTGATGATCACCGCAGCGTCTGCGCGGATAGTGAATGCACATTCTGACCTATTACCGGTGAAACAACACATGCAGGCACCGTTTCTCATTGCTGCCATGCAGCAAAGAGCTTTTGCAGCTACCCTTGCCGGCGAGAGCAAACAGAACCGACCTTCTGTAGTCACCAGTGTCTCCTGCCCTCGGAGCCACCAACATGCTGGCGATACAGGCGCCGATCCCACACTCTCTTTGCCGTTGTCTCATGCCTTCTGCGATGGCTCGAAGACTGCTCAGGCGGCAATGGACCAAGGACTAGGCTCTGCTGGCGTTCTTGCCCTGGCCAGTGCAGCGTACAGTCTCATCCCGTACAGTCGGGGTGGTGACCCGCATGCTTCCTGTGTCGGCAGGCTCTGGACTGAGGTGTTTACCTCGCCAATGCCATGTGTGTGCAAGGTGGGTTGTCAATATGATGATGTTGTCATCAGATGTGGGAAGAGGAAGATGAGTGTTGCTCCAGGCTGTGCCACCTGGATTGAGGTGTTCACCTCGCCGGTGACGGGCCCATTGCTGCAGTGTGTATGGCTAGATGCTTGTGCATCCCAGTTAAGGTCCGGATTTGAGGGTCTCTCCTCGCCGTGGCCACCTCAGGGACGTGTCTTATGCCGTGCGCCTGCACGGTCAGCTGCCAGTCTGTGCTATGCCTGGCTGAGGGGGCCCACCTCGCCGTGGCAGCCTGAGCTGCGTGCAATCAGAGCTTCTGCCGAGCTCCAGCCACTCATTGCCACCCAGGCCTCGTCGCGTTGTTGCGGTGAGCGTGGCCAGACCGAGGTGAGCGCAAGATGTGGTGAGATGACTAGCCCTGCTCTTGACTGGCCAGGTCAGAAGAACTGTCAATTCCACGTGCTGCTCTTTCATGCCGGGACCCTGGCCCGAGTCAAAGGCTGCCACAAGCGGTCGCCTTCTCAGGTGCATCCAAGGTCTATCTGCGCAGACGGGCTCCTAGGGTTGAGTTGTAGGCATTTTAGAGTTGTGGGTGTTTTGCTGTCTGGCCTGAGATACCTACCTGATCACTGCCTCCTCCCCAGGGACCCTTTTTATCATGAATGGGCTTCCTGTGTAGTGGTGCGTGCTATGGGTCATAGTGCGGCATCAAAGCGCCGCCAGCGAGCGCGCTTGGGCAAGAGGGAACGACAGGCTGAAACAACGCCAGATGATGCAGGACACGATGGTCCCAATGCAACTCCTGCCCCAGAGGTAGTGATCCATGGAGAAGACAGTTCTGCAGCGACTTCTTCCTTCATTGCTACTGCGAGTGCTGCCGACCCTGATGGCTCTTGGTCTGGGGAGGTTACCCTCCCTTCCTCTTCCAGCAGCTCGGGACTCCGAGGCCTTCCACTGGTGCACATGTCTGCTAGGCGTGACGAAGGCTCCATGCTGGATGAAGCTGAGGGTGTAACAGATGTCGTTGAGGAGACTACGCATCAGCCCGCTCATGCTCAGATGACCCTGGAGGGAACACCGACTGTTTCCGGTACAGCTGTTAGCAGTGGCTCTGCTGGTGGGAGCATTTGCACATTGAGTGGGTCGGCTGCATCGGCGGTTGAGGTGGTCAGTTCCAGTAGTGATGAAGAGCTACCCACACACGGTCGAAAGCGCGGGCGTCCACCAACTCCGCCTCGTCCGCGACCGCTTGAGGCCTTAGCGCACACTGATGAGGAGCTCGTCCCGACCGACTATGCAGGCTACCCTGAGCAAGGCCCTGATGAGCCGAGATTGCACTATCTCAGACGCTGCTTACGAGAAGCCTTGCAAGCAAGCACGCATCCCTCGACTGACTGGGCGAGGGCGAAAGAGCTGTCTGGTCAAGTGCTACTGTGCGCATGTCAGTTGAGCCCCATCGTGCTATCCGTGCTGCTAGCTCTCGCCTATCGCTTGCTAGTACTACTTTGGCGTCATTTCTTTAGACGTGGTCACAGCATCTGGGCTCCCACCAAGGTCTGTCCCGGCATCTATGTGCGAAGGCAATGGCCCTGGCCTGAGTGCAGGGCCGCCCCGTGGATAAGGAGCGCAGGAGTGGCTGGTAGCAAAACTGCTAAGCCTAAGCTTGCCAGACACGGGCAGCGCGGCAACTGCGAGACTCCGTGTCCTCAGATCTCCTTGCATGTTCGCCCACGGGCCCGGGGTCCAGGACACACCGCCATTGTTGAGGAAAGGGCGCCTCGACACCATAACCATAACCATCATAAACATAGTGCGGTCACCACACACGCAATAGCATGCAGAGCCAGCCCCGGTCCCAAACCCGGGGGCTGCAGCAAAGGTACAAGACGACCAGCCATGGGCTGGATACTCAGGCTGATAGCCTGCCTTGTCAGTTTGCAGGTTACTGCTGCAGTGAAGCCGAGGGTTGAGGGCAGAGTCGCTAGGCCCTCTGAAGTCAATTCTCCGAGCTTTGGAGCTGTGTCGCAGGGTGCGACAAAGACCAGCGAATCTTTTACACATCATGTGACATACCAGACACAGTCATTGAATCACAACATAGGCGAGTTTACTTCCTTTCGAAAGCGATCATTCATTCGTGCCCTTAATCGCGCGAGGCTACACGGCCAGACATGGTATAGGGGTAGGCTGCATACCGTCGACACGCTTGGCAATCCTCGCTCAGATCATGGGGCAGATCAGGCTACGACACGAAGTAGCCGTCCTGACAGTCAAGTTCCACAACACGGCAGAAATCAATGGAGGGGCCTTTTGCTGGAACGCGGGGGGGCTCAGCAACGCAAAGTTGTCCGAACTTGAGCTGTGGTTGTCTGAGCAGGCGAATCAAGGATTGCCGATACAGATCCTGGCAGTCCAAGAGACGCATTGGAGCTTCACAAGCGAGTGGGGGGGCGCAGATTACTGGTACATACATAGCGGGACGGGCAACAGAACGGGTGGCATTCTCCTCATGATACACCGCGCATTCGTCAGAGATGACCAAATCCGCATCGACCATGTTGTACCAGGACGAGTGTTGCATGTTAAGCTTGCGTTTGAGCCTGCTCTTGAAATCATCACCATTTACCAGCACTGCTGGTCCCGCGCGGGCCCTACGCGAACAATGGACCTGGACACAGGCGACACCCTCGAAGCTAAGCGCGAAAGGGTATGGGAAAAGTTGCAGCAAGTCCTTAATCGGGTTCCGTGGCGTAGTGTGATGGTTTTATGGGGTGATTTTAACACGGAGTGTAGGCCGATGTCGCCCCACGTTGGGCCGGGAATACTCAAGCCCAGCTCGCCGATTCCTCAGACGGATCACATCAGGCTTGACGGCCTCATGGAGAGATTCGGGCTTACTGTTCTGAATAGCTGGTCCCGCCGTGGGCATTGCGCCACCTTCCTTGGCACAGCAAAAGGCAAAACACGCTCTACCCAGATAGACTTTATCCTTACTAGACAGCATCATGCCACTCCCAGGTCCAGACTGGCGAGACCGCTGTGGCGAACTCCTTTCGTGCCTGCTGCTGGCATGCGCCACTTACCGATTGAGGCTTGGCTTCCACGACCAGGTAAGCGACATATCCCCAGGGGGGCACGACCTCACCGACCCTCACATCACGTCATGGCTCAGGCCCTCTCTCAGAGCCTAGACCTTCGTACTCAGTTGCGTGAGACTGTCCATCAAATTCTCTGCACCAGGGAACCCCGCAGCACAGATGACCAGGCTGAAGTTGTCAATGCTGCATTGCTTCAGGGCTGGAACCAAGTTGGTGCTTCGAAGGCTCAGCAGGCGGATCATGCAGTGCCTGCTCCGGCCCCCACTACCCAGCTCATTCGTGAACTGTGGCAGGCGCGTGCCAACCTACGAAGTCTGCGTCGAGGTGCCATGGCTTCGCTCTTCACTGCTTGGAGGCAGGTTCTGCGCGTGCAAAGGCTCCAAGGGGAACTGCACAAACGCTGTAGGACTAATAAGCGGGATAAGGTTGAAACGCAGTTGCAGATTGCGGAGTCTAGTAAGGGACCTGCAGAGATTTACCAGGTGGTCAAACGACTGGCACCGAAGTCCCGACGTCTGAGAATCCAGCTTCGTGATGAAGCGGGGGCCCTCTTGTCACAGGAGGGAGAGCTGAAAACTATCGTTGACTACTTTCGTGGTATCTACGGCCCAGATCCTGCCAATAGCACCCCTATTGGGCCCATGAGTAGCTTCTCACTTGAAGACGTAGTTGCTGCACTGCGCAAACTCCAGCCACGTAAAGCTCTTCCTCCACAGAGTGCCCCTGCTGTTCTGTGGAAAGTGTGTGCTACTGAAGTTGCGCCCTGTCTCCATGCAGCCTTGGAGAACTCGCTGCACCAAGACAGCCCTAAACTGCCCCACCGTTGGCATGATGTAACTGTCTGCTTGATTCCCAAAATCCCGGAAGTAAAGCTGCCGAAGCAACTTCGCCCGATATGTCTTCTGACTCCGGGCAGTAAGATAGTGGCTACCATGCTTGCGGACAAACTTCGAGGCAGCATCGCAACCTACATGCAGTGCATACCGCAATTTGCATACTTGCCTCAGCGTTCTGCCAACGACGCTCTCCTCCGAGTATGCTCACATCTTCATCAATCCCGAGACCTCGCCTATAATGCGAATCCTTCGGTGCATGCAAAGCATGAGGGGGCTAAGACACACAGCCTTCGTGGTGGTGTTGCCTTAAGCTTAGATGTCAACAAAGCCTTCGACGCCTTACCAAGAGGCTACTTGCACCAGGCCTTACGCCGTGCACGCATCCCCAATGAGGACATCAACCTCATCATGCACATACATGATGCAGCTCGCATGGTTTATCAGGTAGGTGATCAGCAGGCCTGTGTAAACCTGAATCAGGGTGTGAGGCAAGGATGCAGCCTATCACCTCTGCTATGGGCGGTAGCAACGGCTAGCCTTTACCTGGATTTAGTTTGCAATCTTCAACAGGCTCAGGTTCCCTTGGGGGAGCCAACGCTGTACGCGGATGATGTGTTTGCAGCTTGGACAATTCGCAAATTGGCTGATCTGCCATGTGCAATTCGGGCCATGGGCATTTTGATTGAGACCCTCGAACGAGCGGGCCTCAGTCTCAGTCTTGACAAGACCGTTGCGCTTATGTGCTTGCGAGGCGGGGCTGCGCAATCCCAGGTTGCGAAGGTGTGTCGTAAGGATAGTGACGGAAACAAAGTGCTGCAGCTTCGTGTCTTTCAGCGTAGAATCCGGATCCAGGTCAAGAGTACCCATGTCTATCTCGGTGCTTGCATCGGATATCACAACTTCGAACTCTCAAATCTCCAGCATAGGATGCGGATAGCGTGGGGTACTTTCTGGCGCCTGCACTCCATTTTGCGCAGTCGAGCTCTTCGGCTCCACACGAAAATTCGACTGTGGAAGGCCTGCGTGTTCAGTGCGTTGCGCTACTCTCTAGTCAGTGTGGGGCAGCCGACGCAAGGTCGCGCTCTAGTCACCACTATGGTCAACAAACAGTTGCGTCTGATCCTGAAGTCCCCAGCACATCTTCGCCGCACTACTGCCGAGCAGGTCAGACACACTTGCCATGTGCCAGACCCGTGGTCCATGCTGCAGAAAGACCTCGAAGTTAGAAACCAACTTCCCCGGCTGTTCAACACCGCCCACTTGCAGAACTGGCTAGCCTGTGTTGCGCATTCGTATGAGCAGATTCCCAGCAGCCAGCGTGAGGGTAATAAGATTGAAAGGGCCTTACTGCACCCCGTCAACAGTGTTCATCACTTTCGTGCAGTGTGCTGTCCTGTGTGTGGCATAGAGTTTGCTTCACTGTACACGATGAAGACACACGTCACAAAGGAGCACATGAGGAACAAAGGGGAGGTGGAGCTCGACCCTCTGCAAGAGCTGATCCTTGACATGTATTCTGATGTTACGCAGCGAACGACAGTTCATACGGTCATGCCCAGCACCCTACAGGGAACTGATGCTCACACCCAATTTGTTTACATGCATGCCCTTGGAGGTATGTCAACTTGTGTCCATTGTCGCAGGCAGTGCAAAACGTGGCAGGATCTTAATCTGCACATTACTTCACGCTCGTGCAGAGTATTGTTTCCAGATGGTCTCACTATCCAAGTCCCTACTCACAATCCTAACTCTGTCCCTGCTGCCTACGATACGGCATGCCTCCAAAAATTTCGACATGGTTGGGAGCTTGGTGCCAAATGGATTGCCTCACAGGGTGAAAAGTGGCTACATCATTGCCCGTGGTGTACGCAGTGGATTGTAGACACGAAGGCATTGCACATTCACATATCTGCTAAGCATCCTTGGCTGGAAAAGTGTTTTATGCAGGCCAAGTTGTGGCAGTTTCAGCAGCGGAAGGCCTTAGTCCTGAGTTCCCCCTGTCGCTACTGCTGCAGAGCCTACAGAGGCCATTCAACTCGGCATGCCACGGAGTGTAAATCCATACTATTTGCACGTATGCTGACGACGCAGCAGCATGATACCATCACTTGGTCTGCCCAGGCGCATGACGCTCAGTCCCGAAGAGCAGGCGAAGCAGGACCTTGCGGAGGCCACCATGGAGCTGAGCATGCTCGCGTCCAACCTACGTCAGAGTGGGGGCTTGCAGAGCAGCCTTCTGGGAACCCAGTTGGGCTTCACAGGTACTGGCCAAGAAGCCGAGGAGCGCCCGGCGAAGTACTCCAAAGACTTGAACAAAGGTCCGGATGGGAAGGGCAGAGGAGCGAATGGCAGGCTGAAGCGCCAATACCAGCCTCGCGGAAATCAGGCAGCACGGGAGACAGGAACATCCTCCACTGGCTTGGTGCTGTCCCCAGAGACCATCCAGATGCTCATCAAGTTGCTGCTCCGCCACGAGGACCAGTTGGCCACGTTCAGGTTGTCGACAGCATGGGTGTTCTTCCTCTCGGCAGAGAAGCCGGTGGAGATCATCGAGACGCTCTACGCAACTGCGACGCAGTGGCGCCATCAGAAGCTCAACGATCCTGCCTCTTTGAAGAACCCGATGAGAGTGATACTCTTTCAGGCTACCTGGAAGGAGATGTACACGCGCGCAGAGAACATTCGCACCAAGGAGGACGCCAAGCAGACGGCCGTAGACATGGGCATCTACGACGAGGCCAAGGGCTTCCCGTACCAGATCTGGAACCCCAAGGAACAGAAAGCTCAGACCGACGAGACCAGGGACCCGCTGCCGCTGGACAAGGTGCTGGCGCTGACGGCCGAGTTGATGAAGCTGGCGGCGGGCAATGGCGTCATCACGCGGTACCACTGCACGCGCCCCCTGACGGAGGAGATGAAGGGCACCATGACCACGTGGCTCATGGAAGTGGGATTGCGAGATGCCAGATGCAATCGCATTTGGGAGATCTTGTCCATCCTGAAGGGCAATGCATCGATGAAGCTGATTGGAGGGGCCGTCCGCGAGGAGCGTCTCCAGCGCACGCCACTCGCCCAGGCGCTTGCGCAGCAGCTGACGAGGCAGCACGAAAGCGTCTGTTGCAACTAAGGCTGCATAATCCCTCCAATTTCTGCTACTCCCACTCCTGTCTTCTTGCATACCTGTGGACGGCCACTGCTGTTGCACCCATTCAGCAGGCAGTGAAGCATCAGGCTGTCCTTCAGCTGCTACAGGCCGCTCTGTCCTCCGTTCGGCCTGTTCACCTGTGGAGTCATATCCAGTGGCGACAGGCCTTCAGGGCCTGGTCGGCACCGAGCAGGCAGCACGATGCTGCTGACTTCTTGCTCATGCTGAATGATCAACTAAAGGCGGGTTGTTTTCGTAAGGATTGGCTTGCTTTTCACCGGGAGCATGGAGGGTGTGTCGATGCAGGCACCTCTTGCCCGCTCGCGCTCACAGCTGTGCAAGTAACCGCCTCAGACTCTGCAGGCAGCCGCCTGGGTGCGGAGGTCTCACTGCAAGACATAGTGACGCAGTGGCAGCATCAGGAACACACTCATGCACTTGCAGCAGGTGCCCAAGCATGCGCGCTACATCTGAACCGCTTTAGGCTAGTGCAGGGCACTGCCACGAAAATCCTCTACCCTGCCTTGACTCCACATGAAATCATGCTTCCAATGTGGTGTGGTACCGAAGTGGTTCAAACTAGTTTCCGCCTTCAAGCCATGGTTGTTCATTTAGGGGAGTCGATGCATACAGGGCACTATCGCTCTGTCCTGGTGAGGGGTGACAGACGATGGTACTACACGAATGACAATGCTGAAGCTGTGCTCGTCTGCAGAGAAGCTGACTTCCAGGAGATCGCTCACAATGTTTATATCGTCTTTTATGCTCGCATGTGATTCGTGCCTTCGCGGTATGCTCTGGATTGTGGTGCTACCACGCCGGGCATCTAATCTTCATCAGGATGGGATTGCGGTGTACCCGCGCCTGTCCTAAACTTTTTGAATACACTTTTCACGCGCCTCTCTTTCGAGGGCTTTTCTGTAGGTTGCTTAATGGCTCTTCGGAGCGGACCTGCAGTGTTGCTGGCACTAGGCCAGGTGGTAGTCACCAGGAACCTGTCCTGCTAACAGGTCGCTTAGCACTGCTCTTTGTCTCTACGATGGGACTAGTCGCACCGAGTGCTGCGCTTGAAGTGAAAAAGAAAAAAGTTCCACACATACGATTGGCATGTGACTCACTCAGAATCTAAAGCGCACTCACTTTTTCTTCACGTCGCGTTTCGCGATGTAGGTCCAGGCTTGCTCTTCGGCAACTGGAAACTTTAGCGGCTTTCTTTGCACTTACCGCTCTTCTTGAAACACTTTCGTAGTGCTCGTTGTGCTTTGACGTGGTTTTAGCTTTTGCTGTAGTGGCGTCGAACGCCTTTCCGTGAAATTCCGCTCTTCTCTTTGGAATTCACTTCCAGCATAGCTTTCCTTTTTCACACGAAAGGATAGGCCTTACTGCCCCTTCTTTCATGCATTGTGAAACTTTGCTTGCTCCTGGGCGATTTCCGCCCTCACGCTTTGCCTGGGCGGCTTTTCCGCCCTCACCACTGCTTCTCTTGATTGTTAAACCGCGACCTTGGTTTACATCAACTCCTTTTCCCCGCGCTGCCGCTTCTCGGCACGCTTCTGATCAAACGGGGATTCGCTTTTCCGCTTCTTCTCCTTTTCAGCCTTCTTCTCCTTGTCCTTGCTCTTGGACTTGTCGGCTGTTTTCTTCTTTTTCTCTTCCTTTTCATCTGCCTTTTCTTCGGCTTGTGCTTCATCACTTTTCTTCTGCTTTTTCGGCTCTGTGCCCCAACTGTCCTTCGGGGTATAGCCTTGCTTGCCTTGAGCTTCTTCTTCTTCTCGGATATCTTTCAACTCGCTCTTGAACTTATACTCGTTGCTCTTCAAGTAACTCTTGACGTCGTCTTTGTATTTGCAGATGTCCGGGGTATGTGTACCCCAGCCCTTATACTTGAAGCTTCTGTGATTGATGTGTGAAAACATCAGAAAGCAAAATTTGCAAAAGATTCTTCGCTCGCTGTTTTCCCTGTTCGGTCTTGTTCCATCGTAGTACATCTTAACAGCTTTCTCCATTTCCGGGCATTCCGGAGCTTTATGTTCGTCTGTAGCCTTGCAATAGAAGCAATGCAAGTACTTGGTCTTCTTGAACGACTCTTCCCTTGGATTCTTGAGCCATATTGGGTTCACCTTGGTCGGTGGCGTACCCTTTGGTTCGCTTGGCTTCTCCTTGCTGTGATCCAACTTTGCCTTCGCTGCTTTCTCTATTGCTTCATCCGTGGCTTCTTTGAATGATGATCTCAGCTTGTCTTTCAAAGCTAACTGCTTCTCCAAAGTATTCGCTGCCTTTCTTTCTTCATCTGTAATTCCTTCCTTGAGGAACTTTGGTACTTTCTTTGGCATTGGCTTTGCCTTTGTTGCTGGCGTTGATGGGCTGCTTGTCTCTCGTTTTGTTTTGATCGTCGCCATCAACTTTGCTAGAGCAATTCGCTCCTTTTCTTGATCTGGCTCGGGCCTTATGTACAAATCTAGGCTTTTGAACTCTTCGCTCAGAGCTGACAGTAGCTTGTCCGCCGTCTGAACTACCTCGCCTAGCTTTTGTAGAGCACTTCTTACATTGACCGTCTTCTCAACATCTGCTCTTGCTCCCACTGCTTCTTCCTCGAGCTCTCGGACGATCTTCAGCTTTGCTTCGAGCTTTTCTTGCATCTCCTTCTTGAGTTCTTGCTCGTAGCGTTCCGACTCTTCTTTAGCTTGCTTGTAAGCCTCTTCAGCCTTTTTCTCGTCTTCTGTCATCGTGGAAACACTCTCGATGTATTCTTGTATGTCATCTTCCACTTTCGCTAGAAGTTCCGAGGTCCTTAGGCCGTACCCGGCCGGAAGTCTTGAAACTGGCCGCCTCATCTGTTCTTGCCATGTCACAAACTCCTTCTCCAAGCTTGTGGTTGGCAACCCTCGTCGAACGCTTTCGACGTTCAGCTGCCCCATAACTGTTTCAAAGATAGACATCGTGTCTATATTGAATCCACTTCTGAGGGCTTCTCGTGCCTCGCGAGCTTCTTCATCAGAGGATTGAACTACCGCTTCTTCGGCATCTTGCTTCTCCTCTTTCTCTTTTCTTCCTGCTTCTCTTCTTCTTGCTTTTCTTCTTGCTTCTCTTCTTGCTTCTCTTCCTCCTGTTTTTCTTCTTCTGCCTTGTCTGCGACTTGATCTGCTTCAGCTTTTACTCCTTCTCTTCTTTCCTTGGCTGCTGCTTTCATCTCTTCAAGCTGGTGTAGCTTTTCATCCATGATTTCTCCTTGCTTCCTTATCCCTTCTTTGATGTTCTCAGGTATGCTAACCTTTCTCTGTTCCAAAGCTGCGAAGTTAGTCTCCTTTGACTTTTTCAGCTTCTCCGCTTCCTGTGCCAATTCTTCAGCAGTTTTCTTGAACGTTTCCAAATCTTCTTCTCTTTCTTCTCCCTTCTTTTCTTCCTTTGCTTTCTCATTCTCGTCGTCTTCTGCTGACTCGCTTTCCTTCGACTCTTCATCGGACTCTGGATCCGACGCGGCTTCACTTTCTTCCTTTTTCTTCGGCTGCTCTTCCTTCTTTTCCTTCTCTTCGTCAGTCTCCTTGTCTTCACGCTTTTGGTTGAGTACTTCTACCTCTTTCCAAAGGTCATCAGCACTTGGTCTGTTGTTCCTTTCTCGGCATAACACTTTTCTGAGGTATTCGGTTGCCTCGATGCTTCTGCTTCTCTCTGCAATCATGTATTTGACTGCATCATCATCATCAGCCATTGCTCTTGTCCTTTCTTCTTCTTTTTCTTAATTGTTCAAGTTAAAGCCACCTCGAGCCAAACTGCTGCAGGTTAGGGTTGGGCGAAGGGCACAGAGCAACGTAACTAAACCCTAAACCAAACTCGCGAAGCTCAGAAGGTCTCACTCTTTTCACGTGGTGACTTTGGGCGACAAGTCGGTTTGCACTCGCGTTGCGAGTGTAACTTTGTGCGGTACACACGGAGACGGCAAGGCTGCCGCACTGCAAAAGGTTTGAGTGACACAGCAGCAGGAGCTGCACAAGTAGGCGCGGTTGCAACTAAGCTGGCTGTCGTGAGCAGAGCAAGCTTCCTGAAGGAGCACAGCCGGGCGGCGTGCTTCACTGCAAGCTACTTCCCCCAGTCAGGGCGGGTGGGCGGGAACTAAAAATTTTGCAAGTGCAACACCCATGTCATGAGAGCATTGCTGTTTCATGCAGTAACATGCAATGCCTGTCTCAAGCTTGAAGCCAACAGGCAACGGATGGCTGAAGAGTCCTTTGAACAAGACGCAAGCTGCAATCTGCGAAGTATCATCTGCCAAAAAGGCAAGCAGCCCAAAAAGGCGGAAACTTACTAAACTCGAGGTGGCCAAATTCTTTTCCTTACACCGGTAAAAGAATTCAGAAGAAAACTTTCACATTTAAGGCGCTAGCAGCGGAGCGCTGCCAACACGCTTAATTGTTCAAGTTAAAGCCACCTCGAGCCAAACTGCTGCAGGTTAGGGTTGGGCGAAGGGCACAGAGCAACGTAACTAAACCCTAAACCAAACTCGCGAAGCTCAGAAGGTCTCACTCTTTTCACGTGGTGACTTTGGGCGACAAGTCGGTTTGCACTCGCGTTGCGAGTGTAACTTTGTGCGGTACACACGGAGACGGCAAGGCTGCCGCACTGCAAAAGGTTTGAGTGACACAGCAGCAGGAGCTGCACAAGTAGGCGCGGTTGCAACTAAGCTGGCTGTCGTGAGCAGAGCAAGCTTCCTGAAGGAGCACAGCCGGGCGGCGTGCTTCACTGCAAGCTACTTCCCCCTTTTAACCTAGAGTGTCCACAAGTGATTCAGCCAAGGAAACTAACGCAGTCACGAAGCGCCTGAGAGGCGTCGTCAGCGACGATCGTGGCTCCATTGATTTCAAGAAATTCACAAAGCTCGCGGGACGGTTTGTCGGCGATGTTTGAAGGCGATGGAACCCTAGAGAACCACGTCCTAATCTCTCCTGCATCTTCCAGCGAGAGCAAAGCCGTTGCAAGGGCCTTCGCTATGACGCTCTTGCCCCGACCCGAGATGCACACATCTCTCGAAGTGTTGTTGTCCAGGTAACACACAAGCGGCCGGTTTCGGAAAAGGTCTTTCCAGTGTATCAATGATACAAGTAGGGCTAAGAATTCTAGCTCGAAGATGATTGTCTTTTTCATACCCTCACCAAGCTTCTTCCGCACTTGCTCACCAACACACATGGAGAAGAATCCCAAGCACTCACCTTTGGGTCCGAAGACCACGGCACCCAGCCCCGCGCACCAAGCAGCGCCGGGTTCGTAGCAGGCGTCCGTAAAGAGAAACAAGGAGTCCTGATGAGTTGCCGTGACCACATGTGGCCTACTCTCCTGCAAACAATTGTGGAAACGAAGCAGCGAGTCCCACAAGTCTCCATCAATCACCTCATCATGTGTCGAATGCACATGCCGTGACACTGCCTGCAAGCTCAAGCGCGACGCCCGACCGAACAAGAAACTATCGCAAAATTGCATCCTGCCGCGGAGGCGTTGTGCTTCCGCCCTTGTCAGTTTCCGCGAGGCTAACAAAGTAGAAATTACGGTGGTTAGCTCAGTGATCCTAGTTGGGGTGTTGGAAATGGTGACTAGCCCCTTAGGGGACTGGGCAAGATAAACAAGACACCCAACGCTTTGAAGGATGTACTAAAATCGACGGCTTTCGAGCCGCATTCGTCGAATAGCCAACCTAGAAGTCTGAAGAAGGTGCAAACGGTTGCCTCCGTGTGTCCGATGTCACAGGACTTGGCAATTGTAATAAAATCGTCAAAGAAGACGCTCCAGCACAGGCTTAGCGCCACACATCCCAGCCACCACACGGCTGTGGCTACTCGAAGGAATCCGAACACTGACCGTGAAGCTCCAAACGGAAGTGCAAGCAGTTGATCAAGCTCAATGGAACCCGCAGTGGGGTTCCAATGAGCGACGTAGGAGTGTCGCAAAGATTCTGGATGCACCGGCAGCTGTCTATAGGCAGACCGCAAATCATACGGTCGGCCTTGAAGGGGCACTCCTGGGGCGAGTCGCATGAACGTCAACATGGCAGCAGCCACGACGTCTGGCCCGTGGGGTTTAGGAGACTCCTGAACCGTAACCAATTCGTTAACCCCGCTGAAGCTCAAGTCATCCACTAACCTAATCTTCTCCCCCTGCCTAAGCCCGAATCTACGACTAATCAAGCTGTCCTGCGGCAGTGATTGCAAAGGAATGGGTCCCGTAGCCCATCCCTTTTCCCGCTCTTCGACCGTCTTCTCATGGACCACGGCGTCCACATCGCCTTGCGGTTTGATGCACTCCAGAACTCTAGACCTAGCTCCAGGGGCCCATTGTTCAAGATCAACAGCTTGGCGCACCGCTGGCTTAAATGCTGGCGGGAATATTCCAGTGTTCGGCGTCTGGCCTGTGAGCCGGATGCCGCGCGTGATCTCATCGAAAACTTCGGGATCCGGATACTCATAAGCCGAAAGGAGTTCCTTGAACAAGAGCAAGCGTTTCGGTGCCAAAATGCTGGACACATGGGGTGCCAAAGATGCTTTAAAGGAAGCTTCTTCACTTTCCAACTCCTTTGCCCTTGACAGCCACGTCTTGAAAAAGAGCGCTCGGTCTCGAGCTAATTGCTCGGCTGAAGAAGATGCGTTCCGCTGGATGGCGTCCTGCAGTACCTGCGGGAGAGCAGCTTCCCACTTGCAAGGGTGTCCGGCCCTGATTGCCGCAGCCACAAACTCCTGGGGATCCCTAGGAACACCCCAAGCCGACACCCACTCCTCACCCGAAAACCCCGAACCAACCCCCTTTTTAACCGTCTTAGTAACCCGAAGCAACTGAGCTCCAGCTGGAAGGACACGCAAGGGGCATTGAAGGTGAGGAGGCAATTCAAGGTCAGACTTTAAACGCTCCATGCGGGCAACCGGCCAGTCCATGTGACCGCGCACCAACAGGACTTGCTGATGTTCAGAGACAAGGGCGGGGAACTTGGAGGCCTTGGGCTGGGACATTGTCGCAGCTCGTGTACTTGCCACCTGAGGCGCGGCGAAGAGGAAGCGCCGGGGCACAAAGCCGTCGGCCAACTTTGCAGCTACCTCCCAAGTGTATGTTCGATCCCAAAGCTGAGCCGCCTCAGAGGAGACAGCAGGCGCGCCATGTGCAGCGGTGGCAAAGCCATCGAAGACATCACGATTGCTAACCAACAAAGAACTTGCGTTGGCATCGGCACAATCAGCAAGAGGGAAAACTCTCAAGTAAGGGCAGAGGCTTCGCACCTTGCGGCCAGCTGCAGAGCTCCAGAAGGTTGAAGTCGCCGGCAACTCAATGGACACAAGAAGGGCAAGTTCCACAGCTCGAGAGACGAGGTATTGAACAGCTCGTTCCAAGGGTGCAGGCATCACAACTGGCGGGGCGAAATGCACACCGACAACATGATCGGCTTCCAGCCAGGAGGACAGAAGCTGCTGATTTGTCGCTACATCAAGAACCTTAGGCGGGGCTGCAGGTGCAGACACTTGACTGGAGTCGACTGCTAAAGATCCAGAGGCCCCACGAGCCCTGAGCTGGGCCGTCAGACGACCCGCGCCGGAGAAAATTTCAAGCACAACTGGAAAGCTGGACACCCCTGATGGCGCTGCGAAGACATCGCCAGTGCCTAAGTCGGGAAGGTTGAACCCTAGTTTCAAAAGGTCGCCTATCAGGTCGGGCGAGAAAGCCTGGTAGCCCTTAACAACGAAACCCACAAGAATGCACCTAGTACCTGCCCACGGCTGAGTGCAATGCAGGCTGTGTGAGTCAAATTGCACAACTCCATCAGCACATGAGTGAATGCATCCTGGTTCCAAGCTCGGATCAAGTGGGCACTGCACGGTGCCGCCGCCTTGAACCCAGATGCCGCCACCACTGAAACTCGATAAGGCAACCGCTGTGTTGAGCGATTCACAGGCGTTATTGAGGTCTCTGTGCAACCACGCAGACTGATTCGTAAGCAATGCAAGACTGGTGAAAACCGCATCGTCGCATGCGGCCCGCAGCACAACGGCCAGTAGGGCCGATACCGCAGGAAAAAGTTTCATGTTCAACCTGGCTCCAAGGTTGCCACCGAGGACGTATGCGCCAGAGGTCCAGGAATGGCCTCCAGGATTTACGCCATCGGAACGCGCGGGAGCTTCAGATGGAAGCAAACTGACAAGTTCAGCTATGCAAGTGAATTCAAAGGACTTGGAGTCAAGAATCGTCCTGGCGAGAGTTTCCGCAGGATGATCAACGAAAGGAACCTGCCGGCCAAACTCTTCACACAAACCTGAGAAGAGGACGGGATCAAGCTTGACCGGGCCGTGCCCTTGGAAGACGTGAGCATCACCCGTGGCACAACCAGAGGCCGCAGCCTCCGGTGATTGTCACTCCGTATGGTTGAGGAGCGCGTGATCACCGAAGCATTTTGCACACACATGCTTCCTGGTGCAACCAGGCGTATTGCACTTCCCATGGATACTGTAAGTGAAGCATATGGGCTCACCCGCCGGCGTGACGGCCACACCGCCCCGGTCCCGAATGAATTTAGGGATGCTGATCCACGGTGCGGCTTTGCCTTTCTTACCCTTTCCTTTGCCCTTCTTTGCCTCCGGGTTCACTGAGGCAGCAGCGGCATCCGGTTGCACTCGCGGCCGCTTCCAAGGTCGGCGAGGAGTGTTGCCCCCCTTGCTAGCCAAATGCATCAAAGCAAAACTGACCTGGTAGGACTCGAGTGCTGCATGCAAGGCTTCGTCCATAGGCCGTGCGCCACTGGGTTCCTGTTTGGGTTTGATGTTAAGCTCAATGAGACGGGTAAAGACCAACCTATCGGCTTCAACGATCTGGCTCACCGAAATGCGATTATGGTTTGGCGGCGGGTCACGATGCATATGACCAAACAGCTTGGTCACATACTTATCATATGCATTCCAGCTGACAGCTTGGGCAAATGTGTAAGCTAGGCCCCGACGCCGCAACGCCTCCTGGACCTGAAGGGCTGAGGATGCAGGCATCGAGAATTCGTCCTGTGTTTCTTTGATGATGAGCCGACTCTGGTCGATTTCCACCTGTCGAGATGAATCCTTGGCATGCGTGACCTCATGCAGGCGACTGACACATTTGTCGGGAGAAAGGTATTTCAATTGACCGACAGCTTCCTGATGAGAGCATTCGTCCAAAAGCTTCCGCCCCGGCTCCAGAGGCCCTTCAATGTTGAGGCCACTCAGCTCATCCCGCAACTGCTGAAGCCGGCGCTCACGCTCAGCCTCTGGAACCCGCTTACTAGCTGAATCAGGTTCGGTCACCTGAGCTCGGAGCTGCGTGAGTGCTAATGTTTGTGCCTCAAACAATAACCGCTTCAACGATGCAAGATCAGCTGCTGATGCTGCTGGCACATGATTGCGGCACCAATCGGTGAACTCAGCCTCCGGTATCAACTGGCCTGGTTGGCCCACTGTGTAAGCGAGCTGCCCCAAGGTCCTGAACCCATGGCGCCGCAACGCCTGAACTGAAGCGTCTGACAGCCGCACCTCAGCTGCACGCTGCACGAAATGGGCTTCTGATTCCACCAACGAAGTCATAGCGGCGCCGCAGGACCTAATTTATCCACAAGTGTCATATTCCACTGAACAATCAGACATGACAGTACTGGTGCATTCTCGGTGAAGCTGAGAATCCCAAGATCACAAGATGGCACATGCCATTTACTCGAGCCCACGGCGACTTGACAAACCATTCGACTATGTCGAATCTTTGGCAGGGCCATGCCCACTTGCCGAGGAGGAGGGCAGCCCACATAAGGCACGTGCCCTCCACTTCCTCCCGATCGCATGTTCGCTCAAGAGGCTCGTAGCTAGCCCACAACAGCACCAGCGGCGCATGCCAACTTCAGGTGCACAACTCACACACTCATGCGCAGCCCCTCGGCCATAGCTCAGAACTTTTCTCTCTCAAGCCGAGTTTCGCTCACAGGTCTTGCACACGAGGTTTCCCATGCGCGTGATGTCCTCTACCAAGTCATAAGCTTGGGTTCTGGGCCTTCCACACATCAAAATCTTGTCACGATAAACACGGTGCAAAATGTGGGAGCGACGATGCACTACCCACCCACCTTCAGGCTCGACACGCTTATCATCCGCAAGTGCTGCTCTGCGTCTTTTCATGGGGGACCCCTCTGGTTCTCCATCAGAGTCCGACTCACTGCTACTACTGGAACTCGAAGTGGAGCTGCTACTCTGGCCTTCATCCCCAGAGTCAGGTTCCACAGCCCCCGACCGTTCATCTGCCAGCGGTACGCTGGAAGTCTCCACGGGCACCGTGAAATGTCCTGGCGAAGCAATCTCAGCAGCTGGCGGCGGGAACGCCCACATCAATGCCCTTGATGCGTCTGGGGCAAAGGATCCGTTCACGATGAACTTGATGAGGGCCTCAAGCTTTTGCACATGCGGCAAACTAAGTTCCACCGAATAAATAGCCTCAGTCCCTTCAGTCGCGTAGGCGTGCCTTCCTAGGCAACTCCGAGTCAAGCGGTCAAAACCCGCCTTACTGGCCCAGGAAAGGCAGGTCCTTTTCACGCTGTGGCTCGTAACTCGATCCCCTTCACTAGGGGCATCTCGGCTGAGGCCGAGCAAGAGCCGAACGAAAACTGACACTTCGTCGGATGTGATGCTACGTCTGCATAAGCTGAGGGAGTCAAAACTCCGAGGCGGCCGAAATAACGGACCGCCAACCTCGCCCCTCAAGGTTAAGTTCACAGCCACAAAGGCGTCCTGGGCCGCGTGTATCCAAGGCCTGCTGTGGATTCCTGCAACTGGAATAACAATGGGGAGCAGCCGAAGTTTCTTCGCCGTGGCCCTGGATGTTTTATGGTGCTTGGTATAGATGATAATGTAACCTTGGGAGCCTTGCCGTGACCGATCGGTGTCCTGCGGCACATCCCACTCAATATGGGAGACCCTCTTCAAGTCACTATGGCGGGCACGGCCGTACAAGGCAACCAAGCAGTAAGCACAGAAAGCACGGTCCCACCTGCTCGTATGTTCACTGTGT
The DNA here is from genome assembly GCA_905221615.1 of Symbiodinium sp. CCMP2592. Classification (NCBI taxonomy): domain Eukaryota; class Dinophyceae; order Suessiales; family Symbiodiniaceae; genus Symbiodinium; species Symbiodinium sp. CCMP2592. The sequence goes on from CAJNDT010000596.1 coordinate 154,342, forward strand.
AAGGCTTCATGAATCACGAGGATTTGATCCACCGTCAGAGGCGCTGCCTGCCTAACAACCCCAGCCTGACCAGCTAATTTCTCTGCGAGGCCGACACACTTGCGGCTGGGCTCCTCCACGCGGGACAACCCCAACACAAACTTGCAAAACCTCACGGAGGCCAAAAAGGATGTGGCACTCGAGGCAGCCGCCCCGGACGATTCCAAGAACTTCAAGTACTTCCAGTAAGCTGCATCACAAAAGGCAGACACATTGGAATTAGACACAACATCCACCCACCTCAAGTAAGCGGCAAAAGTGTTGGCACGCTTGGTGATAGTGTGCACCGACCTGGTACCAAAGCAAGCAATGATCTCCTCCTCAGTCTCAGGAGCAAGGCCGAGCTCCCTGGCGTAACGAAAAACCACCAAAGCCCATTTGGCGGTTGCGCGGTGCAGCAACCTTTCCTCTTTCAATAGATCGTCATCGTCACGGAATTTCCGAATGGCATGCTCACAAATATTTCCTTCAAGCTTCAAAGCTGATGGCTGCTTAGCCGAGCCAAGGTCCGCACGCGAAGCCCCTGGCAACGGAGGAGGCGTCCCCTTTAAAGCAAACGATGCCGGAACAAGATTTGTGAGTGCTGCTGCATCATCTTCTGAAAATATCGCTTTCATGAGAGGGGTTTCCCAAGGCAATGGCAAGGCTGCAACCGGATCCTCAGCAAAGCGGGCCACAGCCTGCTGCACAGCTCGATCCACAGATACCTGAGCAGGCACTGCCGATGATGACACTCCTACACCCTTTGAAAGCTGATTTCCTGACTCCGGCGTCACCACACACTGCCAGTCACTAATGTCACTCCCTTCTGCAATGCCCGCGGCCTCCGTGGCTGCATCCAAGTTTTCTGAAACTGGTCTGGGCTCCTCTGCTACACTGAGTGACGACACACTCAGAGCGTCCCAGGGGCAAGGCTCCGGGCTGCACTCAGCCCACTTATCTAAGGACCCTAGATCATCTACGTGGGAAAGGGAGGTGGCGTTGCACGACGGCTCGCGCTCGGCGTCTGAAGCTGGGGGAACCTCACCGAGTAAAGCATCCACAGCAGCAGTTGACCCCACAAGCGAACTAGCAAAGCCCCGAGAAACCACGGGAGCCCCTGCTGCAGGGCTCTGTGGGACCTCGTGAGATAAGGCAGCCGCAGCACCCGAAGGCGCGTCGTCCTCGAGCTGTTCGCGGGTCACTCCGGCCAGTTGCTCAGCTTGACTTCTCCGTCGACCTTCAGCCCGGAGGCCTGGACATTGGTGCATGATTCACTGTGTCAGGAGCACAATTGCCCGGACTGCTGCTTTGTTTGTTCAAAAGCACTAGGAGGGGGGTTTAGTACATGGTGCCTGACTTGTCACGCACCCTCCCCCCCCCCCCTTACGAACATTGTATACAACGCTTCACAATCGCGAAAACTTCAGGTCCCTTAGGAAGCCACTCAGCCGAATGTTAACTCGTCTGGCTGGCATCGCTTTGGCATCGCGGCACATCTGCATCACCCAGAGAGCCACTCGGGTCAATGCTGGCTCATCCTGTAGGCATTGCTTCGCATCCTCATACACGCACTGTCCAACGGCAGAAGGCAGCGACGGTCAGAGCGTTTGTTGACTTGTCGGCTCGAGAAGCCTCAATTGACCGCCAAGCTTTTGGGATGCCTCGATTGGGCCACTTGCTTGTCCAGCAGGCATTGCTTCAGTATAGCAGGCATTGTCATATCATTTAAATTTATGTATCATCTTAAAGCGGAAGGCAGCGACGGGCCGGAGGTTTGTTAACCTGCCAAGTTTGGGATGCCTCGCTTGGGCTGCTTAGTCATGAGCTCTTTGGGGGCTCGGCCAAGTTTTTGGGAAGCCTCGTTTGGGCCGCTTGAGAAGGAATTCTTCAGGGGCCTTTGGGACGCTTAGCTTGGGCTGCTTAAGGTGTGAGCTTGTTCAGAGTCAGGCTAGGCTTTTGGGGGCCTTTGGGATGCCTCACTTGGGCTGCTCGGTGTGAGCACTTGGGAATCAGGCTAGGCTTTTTGGGGTAACTTGGGTTGCTTAAGGTGTGAGCTTATAGGGAATCAGGCTAAGCTTCTTTTGGGGGCCTTTGGGATGCCTCACTTGGGCTGTTCAGGGTGTGAGCACTTGGGGATCAGGCTATGCTTTTGGGATGCTTCGTCTCGGCCGCTTAAGCATGAAATCTTCAGGGACCAGGCTAAGGGACGAGGATAGGCCCCAAGCCAATTCGAACTTCTACTTCCCCTCTTATCCGTTGGGAACTTGGAGGCGGGTGAGAGATGCGCGACGGCTGACGCGCGAGCACGCATGAGGCAGTGCATAGGATGGCGTGGCTGGTAGCCGGCAGGCCAATTGAGGAGGGCGCGGCCTGGTGCATGACAATGGGCTGGGTTGCCAGGGCAGGGCTAAGAGGCCACGCGACAGGGAAGGCTCGGCTGGATGTGGCACGAGGGGCCTGCTAGCATAAGGTCTGCAGAACACAGAAGGGGGGGGGGAGCCGTTATTCAGGGCGGGCTGGAGCCAACATGATTCGCGGGGGTGAAGGCTACAAGGCGCGATCATTTTTATTAGGCTAGGAGCCAAGTATGCAAGCAAAAGCATGTGCAGGCATTTGGAGGGAAGGATGGTAACCCAAAAGACTAGGTTGCAGGACTAGGGCTTAAACACAAGTGTGCAATGCAGTGCAGAGCGGAAGTCCGGCGGCCAGCAAACGCTCAGGCTGGCGGTTGGGGGCAATTGAAGAGCGGCCCGTTTTCGGGCGAGACAACAGGTGCGAAGTGACCTTAGGACGAGGGCTCGACAGCCGGAGGGGCGAAGACGGAGCAGGGCAGACAGCTGTGACTGGCTCGCGACTGCGATTGATGGGACAGAAGGCAAGCCAGAACGGCCTAAAGCAGAAGCCTGAGGCAGAGTGAATTGCGTGGGGAAGTCATCGCGGAAGAAAGCCACAGCGTTGGAAGTAATGGTCACATGAGGTGGCATGCACTTGCAGCACAAGTTGGTCATAAGCGACAACGGAGACAGGGTGATTGCGAAGGCAATGACTCAGTCGATGTTCCGCAAACGGCGATGCGAGATTTGAACAGCAGACAGAGCGGCAACCCTGATCTGAAGAGTCGAGTAAGATTTGCAGGGAGGTCACTCCAAGGAGGACACGTAGCTCACACCAGTTTGCATATGCGATACCACGAAGGCCAAGGAAGCTGACTGTGGTAAAAATGGCATTGAGCTAGCAGCCTAATTTGGCCTAGCCCGCAAAGTAAGGAACCTGGGGCGGTGATACAGCGTGGGCGTGATCAAAGCGCAGAAGCCACTCGGCTGCGGTGAGCATCACAGCCATAACCATCGCGAAGCGTTTGAAGCAGATCCATGGGCACCCTTGGCGCAGGGGTGAACTGATGACCTTGAGCGGCTGGTGGTCAGTGAGCAGCAAGGGAAAGATGGAGGCGCCACAGCTGAAAAGCCGATGGCGTTTAAGTGCAAGAGGGCTTAGCAGGTATAAGGGCTAAGTCAAACCCTAGGGAACCTGAGTAAGATCTGAATCCAGCAAGAGGCCATACTTTTGCAGCAAGGAAATCTTAGGGGACCCAGGCGGTACTGCAAAAGGGTACGCTGGTCAAGCGTCTTATTTTTTTTTTTGGCGCAGCCTAGCATCTGGCCCTGCGGGCGAGGACTCGCCGGGCAGCTTGACCGAAGCGTTGAAGTAGGATGTGAGATTGGCGGCGAGCGCATGTAGCTCAAAGAAACGGTCAAATCCAGAGCAGAGGGCGTAGAAAGTGGCCTGGTAGGGGCCGAGTCTTACACGGAAAGCCGAATGGACGTAGCATTGCACCGAATGGAACAGGTGCGGCACCGTTTGTGAGCACCACCTGGCACACCACGATTAGGTGGACTTGTCTGGCATTTGTGAGTGTATGAATCGGCCGCTGGTTGCTCAGTCACAAACCGACACGCTGTATGCATAGGCTGACGCAGGAGTCAGCAAGTCGTGCTCGCAAGTTGAGCGAGGTCTGTGGAGAATTACAACGTCGATCTTGGGTTCCTCAAGCACACAACTCGGCGCAAAGGACCAACTGGACACCTGGTCGAATAGCAAAGGACCCCAGCATCCGAGAATCAGACATAATTTTTCGGCGCAAATCCAAGCAGCGAAAATGATTTGGCAGCATTGCAGGTAACACATGGTAAGGCCGCGTGTGATTGGACATGCATTTAACTTGCACGAGGGCCCATCGGCAGTGCCAGGCCCTGCTTCGTCAGCTTCCGAAAAGGGGTTTTCTCATCAAAGGACGACATGGCGAGTTCGGACGAGCCAGGTCACAACTCGAGAAGTACCTAGACAGTACAGGTGACAAAGCTTCTGAGGAATCACATGCTGAGTTCAAGAATAAAGGGATTACAATGAGACGTGTGCTAGAGGTCAACTCAACATAGAAGTCGCTCCATGGCCAAGCCTGCGGGTTCTCGGGTTTCGGGATCGCATCGGCACAACATACTGTCAACAAGCTACTACCATGACAAAGAAACAGAGACTGCACGTGAATACGAAGATGAGGCTGCAAACAGATGCACGACCAGCAGGGGCGCCTGAGGCAGGTGAAAGCTCTTCGACACAGAAGTTGTTCCGTGGCCAAACTTTCAGACTCGACATGTTTGAACACCAGCAGCATCACTTCCCGGAATCGAAAGAATTCGAACCGCATCGGATTCGCTGTTACCGCAAGACACGTCCCAATCTAAAGGACAAAGAGTGTGCATTCACACGTATTCAATTAGGTCAAGACCGTCTAGGTCATTGGCACTTCGCCCTTCGCCGAAAAAGCGGAATGTCGGCAATTAGCCGGAGCCTCCAACCCGCACACAAGTGCAGCACCTCGGCAGCTTATGCGAACTTCAAAAGTAAAACACTGACTTCAGACTGACCAAATTCGGTCCGTAAGACTCAGATGTTCTGGTATTGGGGTTGATTTGCGATGTTTCAACAGCAAAATTGAGGGAACAGAAACAATGATCTCTAGGGCAAGAAAAGACGCGACACAACATGTTGACATGATGCAGCGCCTCAAGCCAAGCAGACGTGTGTCATGCCAAGACGAGCGCACTGCTGATTCATTTTCTCACTCATCATGCACACATGCCAGGTCTCAGCCTGTGGGCCTCTTTGGCCTAACTGTGCCCTTCGACACATTGCTCAGGTCGCTCCTGCGACTCATTCGACTCATGCACAAGTTGGGCTCAATTATGGCCCATAGGAACGTCAAAGCTTTCGCTGAGGCCATGAGAGTCCCGGTCAGCCTGAACCCTCCGTGTAAAGGGAGCTCTCCAAGTTTTCGGAGACCCTTCTGGCATTGAAACCCTGAGATTTCAAGAAGGATTGCACCTTGGCGACCACGGCTTCACTTGTCAAGGACAAGACCATGGCCCAGTAAGACGACATACGTCTGGGAGCCAGCAGGCTCGCATTCACTGTTTCTGGGATGCAACAATTGCATCCAGGATCACCAGCCTGACCGAATCACTTTAAAGGCCAGGACTGAGTTCCCGAAGAAGCACCTGAGGCTTGGCACGCGGATCCGACCATTGCTGGACCCCGAGGTCTCTACACTTGACCTTGCGATCGGTGGCCAAGCAAATTGCCTGCATGCTACGGAAAGCGACCAGCTTGGCGGCAAAATTTCACCAACCTGGCGACCTGTTCCGACGGAGAAAGAAAATGTTGCACACGGAATGCGGTTGGAGGCACAACACCGCGTGACATGCATGCGAAGCTTTAAGTTCGCAAAGTCCACTAGGTAGACTTCACGGAAGCCCCCTTTAAAGTCGCCTGAAGGGCAGACGGCATGAGTGCTCACCGTTTCAGCATTGACCTTTAAAGACGACATCCACTATGGACAGGAGCTCGTTGGCACACTCATCGCTGACAGGGATTTCAGCTCAAGCTGGGAGGTTAGCAGCAATGCGTGCTCACACGTGGCGGTTTTTGAGCATCTGGTCGCTTGTTACCCCCAACACTGCGCCCGGGAAGGTGGTAACCACACAAGTCAAAGTCACACACCCGGCAACCCCATAGAAGTTTGCGGTTTCCCGAACTTCTTTAAGCAGCTGGAACACGTCCAGTTGGGACCTAGCGTCCCCAAATCTGAACAACAGCTGGCCCGAGTTGCACTCAGGTTTTAGTCCAGCTTATCCAACAAGGCTTCGGCAGCATCTTGTGTGAGCACTACAGTGCTACTGTCTTCCGACGAGAATCCTGGGCAGCTGCCTTCCGTTGTGCAGGCCGGAAGCTACGGTCCAGCTTCGAACTCATCACACATTGAGGAGCAACTGCGTCGGCCGCGTGCGCTGGCAGGAAGATTCGACAGAAGCGGACACAAAGGTTTGGCCTTGCCTCGATCGGGGTGGCGTTGAAGGAGCGGCCTTCCCAGATGAAAGAAGCTTGCCTGCACCCGCTTTCGTACCGAGCCGATCATCAAGAGGAGCCACTTCCACAGCAGCAAGCACACTGCCCTCGAAGCTCATTCCCGGTTGGGAGGAGTCGCGTCCGCTTGGGCTGTTGCTTTTTCTCGATCCAGATTTGGATCATGGGATACGAAGGGACCGATTCTCAGCTCTGGTATAAGCAGCATCTGGAATGCTATCGAGATCGAATGTTTCTGGCACTGCCTTGGCTTTTGGCGCAGCTTGTGAGCTGGTTGCCTTGGACTGCCTTGAGGGCACTGGCTGTTTAGCCTTTGCTTTCGCTTTTGCCTTTTGGCCGCCTTGTCCATCGGAGGGGCCAGGAGTGCTCTGACTCGTCTTCTGATAGAGATAAAAGCATTAGCATGTCTGCTATCCCAATACTGGTGTGTTGATGGTGACGGTGGGCCGTCTCCTCCTCTTCTTCTTCTGAGTCATCTGAGCACTTGGATCGTCGAAGAGGTTCTCCAGAACATTCCGGAGATCCTTGCATTTTGTAATGCAGTGACAAGGATCTGCACTCTGGATAGAGTATCGACATGCTTCTCGATGTGCTCTTTTCTTTCGTTTCTGTCCCTCTGGGTAGAGTCACTCAGAGCCATTGTTGAGTTGAGGATGCTTGTATACCTCGGTAGTGGCATGGTTACCGTCATGTCGTGTCATTTATGACGATTGCTCCATCGCCTGTGAGGATTCGTCGGAGTACTTCAATGACGGGAATAAACTCTGTGCTGAACTTCTTCCTCGTCGAAGCCTTCGATATGCTGTAGCATACTTTGGTGGAACTGTTCGGTTGACTCTATAGTGTGATTGATTGATTCGATGTGCCTGTTGATAATGTTTTTGCACATCTGATTAGTAGCCGCATCTGCTTGATTGCAGAGTCCTTGCTCATGGGCTGCCTGGATGGCCTTGCGCTGAATGCGCTTGTTCATGCCACCTCGTCTTGTACTTTTGGTCTCACTGAGGGTACAGAGGATGCCTTGGCCTTTGGCGGCGGATGTTTCGGAGGAGGTGAAATGCAGGCTGCCTTGGAAGGCATTGGTGGCATTGCTGAAGAGGTTGATGGTTTCGCACTTGGCAGTGCTGCTTGACCTCGGGCCTTAGCTGTTGAGCTCTTTGAGAACGTAGTGTGTGTCACACCCAGGGCTTCATTGGCCATTTGTGCATGAAGAGCATCTTCAAACAACCTCCTCACTTGAGGAATGTTGCTCGAGTCTTCATAGGCCCGAAGGCGATCGATGTCTCTTTCAGTGCCACGTGATCGTGTATCACCTCTGTTGAAGATATCGTTTCTCCGAATCTCCGCCGTTGTTACGGCATGGAAGCATTGCAGAGAATCTTTCGCGACTTGTCTCTCGCTTGTCTTAGCTGATAACATTCGCTGGAGAGATGATAGCACTGGCTACTTGCAGTATGCCAGATTGGTCGCAGATCTGTCGATTCTCCTGTGTTAACCCTGTTGGGTCCTGTCAGGTCTCTCGACTCAGGCTCGTCCTCGGGTTCGAGGAAAGGAGCACTTTGTTTGGCTGCTGCCTTCGACTTCGGTGGGTGCTCCATACACTGAACTGGAGCTCTCGTCAATTGCTTCCACATCCACCGGAGCCCCATCAGCAAGAGGAAAACATTCCATGCAATGCTGAAGAAGGAAAACTCATCACTTGTTAGTGATTCTGGCAGCGAGGAATAATCGGTCTCCGTTGGTTCTGCATTTGCTCCCCCACGTTTGGGGTGTCCGAACCATCCTGATAGTCCAGCTGCTGTCGCAGCAGTTTTGACTGCCTTTGCACTTGGTGCTGATGGTGCACGTGAAGATTTTCTTCTCCTCCTGCCTGAGGATTCATCTTCTTCTTCCTCTGTTCGTTGCGCATCCATCAGGTTTGATGTCTCGCGCTCATGCTCCTCAATGTCACTCTGAGTTGGTGACTTCTCTTCATCGATTTCGTTGAGCTCATCCAAAGACATGTTGAGCTTTTCGACCACATTCGGCCTTTGATTTCTGGACCTTGATCTTGGTAGATCGTGTTGGTCGGATGAAGAGGATGCCCGCTCTCTTCCTGGTGGAGGATTTGGAGGCTCATTTGGACGTTCGGGTTGTGGCCTCTCCCACCACCTGTTGTACGACTGGGAACGACCTGATGGTCGTGGTTTATCCCACCAGTTGTTACCGGAAGAATATGTGAAATGTTCTTGTGACTGCCGATATCCGGCTAGCCGTTGATTATGCTCTTGTCGCTTTTTAGCGATTTTCTCAACTTGCTCATTTGACCGGTTGTGGTTCCCTTTGGTGATCATAGGTTGGATTGTGAACCCTAGTGGGCTATGCCAATCTTTGTCGGAGGGAGCCAACCAGAGGTCGGTATTGGAAAAAGTGGAATAATATCCCTTGGTAGAGATATGTAGACGGGCATCGATTTCCTTAATTCTGTTGGTCTCATGCCACCTGTCTGAGACCCGCTCCCAGTACGTCCTTTCGACGGCTGGGGTGATCTTCTTGTGACTCGGAGTCGCCGTGTGCGGCGTTTTACCCCAGTCCAAGATATAGGCGTTTATGCAGTCGAGGTCTGCATATCTGTCCTCTGCATCCGGTAGGAGCCTGTTGGCATAATCCAGTCTGTGCTGGTCTGAGTTATTGATGCAGGAGTATCGCACTTGTGAGTGCCTGTCTGTCTTGTGATTGAATGCTGCCAACTTTTTCTCTAGTGAGAGAGTAAAGAGGCTATTCCTGGGATGCACATCGCCACCCTTTAGGGTGAGTCTGCTTGCGATGTTGTTGAGGTCCCCAGCAATGATGTCTGGTTTGAATGGAAGGACCTCATCCAGGAAGGCATTGACGTATTCACGCCTTTGCTGTTCCTTATGGGTCATGAAGGAGTTGAAATGCACAATGGCAATGGTGACGACCTTGTAAGGTCCTTTTGTGCACCAGAGCTCATTGAGATCAGTTGGAGCTTCGGTTGCGAAGATCTCAGCATACGTCTCGAAGTCCTCGGTTCGAGGCTCCTCGCCCTCGACACGCCCATTCCATTCACACAGAATTGGCGAAGGACTCAATTCTGTCAACTGAAGCCAAGAATCTGGCGTTAGGTACGAGCACTTCTGGGGTCCATCGGCATCAGGATCTCTACCCTTGAGAGGGTCTGTCCCGATGAGCTTGATGTACTCTTGTCGAGTCATGCGTTGACCCGTGTTCGGGTGTACCCATTCTCTTGCCTCGGGAATGGCCGAATGATAGCCAAACGTTAGCCGGCATACCGCACCGTGTACGGCCCATATCTGACGCCTCGCTCCACCATCCTTGGGTCGCACCGTTCGGTGCCTATAAAAATGATGGATCAGGGCGATATCCGTGGTCGGATCTCCTTTTACGCCCAAATACATGGATGGTGCCATCGGCTCGTTAGCCGGTGTGTGGATCAGCATGCCTCGATAATCAAATTTCTGCATGGCCTTGATGCTGTGATCCGATGTCAGTGCTCCTGCCTCGAGTACGAGGGTAATATGTGCTGAATTGTTGAAGCACATGTCGATAAGTGGATGGTAATCGAATCCCTTCTCAGGTTTGAGTTTCTTCTTGGGAGTACCCGCTGGGACAGGAGCTCGATCCATGTTTCCCCAGTTACACACGACAACGCCTAGAGAGGCTGCGTCTGGGTTGGATCCTTCGATATAATCCTTTAGCTCACCTACGCCTCCCATCCGGTTTCGGACAATTTCGTAGTGAGCATCCAGTACATCCTTCGATTCATGGCCGGTTAGGGCAAGAGAAGATGCTGGATGGCATGTTCTTGAATCACGGATGTTGATGTGCTTCTTGTTAATCCTTTTGTATTCCTCCAGAGTTGGAGCTTCTGACGAACTGGTATAAGTTCTTGCAGGGTTGCTCCTAGTGTACGGAATAGTATTTGGATTGACGCCAGGGTTGGCGTATACAAAGTTTTCTCGTGCCATGGCACAGTAATTGTTGATTGCGGTCATCGCCAGACCAATATCCTCATCATTGAGGACAGCCTCATAGACTGCACGACGCTCGTCTGGGGACATTCCGGCAGGAACATTTGACCTCTGGAGGCAATCAATAGGTAAAACACATGAGCACATAGACTGTTTACCCTGTGGGGTAAGTCGACAGTCTGCACACACGATACTTCCACATTGGTAGCAGAAGTAACCTGTTGTTTGATTGCACAGGTGACAGCGTGTGACTTCCGGGCGCGGAAGCAGTCTTATTTTCTGATTGAGGCTCATAGTAGTTTTCCGGATTTTTACGACTCTCTCCTTTTTAGGAGGTTCAGAGGAGGATGCAGCATTATCCTGAGGCTGGTCCCACTCCTCGTCGTCCGGTGCCTCTGAGTCTTTGATCATGAGAGGCTTTTGCCTCCTTCGATTCCATCGACAGACGTGGAACCTTTCTTTTACTTCCTCTTTCATAAGAGGGTTCAGCTTTGATTGGGCATGAACGTGCTTCTGATTTTCCGTGAGCCGAGCGTTGATACGCTCACGCTCCTCGAGGAGATCCTCATCGTCGGCCGGCTCCTCGTAGTCGAGGTTCAGTTTACTCCGATTGACTCGGTAGTGGCCACCAGTTTCGGGATCGAAAATAACCACGAATTTGTCCTTCTCCTGTTTAGGAGTTTTTGGTTTCGGAGGTTTTTCATCTGAGCTTGGAATGAACTCGGCTTCTGACATGTGAGTGTCAAGAGTAACCTTGCTCATTCCTTCTTCGAGTTCCTCAGATGGTGTCTTCGTATTGCTCTTCTTGGAAGAAGTTGCAGGCTCCGAAGAAACAGGTATCCCGGGTGATGTCGGTTTGACATCTACCCTAAGTTCTGAAGAGGATGAGGAAGAGCTTGATTCTGAGCCATCATCATCATCCTGGTTAGGATCTGGTTCTTCGGGCTCTGTCTCTCCGGAAGATGATTCTTCCTTGGGAGGAACGATATTTTCAGTGGTATCCTGAACAGGATCTGGTGGTTTGTGAGAAGTGGTTGTTGTGAGAACCTCTGAAGCACTTGCAGAACCGTCTGCGTTCCAGAGCCTGCCCATGAGGCTGTCTGGGTTCTGATCTGCTTCAGCCTTTCGTGCAAGTTTCGATCTAGGATGTACTCCTACTGATGCAGAAGCCTCCTCTACTGTGGTCTCCGTTTTCGGAGGTACCTCACTTGCAGAGAAAGGATGCTCCGTGTTCGGAGTTCTAAGGTCCTCAGACTGTGGAAAGGAGAGTGTCTTCTTGTGAGAAGATCTTGCCTTTGGAGGCTCAGGAGGTTGGCGTTTCTTTGCCATTTTTAGCAATTCCTCCTCGAGAGTTCTCCCATGATTCTCACACCACTTCTTTGACATGTGTGTCAATGAAGGCATTTCTTCGTTGCAGTAGTCACTCCACCAGGCTCGAACCTTTTTAAGTTCCTCATACTGTTCAGACACCCAGAGTTGTTCTGTAGGTGCGAACATAGCGCTGATGGTGTGGGCCTGCACCACTTCCGGAGTGGCGAACATACCGCCTTCCGAACGCCGCAAGTTTGTTACCGCGTTAGCCACGTTTGTGGCATCAAAAACGAGTAGCAGTGGCTTGTTGCGCCTCAGTCCTATGGCGGTTGGACGGACGAGGTTCAGTAGAGCGAACTGAACTGTTGGGACGTCCGTTGTCCGTCACAAGAGCCTGATAGCTCTGTGATGTGACCACTTGCTTCAAGAGAGATGAGGGAACGAGACCATGCCTCAGAATCGGCGCGAGGGCCTCTAGGTCTGTGGCATGCATGATGTAACACCGCTCGTCCTGTTGGACGTAATCCCTCATTCCGACAGGTATTGATGCATTCGTGGACTGTCGCTGTGCAAGGGATTGCACTGGGTTTGTCCCCGATGCCATGAAATCACCTACGGTCATTTGTGACCGTGGCCTATGTTCCTCTGGATCTGGTTCTTCTTCTCTAGTTAGAGAATGTCTTTCGCTGTGTCCCCCAACTGCAGCTAGGTAGATCCGTGTCATTTTTGACACATCAGCATCTCGGGGAATAGTAGGGCCGGCTTCGGTCGAAACAGAACGATCATTCTTGATGTAGTCCATTACGACCACGAACCTCTGCTTCGTGTTTAGAATGACGGCAAGCGCCATTTCTTGAGGCGAGTATTTTGCGAGATGATTCTCGGCAAGTAAGTCCAGAGGTAGCAGGTAATTGTGCTTACCTACAAATAGATCCGGCCGATCCTTGGAGAGGTGTCTGGTCAGATGTGCCATCCACTTGCCAATTTGATTGACCTTAGCCAGAATGTGGAGGCACATCTCTCTGGAGAGTCCAGTCGAGTTTACCAGATTTGGTACTGACTGTTCGTAGTGGTACTCTCCGGAGCCAGTGAGTACGACACTGTCCAGTACCTCCTGTGAAAGGCCTGTCTGGAAGTGATGGGCGCACATCAGTGTGAAGTCTCTTGGATCTTGCGCATGGTTGCGCGTATTCTGACTCCAATAGATCAGCGGACTGCAGTCTCAGGGTCCACGGAGGACTCCTTGGTACATTTCAATTCCATTTTTGGAATATAGATTGAGCTTTGCTCTTCTTGTATGTCCGTCGTGGGATATCATGGTTGATAACTCCCTTGAAGACGGATTGTCAACGCGAACCTGGCCAATAAAGATGACCATGCGTGGTTTCTCGCTCCTGTGCACCCGTTGTCCACCGTGGTCGGTGTATCTCGACGCCTGCTGGCTTGACTCAGGAAATGGCATATCCATGTGTGGATGTCGGCCATGATGTGCTGCTACTGCGCCTGGTAAGGCGTGTCCCTGACGACTGTTGAAGTTTGACCTCGTAGCCATACGGGCCCTGGGGTCAAAGGTGTTGCACAAAGGCAAAGTAGGCTTTGAAAGCTGTAAGCTGAAAGCGGCTGCGGAATACAGAGAACATGGATCACTCATGCACATGTATGCGCAACAGAGAATGCAGCATGCAGACACAAATTTTCTTTTAGACAAAAGATAGTCTAAAAGGAAAATCCAGCACATGCTTGTGCGGTAAATCGCCTTGGTTACCACCAGACTCCCTGACAGTAAAATATTTTGTAGATCTCTGTTGAGATATCAACTCCAAGGAAGGCTACCGCAGACGCGGCGTTCCTTAGGTGATCAATGATCCATTTAACAGTAAAAGCCTTGTGTTGTAACAGATCTCGAAATGGAGGATGTATGTCAGTTTCGGGAAGATTCCCTGTTTCTAGAGCCTTGATAAGCTCATCTGGCTGTGCTGAATGTTTCGTAAGGGCATCGGCTAAGCAATATTTCGAACTGACGTGAGCCAAATCATCCAAGGAACCAGAGTTAGACTCCTTTCGGAGCATCTGAATAAGATGATGAGTTTCTTTCTGTTCCGGAAGATGAGTTGTGCCAGCAGTAGTGACCAAATTGTTCGCATCAGTTCTTATGTGTATGGGCACTGTCTCTGATGAGAGATCTGCCCAGAGTCCCTTAAGAAACAAACAGGTACCAAAACAACGCATGAGTGCATTTAACTCTGCCACCGTAGTGGACATTGTCGTCGTAGTAATCTTGTGAGATTCATAGTCTATCAGGCTACCTCGTGAGGATGTTTCCTTAATGGAGGACTCAGAGAAATCATTCTTCTTGGAAGAAGTTGCTGCGGCGGACTGTTTTACGCCTTTCAGTTTCGGATTGCGTTCTTCAGCAAGAAAAATGACATGAGCTCTCTGTGATGACTTGTCATCATTGTTCCTATAGGAAGCATCCGGATAGCCTAGAATACGAAGGTTTCCCTTCAGCGGCCAAAAACGTAATTCTACCTCAGTGGCCTTAAGGATTCGAACAAGTTTGTTCAATTCTCTGATGTCACCTATTGTTGGCTTGGCAGCCTTGCTTGCACACCTGCTGAAACGGTAACAAATGTGAGCTTGGGTCCGGCTTTGTAGCCAGTTAATTTGACCAAGAACACTTCGATATGCAGTGTGCTGTTGTGGTGTACATGGCTGCTCATTGCTGAGCTTCTTGTCAAACACAATTTCTTCTAAGGCCTCAACTGCAAGGCTCTGATTCACAGAAATGTGAGCTGGTACAGATGCTGTTGCATCCTTCCAGACTAGTCTTTGTCCTACAAACATAATATCGTTTGTGTCCTCAGAACCTACTGCAAACTCCTTTTTGATCGAATCGATCACGGCCTTACGAAAGGTGTCATCACCGGCCATGCACAAATCATCTACATGCAGACAGACTACTCCATGAACTTCTCTACCCTTGGCATTATTGCCTGCTATGGGATCAAGGAGATAGTCGATCGCTGACTCCATTGACTTCGGTTGGGACTTCTTAAGTTCCGCCTCTGCTGCTGCAGACTTCTTACCATACAAAACATATGTACAACGGTCTGCACGAGTCGGAACAAGGCCGTAGGACAAGAGTGCCTTGTCCACGATGTTCCACCATCTGCGAGGTGCATCATTCAATCCGTAGGCGGGCTTCTTCATCCTTGCAGCTATATAAGGAGGATATCCTGCCTCAGGAGGAATTTGGCAGATGATGTCACGAGACTCATCGTATGCCTCACCTTGCAGAAAAGCGGTCTTGAGATCAATGTGTGTCAGATTCCACAGCTTGTTAGCTGCTAATTGAATCGCCAAACGGAAGCCTGGACGACTAGCGGCAGGACTATCAGTTTGCTGGATATCCTTTTGTCGATCCTGGAAACCTCTTAAAACCCAACGGGCCTTACACTTCAGAAAGTTTCCATCCTTATCTCTTTTTAGAGTTAGGACCCATCGACCTGTCACATAATTTCGGATGTTCCCGAGCTTGCGTGTATCTACAAGCTCAAACACATCGTTGTCCAGCCAGCTCTGATACTCAGCTGCCTTTGCTTCGTCGAACTGCTTCTTCATTTCTCGCTTCTCCTTAGCGGTCGCTTCCTTCCGTTGTGCCTTCTGGGTAAGATTGGATGAGTTCCTATAAGGACTCACGGATAAGGCTTTATCCTCTTCCGTTAAGAGATCGTACTCTTCACGGATATCGGATCGAATCTTCTTGGAAGGTCTGTACCGTGTTCGGTCGGATCTCACTCTTGAGGTTACCTCTCTGATGTCCACAGGGCCGCCATGCATATAGCGCGGCATCGAGAAGGATCCTGTGTTACTGCACAGTTTCTGTTCTTCAGATAGAAGAATCCAGTCCTTCTCATCCACAACAAGATCACCTTCCTCATCAGAGTAGTACCTCGTATCGTCAGACTCAGCATCACTCTCCGGTTCAGGAGAACCTGACGTGTGAGGAAGGACGGACGGTTGTCCGGGATCGGGAACCATCTCTTCAGAGGATTCTCCTTCATCCTGTTGCAATGGGAGAATCGGTCCTGACTGTTGCGGTGCCGCTTTTGGCTTGGGCTTTGGAGTAGGCACCTGTGGAGGTGACTTCTGTTTGTGCGGCGAAACTTTCCTTTCCGATGAAGACCTTGGCGACACATCACCCCCCAGACGCCGAGGAGACGGCTCGCGAGGAGGCGGATGTAGGCGAGGTTTAGCCCGAGCAGGAGCCACAGGCTCATCGGAGGAAACGGCCGGAAGTCGCGGTGGAGGTAAGGGAGGAGGAGGACGCGACGGAGGAACGCCAGGAGGCATAGGGTGATCTGGCTCCGGCATTGAAGCATCGTCAGATGTCACGCGAGACCTGTTGGTACTCATTGGCTCTGACGGATCTGATGGCGATACTTCTTCTTCAGACATAATGACATCCGGTGGAGGTCGGACAGAAGGTGAAGATTTACCACCAGTCATTTGAAACAGCACCCCCGAGAATGTTGTTGGGTGCATTTTGTTCCACGACACCTGATGCGGAAGACAGCAGGTGATTGTCTGGTTTGGGCGCTTCTTGTTCCAGAAAACAAGGACGCCATCAGTAACACTTGTTAGTGCTTTCATTGTTCCAAAAGTGCCTCTGTAAAGAGTACATTGCTCAAAACCAGATCCTGGCAATAGTCTGGATCTCAGGTGAGTAATATCTGAGACCAACGCATCAAGGGAGGGTGATGGTTTGGAATGATGCAGTTGCAACTCAGTTTTACTCGAAAGAGAATTAACCCTGGTCACAAGTGATCGGATTTTTGGATCCTGCAGCAATTTAGAATCCTTGAGAGGATTAATTGTTAAAAGAGAATACTCTTGATCGAGCAGGTCACACAGTCCATGGAGACATTCGTCTCCTGAGTACTGCAAGATATCAGTGAGCAGGGAAAGATGCGATGCATATGAATCCCGGCGCAAAAACCTTGCCATGCATGAGGCAAAGGTCTCGCAAAACTCGTACGGATACACCTGTGCCAGCTTAGCTTTGAGTCCGTAGCCTTGAATACCCATGTCACCTTTGGGTGAAGAAGTTGGAGATTTCGGCTTGGGACAATTCCTATGTATCGGAGTTAACACCTGCTGTGGCAGGTTATGCATGAAGATCGACGATCTTGACTCATAGTATCCTTTTGGATCTTGCATGCCATAGGCCTGTAGATTGCACACTTCATAGCTAACCTTTCGGTTAGAGAACAACCGTTTGGCCTCTGGCATAGACCAGACAGAGTTTGCTGTAATAAGGATTCTCTAGAACGAAGTATCGTCCAAGTTTCATCTGGTGATCTGCTATAGATTCACAAAACTTAAGAATCGAAAGTCTCTTGTTAGAGCCTTTCTTCCATTGGGAATACCAGCTAGACCATTGAGAATGGTCTGGAGACATCACAATGATGGTAGGTTCTTGTTCCTTGATGATTCTTAGAAGTTTTGAACGGCCTTGAGGCTGTTCAAGATCTAATCCACTACGCAGGTCTATTGGCTGTCCTACTCTTAATCCTGATAGGGCAGCCTTGTGACTCATACGAGGTGATCCTCCGTAGAGCTCTAGGAAATCAGTTTTTCCTGAACTGGTTACCTGCCAGTGGCACTCCTGATGAGGTATTGTTAGATCCGATGAGATCAAGGAAGCATCAAAGGTGACCATGCAGCTGGCATGGTCTGAACCTTCAGATGTGAGGGTTTCCGCATCTGGTGCAAGGGGAATCTCTACATCAGATGTGATGTCATAGTTCTTTCTCAGTTTTGAGATGTTCACACGGACGATACGGGTGCCGAGATCAACACCTACCATAGATCCTCCGAGTTCGGAGATAACTTTTCCTTTAAGCCAAGATCCATGTTTGGATCCGGTTGATCCGATTTTCGATTTATCCTCGGACCAATAATAGACCTTGTCTCCTAAAGAGAAGGGTCCTTCAGTCATAGAGAGTCGAGATGCGAGGTCTCTTCTGAGGTCATCAGATTGACGTGCCTCTTGGTAGGCCTTGTTGGCAAGCTCCTTGATAGCTCTTGCTGTGATCTCAGTATCGGTAGGATTACCGGTTAACTGATTGGGGTCTGCGTTCTCAGGTGTCATAACATCTCGAGGACGTCTACCGAAGGCCATTTCTAGAGGAGTTACTCCTCCGTATGTAATTGAGGAGTTTCTTGCCAAGCATGCCTGACGCACTAAGTTACCATACTTCATAGTGATACCATTATACTCTGGATCACCATCCTTGAGAATCTGAAGTATGATCTTAATCTGATGTTTCAGCAATCGTACGGCTGCCTCGGCCCTGTTGGGCCATGGTGTGCCAGGACCTGTGGCTACAGGTTTGATGTTCTGCCGATTATAATAGGGCTCCATTTTTGGAGTCATGAAGGCTTGATCTCCAACAACAACCTTTGGGTTGATTTGATATTTCTCAAAATAGTCATTCATGATGGATATTGTGGTATGTTCCTCCTTATCCTGAACAACCTCAGATGTAAGGAGGTTTGTCGCTCCATCATAGAGTATGAGAAATATGAGTCGGCTAGACTTGCCAGGAATTGGCAATTCACCATGGTCTACGAAAGTTAGATCCCCGAAAGTTTCGGATCTTAGACCTGATATCTTTGCCCTCGAAGGAGCTCGTTTGTGTTCCTGACAAGCTGAGCACTTCTTGACCAGTTGGTCATAAAGCTCGTAAATTTCCTTTGGAATCTGAAGAGCCTTTGTCCTTCTTTTGAACTGATCTGTATTCATGTGACGGTGCTTCAGATGAAGCTTGTAGAGTTCAACCGGATCCTTTAGCTTCTCATGAATCCTACGAAGGGCAATCGGGAGAGAGGGTGCCGGTTCAGGCACAATCTCTTCTCCATTGTCTCTCTCACCTGATGGTGAGTCGGTCCTAGGAGCAGGGTATTCTCTTGACTCAAGTGGTTCTACCTCCGTCCCGTGATCAGCTCCCGGGACAACAGATCTTTCCTCCACTGGAGGTTTGACTGAGTATTTCTTCTTCTTAAGAAGATTTTTAAGACCCCTTGGAGTCTTTGCCCTTCCTGGTGGAAGCTCAGGTTTTTCTTCAGAAGGAAGTTCTGGTGGTTCCAAAACTTCTGGAGGTTTGTCTCTTGAACCTGATGCTGGTTCCGATGATTCGGCAGGCTCAGGTGCGTCACCAGATGGTTCTGGTGGATCAGACCTTCTAGCAGAGGATTCTGCGGGGTCTGGTGGAGGTTCCTTCTTTTTGCCTGGAATGCCCTTGGGTGGAGGATCTGCTGCACCTTCCGGTGCTTTATCACATCCCTTCAGGAAAGTGTGAGGCTTCTTCTGTCCTGCACAGGCGGGACAGCGACCTTCAGGGATCTTTTTGCAAGATCTCCTATCTTCCTTTGGCTTCTTAGCTCCTAAGGCAGTTTCTGTTACTTGAAAAGAAGAACCGGACTTAGGATTATACTTCCTTGTGGAAATGAAGCTCAAAAGATCTAGCACCAAGTGATTATTGGTACTGATCGGTAGGGGGGTCTTGTAAAGACCAAAAGCTTCACACGTTGCAAGATCCGCGGTCGGACTGCACTCAAGGGTCATTCTGAGATTCCTCATCTGTTCAATGGAAAATAGAATGGGAACCTTGCCTTGATCGAGCACCTCTATGGTAGTATCCCGTCTGGGAGTTGTGTTAAACCACAACCTTGATAAGAGCTGTTTCACTATTTGCAAATGAGAACTTCGTGTTCGAAGGTGAGAAAGTGAAATCAATCATGCCTGGAGCATGTTGCTTAACGGCCTTGATAAGCCGATTCACCGCATAGCGGGATCCCATGGCCCTTGTACAACCTGAGTCAAGAATGACAAAGGTAGGGCTTCGATCAAGATTGATCCGCTCTGTCAGAGCAGATAGGACGGTGTGCTGCAACGGAAACACTGCCGTTGCAGTCTCCACACCTGGCCCTTGACGTTCATCATGCGCCAAAGGCAGATAACTCTCTGAGGAGTTGTACACGGTATCATGGTGCGCGCTCGGATCTGTGCCTCTACCTGATGATCCTTTGTTGTTCCTTCTCGTCTTTTTCCGTGCTTTCCGTTTTGAGGCATGTGCATAGTATGTGTAAGACGTATTTTCGTCGTAAGCGGCATAATTCCAACCGGAGTCAGTATAATAACTGTCCTCGTACCATGAATCCCAGCTCGGTGTGGTGGATCCTTCATAGGCATGCGGAGATGCTGTTTGATCTCCTTGTAAGGAGGCAGACTTGGCTGTATCCTTACCTTTGCCCTTTCCTTTTGTGCCTTTAAAAGAGCTTCCTTTGTCTTCCTTTCCTTTTCCTTTCCATTTGCCTTTTCCACCCTTGCCTTTATCTTTTCCTTTTCCCTTACCGAAAAAGCCGGAATCGGTTGGATCATGTTCTGCCTGGTTGGCTCTCCCTTTTCCGCGGTATGACCTGAAACGGCCACGTCCTTTTCGCTTGCCACCCTTTGCTCTTCCCGGTGATCCGGGACGCATTCTTGGTCTCCTTCCTTTCTTAAATCTCCTTGCAACGAAGGCCTCATGGTCATCCACTGTCCAGAAGACAGCTTCCTCATCTTCAGCGGCAAGAAAGCCTTCCTCAAGGGTGTCTTCATCTTGGAGCCAGAATCCATCGACTCCGTCGTATTCACCCTGATCGAGGATGAGGAAGTTTCGGCCTCCGCGTTTGCGGCGTTGGTCTCTCCGTCCATGTCGGTCCTTCTTGTGAGAAGTATGCCGAATGTTGGGATCCTGCAGGCCAGTTCTGGTCGTCGAAAACTGATCGAACATGGTCTGCCGTACTATGGGGTACGTGTAGGTCTCAATTCGGTAACCTTGGTTGGTCAATGCTGATACCAACCTCTCACGTTGTGTCTCATTCAAGTCGGACTGCACTAGAAACAGGAGAGCTAGGAGATTATCATTCAACGGAAACGCTCTACGATGCACATCAAGGCGTTCCTTGTTCCCGTCTCAAAATAACGTGCGGCGAATACTTCCTGCTCGTTAGCATCTTGAAGGCGAGTGAAGGTTGGATCTTGGCGTACTGCAGCGAGAAAGTCAGGGTTGGCATCTTCCAGATTCATCTCTGGTAAGAGATCCATCCAAGAATTTCTCAGGCGCTGCAACACGATCTCAAACTTAGCAATCCAAGTTACAAAATCTTGGTTGCCCTTTCATGCCTTGAACAGGCCAAGGAATCGCCACAGGAAAACATACTGTTCTCCTTTCACGAAGAATGGACGCATCTTCTTCTTGAAGTAATCCACTCCATCTGGGGCTGCAAGCCTTTCACGGTTCAATGATTCTTTTTGCACTGCGGCCAATCCGGAGAGCCTCGTCTTGAGAGACGGACCTCTTTTGTTGTCATCCAGCGTTGTTATGTCGCACCAGTCGTCAATCAACTGTTCATACTCAAACCACGAGGTGGTGCCATCATAGGCAGGCGCAATCTTAGGCGTAATGCCATATGATGACAGCATGCGGTCAGATGATGCGAATGACTGTGCGACATAGGTTGCTGGACCTTGTGAGGTCTCCTCTTCTTCATATCCCCCGGAGGATTGGAAGCTGCCGTCGGCTTCGCTGTGCGAGCTCGACATGGTGCTGCCTCAGCCCACTTTGTTAAGCGATCGGCCAGGCCGACCGCTGTTGCGGTGCTTTGTGAGGCGGACGGTCCTTCTGGGCTCCGCTACCAGAAAACTGAGCCGATCACCTCTTTAGGATTACTTCTGTGGGAGCATGACAGTTTGAGTTCCGTGGGATCTAAGGCAACGTCCAGCACGGACAGCAATTGTTTTGTTCTGCTACGCAGAGAGAGCTTGCTACAATTCGGTAAAACTTGAACCAGTAAGCAGCGGAATGAAAGTTTGTGAGCATGCGACCAAGACATTGCTGTAAATACTTCTTTAGAGTTCAAGTAAACAGAGGGAAGGCAAACAGTCGAAGCCTTTCAGCCCCCTTAAAGCCCCTTTAAAGTCCCTTCAAAACCTCCCTTTAAGCTCCACTTAGACCTTCCTTTAAGTTCCCCTTTAAGTTCCTTCAAGCCATTCTTTAAGTCTCCCTTTAAACTTAAGTCCCCGTTTAAGCCCCTTTAGCTTCTATCAAGCTTCCACGCAATCACACACACACACAGACACACACAAAATAAAAAGAAGAAGACGCCAAAATCGTTTTAAGGGGTGTTTTTTGCAAAGAAATAAAATGAAAAAAGCAAACTTAATGATAAAAGAAGAAGAGTACACGAAATCGCTTTTGGGGACGTTTCGAAGAAAATACATGTTACATCTCTGCTTTGAAGGCTTCGAAACCTTTCTTCATCTCTCTCTTTTAAGCTCTCTTCAAATTCTTCAAAGCGTCCCTTTAAAGTCGCTCTTAAACTCCATGAAGTTCTCCTTCAAAACGCTCCAAAAGTCCCATCAAAGCCTCTTTGTCAAAACTTCTTTGCTCATCTCTGTTGTTGTCTTTCAACGTGGCTCTGAAAAAGAGACAAAATCTTGGGTCGTTTCTTTTCTTCTCACCAAGCGCATCCGTCTTGCCCTTGCGAAGGCTTCTTACGAGTAGCTTCGTCCGTTCTTCAGTGTTTCTTCATTCGTTTTTTGACGTGGCTGAACCTTCAACCTGACTTGCAGAGTTCGACACCGCAGCCGGCGCATTGTCAAGGCCGCTAGAAGCCGCCAGCCCACAGCTGGCGCATTGTCAAAGCCGCGCTGATGGGAGCGGCTGCTGTCCGGCATCTTCCGCGATTCGTTCTCTAGCATCGACTTAAACGTCTTCAAATGCGTTGCGTCTGAAGCTGGAAAAAAAAGGAGTAGAAGGTGGGAGTTTGGTCGCTTTGGGAAGTCTCTCTCTCTCTCTCTCTCTCTCTCTCTCTCTCTCTCTCTCTCTCTCTCTCTCTCTCTCTCTCTCTCTCTCTCTCTCTCTCTCTCTCTCTCTCTCTCTCTCTCTCTTCTCACTTGCCTTCAGCAACCTGGACACTCTAGCTTCGGCTGCGTGATCAAGTCTTCAAGTTGGTGCCACGCTGCCACGGCTTACGTCTGCCACGGTCCCAACCAATGACATTCTGCGAAGAAAAGTAATTGTCTTTCTCTTGATGCATTTTGATTGAGAGACAACGCATCGTCTCGTTTGTACAGTTGTGTGTGTATATTTTTGTAAATTTTTGTAATTGTTTATTCATATATTAATATATTTATTTGTTTATATATATATATATATATATTTATATTTATATATTTATATATATATATGGTTATAAAGTTATATAGTTTTGAGGGTAGATATATATAGATAAATAAATATATATGTAAATTTATATACTTATACATTTATAAATTTAAATACTGATATATTTATATGTTTATCTATTTATATATTTATGTATTCAAAAATTATTCATATATTTATATATTTATATATTTATATATTTATATGTTTATA
>CAJNDT010000597.1:0-177535 GCA_905221615.1 Symbiodinium sp. CCMP2592
CCCATTCGGTGAGGAGAGAGACAACTCCCCAAGGGTGAAGAGTGAGTAGCGGCAGATATCACAACACGAACCTCGTGAAGGTCTCGGATGATCCTCATGTGCTTGCGACTGAGCTTGGCTTGAGCAGCTCGCAGCTAGGGAGGTCAGTGATGCGTAGAGGCCTCGAGTCCCTGCAGCAGGTAGTACCAACAACTCCCACCGGTGCGGTCAGCTAGACTCCGGACCTGGCAATCACCTGGTCACCGACTGCGGACTTTCGCAGTGAGCTCATGGCAAACTGGCTCAAGTTTTCGGCTCCAAACGTGTTGTGACGCAGCATTGAGTAGCGCGGCGCGTTTTAGCTGTAACTCGCTGGCCCCTGCTTCGTAGCACGTCCCAGCCATAGCCGGTAACTTGTTTCACCAGGTGTGAGGAAGCTTGCCACCCGAAGCGTGCACGAAGCTTGCTCCGGCCGGCGTTGCAGCCTTACGGGAGGCAAATGAAGAGATGCAACCTGACCGTGTCACCCTGCTCCAAGATAATGCAGAGGCATTGCCAGAGGTTGTTCGCATGCCGGGCCAGAGGAACCTGCCAATCCGGTGAAGGAGGGACTGGAGAAGAAAAATCTGAGGCGAGCTATCCTGAAGCTTAAGCAGTTGGGAAACAAGAAACTCAGCCAGCAGGAAAAAATCCTTCAACGAGGCAAAGGAGCACCTTTACTCCTTGCTTCGCAACATGCAAGATCTGTAAAGCGAAATCCGGAGGTGCAGAAGTGCTCAGAAGCTTTTGATCAAGAGCTCCTCAAGGAAGAGCCCCGAACTGGTGATGTAGATTTGGTGTTGGAAACTTTGGGCTTGGAACAGGATGCCTTTACAGATGATCAAAAGGAGAAGCTGCAGGCCCCACGCACGTCCAGTGCGACGAACTTGCGAAGAAGGCAGGTTGGTCTCCTGGACCCGACCAGCAGTGTTTTCCAGTTAGGGCACAACCCCAAGCCACCATGAGCGGCAACCCTGGCCCCACAGCAATGACAGGCCCAAGTCCTGCCTAAGGTCCCCGATGCTCGCAACCAAAAGACGCCTGATCAGAATCGCCGCAGTCGCCACAATGAAACAGTCCGGGCTGACAGCGCAATTCTGGTCCGGCTAACATCTTGCGCGCACCAGGCAGAAACGGCTCCCGGACCGCAGGGCCGCAATTCTAGGGCCAAAAGCTCTGACATGTGCTGCGTAATCCCGATGTTTTGGACCCGGCACGGTGCATAGTTGGCTGACGCCTTTCTTCGCGCATGTTTCAAAGTAAAGCTGGCTGCTGATGTCACCGTATGATGATCTTGTCGTCGCCCCCGCTTGCCTTTACTGATGCATCGAGCCGATCAACTTCTTCAAAACCCACCGTGTGTACTTTTCAAAATTCTGCACAACACAGTACGCACGGCTCACCTGTTTAGACTTAAATTGTGGCTATTTCCACAGTGCCGCACGCAATATTTTAGACGCGCCTTCTGATCTACGGGGTGTGCGTGTGGTCTTGTGCGTGTGCACATGTGAACAGCGGGCAGCGAGTGCGGGGTGGGTGGGGTGGGAGGTGGGGGTGGTGGGGGTGGGGGTGTGGGTGGGGGTGTGGGTGGGGGTGCGAAAACGCTGCCGAGGGGTAAAAGCGAATCAAATTCAGAATCAAGAATGAAAGTCTTCTCCAACAAACAAGAAGGATTCAAGCAGGCCCGTCCTTGCCCCTCCCCCAACACCTTCCCCGCTCTCTTAAGCCGTGAAGACCACACATCAGAAGAAGAGAGCAACACGAAAACGCTGCAGGGGGGTTTAAAGCGGAGAAAATTAGGAATAAGAAATGATACGTCTTCTCCAACAAACAAGAAGGTTTCAAGAAAACATTTTAGTGATAACGAAACGACACGAAACGAACGTGCAGTCACAGACCTACACCAAAACACTCCTTACAGCTTCAGTGTGTGCCAAAACATCAAGGCATCCAACGCGGTGAGGAAATCCAACAACCTGAACCTGGGTTCGAGTTAACCCGTATCCCCTGACCAACTCGAACCTCGAGTTCAGGTTAGAGAGGCTAACCAGGACCCTCAACCTCAAGTTCAGGGTTCGAGTTAACCCCAACTCTACCCTGAGGTTAGGGTTCTGGTTAATCCCAACCCCAACCTGTAGTTGTAACTTTGTTCAACCCCGACCAATGAATGGTGGGGGTGGGGGTCGGGAGGGGGGGTGGGGGTGGGGTGGGGTGGGGTGGGGTGGGGTGGGGTGGGGTGGGGTGGGGTGGGGTGGGGTGGGGTGGGGGTGGGGGTGTGGGGTGTGGGGTGGGTGGGGTCTCGGTTTTGGCCCACCTGGCTGAAAGCTCCGGCGATCGTCACGATTTGGAAGCTCTGCTCGAGGGCAACGTCAAGGAAGTCCTCTTGCAGGCGCTATTGTTGAAGCCTTGATTTCAAGGAGTCACGTATGCTGGTACCTCTCTGTCGATCCTGCCACTAGGAACAATATCCAAGTTAGACTTTTGTGGAGGTCCGACATGCCAAGATCCGACGGAACAGAAGAAAGGCGGCAGTCTGCAAAGTTCAGTCTCGAAAATTCTTCAAATCCTCGCCTCAAGAGTCCAATACCGAAAAATGTTCCAAAGCTCCGGCATCCTGCTCATTGACTTCGCGGCTGCTGTCAACCGCCAGATCCGTCATGTGGAGGTAGCGATTGAAGAACGTGTTGTGCAAGGCAATGCTCCCAGTTCTAAGTTGGCTTCCGGCTCAGAACTCGCAGGCATACTCTCTCCAGGGTCTCCGGGCTTGTTTGACCGGAAAGCAGGAGAGAAAACAACACCCCAACACACACAACGCATGAACTCGAACAAACCCCAAGCCCCAAATCCAAGGTGCTGCCAGAAATACCTCACTGCAAAAGCCTCGCCGGCAGAATTCGCAGGGAAGTCGCTGCTGGCCGTGGGGACACTGGTCTCCATGTCCTCACCGTTCATCCTTACCTTACATGCTCAGTCACATTGGAACATGCACCATCTTCGATGTTGCAATGGGTCAGATATCAGTTCAAGTCCCCCAAAGACAGGAAAGCTACCCCACAGCCAAGAAGCAAAACGGTTGTGCACAGCGTTATGGAGCGCGATCTTCCCATTCCCGGCATCGACAACCGTGAAGAGCTCCCAGCTCCCAGGATCTGGAAGGGTGGCCTCTGCAAAGGGTTTGCCATTCCTAGAGTGACACTCTCTTGCCTTCTTTGTGTGTGTCTTCTTGCAAGACTCCTTCTTATAGCCCGCAATCCGCAGTGCCAGAGCGATGGGGTGCCCAGTCCGAAGCCCGACTTCATCAGTACTCTATCACTGACTCTCCTGGAAACATGTAGAAATCTCAATGACCGGCCTGGCCGAAGCCGCCGTAGCCGCCTTGGCCGTAGCCGCCGCTGCCGTAACCGATGCCGACAGGGCCATAGCCGCCCGGAGCCTCTTGGTCGCTGCTGTAGTCGCCGTAGCCGCCTTGGCCATAGCTGCCGTTCCCGTAGCCGCCTTGGCCGTAGCTACCGTTACCGTTGCCGAAAGGGCCGTAGCCGCCTTGGCCGTGGCTGTAAGGGCCGTAGCCGCCTTCGCCATAGCCGCCGTTGCCGTAGCCACCTTGGCCGTAGCTACCGTTACCGTTGCCGAAAGGGCCGTAGCCGCCTTGGCCATAGCCGCCGTTGCCGTAGCCACCTTGGCCGTAGCTACCGTTACCGTTGCCGAAAGGGCCGTAGCCGCCTTGGCCATAGCCGCCATTCCCGTACCCGCCTTGGCCGTAGCTACCATAACCGACGACGACAGGGCCGTAGCCGCCCTGGCCGTTGCTGTAAGGGCCGTAGCCGCCTTGGACATAGCCGCCGTTGCCGTAGCCGCCTTGGCCGTAGCCTCCGTAGCGTGATTCCGGGCATATGGGGCCGTGAGAAAGTCATGTTCAGGCGTGTCTATTCGTGACACTTCTGCCCAACGAGCTGCTTTAGCGAGTGCGCTGGTATGTTAGTGCTTGCGCTTCTTGCTTCTAAGTTCTCGTGTTACCGGATGTCTGCCAAAATCCTTAGTTGAAGTCTTCATGCAAGTGATACCTGCAGCTGCCGTCGGAGCGCTATCCATGTCCGCCTGAGCGAATCAAGCGGTTGAACATCGTGCCCAGAACGAACATTTCAGTCTTGACAGAGACAGAGTTCCGGGCTCAGGGATTTAGAGTCCATACAGCTGACGCAGTATCTGCACCTCTCCGTCTTCGTCTGTCACTGCCTCATTCTGCCCGTCTACACCTGTGCCGCCGTCTCGCTCTGTCTTTCTTCTTGCTCTGTCCGTCTTCACCGGATCGTCAGCCCAAAACGTACCTTGTCGCATCCCACACCCTGGAACCTCGAAGCCCCGCAACCTTAAGTCAAAACGGTTCGTGCAACTCTTGGCAAGACCTGAAAAAATCCAACCATCCGACGAAAAGACCGAGCATCGTGCAACACAAAACTCATTTGTTGACTTTAACGATATAAGAAGGCCTGATCGTTCATGCGCAGGAAGCGGCTCCAGCGCGTGCAGTACAAGGCTACTACGGAACCGGGCTCCAGGAAGGGCTTGACCTGCTGTAGGTCACGTTTGAGCTACTTGCAGTAGCCTCAAAGGTTTAGGGTGGTTCAGGGATATCGCTTTGTGGAGACGATGCCACGGCGGGCATCAACCTCACACATGGATCTAGATGTGTGGGTGTGATTGCCGGGTCGATGGATTGAGGCTTAGCAGTGGTTGTTTGGCTTGGCGAATCGATACACTAGGTTTCTTTGATGACTACATAAACATCTAAAAAATTCCACAAGTGTCCACGTGTTGAGCGTACTAGCCCCGATGCCCGCAGATCGAAATCGCAAACCTGAAATGTACTGCAGCACGGCAAGAAAAGCTCCTAAATGCCCTAAAACACCTGGTAAAGCTCCCTCAAACGAGGGTTCAAGACCCTGCGAACCCATTCAACTAGATTGAAAAGCCTGCAACCCTTACACAACGCTGCAAGCCCCTTGTAATTCTGAAGCCGCATACATAGGGGGACCCAACTCCGCGGACACCCCCGCCCCCCTACCTGCACCACACGGAAGCGCTCAAAGGCCGACGGCAGCTCTGATGCGTTCCTGACTGGAAGAAGGCATGTAGAAACTAGCATTAAGGGATTATAATAATTACTATTAAGGAATTATAATGGGACTACTGTAAGGATACACTCCCCCACACACCCGTAAGCACCAGCAAGGTTCTTTGCTTCACTCGCGCCCACCATCCCGTCATCCGACAAGGAGACGAAGCCTCGGTACTGATCTTGGGCTGAAGGTTGTTCAGGGTTGTACAGAGCTTGTGGATCAAGGCTGCGGTCTGTGGCTTTCGGGTTCGGCAATTTTTTTGAAATCACCTCGCTCATAGAGATTAAGGCTTAGTCTGTCCTTAAGTTGGCAGCCAACTGCGAACTCTGGATTGAAGCCATGCTCACGCCGGGTCGCCAAGCTTCGGGCGAAGAGGTGCTTGGGATGTTGTTATCTCGAACCCCGTCAGTAGCTCTTTTCGTGTAGTGGCTAGCCTGATTATGACGTGGGGTATCGCAAAATTCTGTGCAGCAACCGGGAAACAAACGAAAAGACCTCGCAGGACTTGCCAGCCAAGACGGGTATGTTGCAACTCTCTACTCTCTGTGTTGTCGAACAACATACCAGCACGTCCACACAATATCGAACTGCCAAGACGCGGTTGTGGACGCCGCTGTGCAAAGCGATGGACCCACCCTCAATATCAACCACAGCGAATCGCTCCCCCATCGAGTCTGCGGGAAGCTCATCTGCAGCCTGGGGGGCAAGGCCTTGCAAGGCTGGGCTGAGGTTTAGGATGGAGGGTTTACGGACTGTAGGATTTTCGGCTTAAGTTTCAACAAGCGATTCAAATTAGGAAGTTGTGGTCTTGA
Organism: Symbiodinium sp. CCMP2592; assembly: GCA_905221615.1. NCBI lineage: Eukaryota > Dinophyceae > Suessiales > Symbiodiniaceae > Symbiodinium > Symbiodinium sp. CCMP2592. The sequence continues at coordinate 5,948 of CAJNDT010000597.1, forward strand.
GGCTTGGCTTGAAAAGGCGTTGAAAATTGTCAACGCGTTCTCGGGTTTTCCGGTGCTTGTCAGGCCGTTCTGGTTCAGCAAGTCCTCAGCCACATATGAAAGGTTGCCGGTTGTCAAGCCTGTCCATCTCAATCAAAACCACAAGGGTTCCTACCCGTGCGATGTAGTGACTTTGTCCTCAGCTTGAGGTTTACGGTACGAGCTTTGAAGCATAGAGACCCTGAAGTCGCTTGTGTCCATCCCCGCGCTGCTCATGCGCACGAAGCGGTTGTGGAAGGTGTTGTGCAGCGCGATCTCCCCGCTGTCGGCGTCAACTACAGTGAAGAGCGCCCAGGCGAAGTCCTTGGGGTGGTGCTGCTCATGGTGTACTAATCAGAAAGTTGCAACTAGCATGGCTGGTGTCAATGCCGATGCCACGGCCGCGGCCTACGCATGCGTGCCGTCAGGGTGAGAGTTGAGAATTAAGGCGTGGCCTCAAAGAAGATCTGGTCCGCGGGTCTTGAGGCGTCGATCATCGAAGTGTTCATGCGCAAGAAGCGACCTTAGAAGGGAATTGAACTACGCAAAGGATACCCAGTCCCTCCCACATCCTTTCGAGGACCTCTCTAAGCCAAGCCGCTGTGAGCCAGGCCTTGCAATGCAATCATTGTCCCGGATCTCAAGCGCACCTCACCCGAATCTAGACTTTCGCATTTCAGCTATACCAGTTCGGCTGACCCATTCAGGTCGCGAGCCTGCGCAGCTACGTGGACACAGTGCGCGCACACTCCACATATACATGTGTCTCTACGTGTGTTTTTGTGTGTATATGTATATATAAGCATACACACCTACCTTCACACCTCGAGACTCAAGACAACCAACCCTGCATCCATTTCTGCTGAGGCCGCCAACATCCAGGTGCAGAGAGTAGCTGCCATCGAAAGCAGATGGCCCCGTGCCATTTTGTGCGCCAGCTTTCCGCGTCCAAGCCTCCCGAAGATGCACTGAAAATACGAATCGAACGTGCCCCGAATGACACAGTAGCACCCACTGCTTCAACCGGCAAGCAATAGCTCGGCATGCTACCGATTTCCCAAGAGACATGCCTCAGGAAGTGCTGCTCCACTGCTCTCCACTCTGTTACCCTGCCTGATTTTTGTCTACCCATCCGCAAGTGTCGGTTTCAAAATCACAACCCACGACGTCGTACTTCGGAAGAGTCAAAGTCGTAGTGGCCGTGGTTGTGGGAGTCATGGAAATCGTCACGGACGATGTCGTGGAAACCGTCATAGTCGCAGTTGAGGTCGTCAGGGTCTGAGTCTGTGTGGTCGTGGTCGCCAGAGAGCATTGGGAGAGGATCAGGATCTTCAGGGCTGCCCATTGCATGGCCTTGGTTACAGCTCATGCGCACAGACTCCAGCATGCTGGGCTCACGGACCATCCCTGGCAATGATCAGCCGAGATGCCATCTTAAGAGCAATGGCACCAGCCAGCAAAGGGCTAGCAAACTTCCTCGAGAGCTTCGAGATGGCTGCAGCAAACAGGTGCGAACGACAAATCACGCACCGAGCAGGTGCAGGCGCCAAGCTTCGTCACAACAACTTGCAGTTGACATACTTTTCCCGGCATGTCTCATGGTGAACCAGTTGTGACATACTTGCAGCTAGGCTAGAAACTGAATTTTCAACATTTTCCAGAAGCAAATGGACAGTGACACCTGCACCACCTCCTTCGAAGGCCGCGAGTCCAGCGAATAAACCTGTCGTGGTTGTCCCTCGGCAGAAGTTCACACGTCAATTCATATCGGACTAGGAGCGGCGGGCTTCCGACAACCAAGATGCTGAGGATGCTGAGCTACACTACTCCGGAACTGGGCCTTTCACACAGCCATAGAAGCACGGCGTCAGCCCACAGGTGGCTTCTGCCTCCGTCAGCTCCTGTGTCAGAGCTGTGCGAAACGGGCCACACCCGGTGCAAAGCCCGCCTGCAACAACCTCAGATTCACCGAACCAGCTCGACATCCAAACCGAAGCTCCGGTGGTTCGAACTGGAACTGGATGGATTACCGTATGCGAAGGCAAAGGAGGAGGAGCTGGCCAATTCAATTCGTGTACAAGCTCTACGGCAAGCAGGAAGCCACCAAAACAAACAACCACGATCACGCAAATAGCTTAGTCACAGCTTGCTAAAGTCGACTGTCCTGCGGAAGCAGTTCACACACAACTGCAAACCACGTCAATGCCATCCGTGACGAAAGCGCCTTCATAAGCTAGCCTCAAGGCCTCACGTATGATTCAACAAATCATGCACTCAAGAGTGTCTGCTTCGTTTGGGGTGGCCTCGCACGTTTCGGCACGAAAGACACGACAAGCCTTGTCGACCCTGGTTTGCACGTAGATGCAGGAGGCACTTTTCGAATGAAGTTCATGGCTGCAAGCTGCTGGCTGTCATGAAAGTGACTCAAATCCAGTAGTGCAGACACACTTCACTTCCTGGCCTGGCCTCCAGCTCTGCTTAATGCCCTGGTTAATTCCGGATGCTTGAAGGTGGTGTCCTGAAATCGCCGGCCGATCGCCTCCCCCGTCTGGCGAATTAGAATCCAATCTCCGTCACACTCAGTGGTGAAACGGCGATCCCAGTGCATTTTCCGGTCTGTTTTGCTCACAAGCTGTACCTTCAAGCGCGGGCATCGGCCGCAAAGCCACAGCAACAAGTAGACGGCCAGTCGCCGGTTGCAGATGCTGTAGTAATATCCTTCGTGGAAGACGACATCCATCATTTCAACCTCCCGCTTCAGCATTCGTCGTTCTAGGATTGCATCAAACATCTCGCGCACCGAGCTTGTCTTCACAGAGTCCCTGGCTGGTCCCGGTGAGTCACTGGAGCTGTAGCCGGAGCTGTGGCCAAAACTACCGTTATCTTTAAAACCAGACTTGATGGAGTCTTGGGTGAAGTAGAGCTCACAGGGAGGAATGAAGAAAATACTTCCAGCCTCAAAACCGTAGAATCGATGCACCGCGCGCTCCGGCGCAGGCTCGAACACCTCGGGCTCAGCAGACTTCTGCTCCTCTGGCAGTTCTGGCGGGGCTTTCGCGGCATCACCTTCTTCCGGCACGTCCTCCTCTGTCTGTCCAGGCTCCGAGACAGGGGGAGGCTCGGGAATCGGAGTGAAAGACTCGCATCTCGGGATCTCTGCCTCGACCTCCTCAGCTCCGCTGCCCGGCTCAGGCTCTTCGGCCTCGTCGCCCTCATCGTCGCCCTCGCCCTCGACACCCTCGTCGGCGCCGTCGTCGCCGTGCCCGCGGCAGAATGCGTTGGCTTGGAAGTCGAAGCGGAAGTCGCTTTCCAGCTTTTCAAGCACTGCGAAGCGCCCCAGCCAGTGTGTGCGGCCTGTCAAGCCCTGATGCCGATCCAGCTTCGCCTGCTTCTTGCTACGGCTTCTGAACACAGCATCTACGTACCGCTTCGCCACGTCCAGCAGCGCTGAATGCCTCTCACGCAAGAGCTCTTCTAGCTTCCTGGCTGAAATACGGCTGCCAGATCCCATGCTGACCTCCTCCTGCAGCAAGTCGCGCAGTCGAATGGAGTCCTCTGCTGGAAAGACCTTCTTCCAGTCCGGCTCCGTTGCTTTGGGCGCGGCTTTCACCTGGGCCTTCGCCTTTGGCTTTCGCTTCGCTTCACTCGTCTCTTTGCCGATGCCGGGCTTTGGCTCAGCTGCATCACTCCGAGAAGGCGGCTGCGCACCCTTTCCCCGTCCTTTCGCACTGCTGCTTGAAGCCGCATGCTCGTGCTCCCATGCCTCCCGCGCGTCCACAAACTGCAGGTGGCGGCGCTTCACCACCTTCTGCTCCTTGCACTCCCCGTCGAGCTCCACGACGAAGCGCGCCTCGTCGCCCTCCCGGCCCTCCCCTTCCCCCTTCTTTGCGGTCACCCTGCCTCTGCGCCCATTCAAGTCCCTGTTGTTGACCAGACCTCTCAGGGTGACCATGCTCCCCAGCAGCTCGCGATCGGGATCTTTTGCATCAGCAAAATCATACATGCGATTCCTCGCTGCGTGGCGCCCGCCCTCCTCCAGGCGCCTGGCCTCTCCGATGTTTTCGAGACCTCGCTGCCGACGAAAGGCGGCCGATCTTGCGCTCGGACGCGAGGCTGCGCTTCCTTCCTCCTCTGACTCGGAGAGCGAGGAGTAGCCACCGATGTCTGCTGCCAGCTCGCCCCGGCCTGCTGTGTTGAGCATCATCTTCGCATAAGCGCTCATCTCGCCTTTCTTCTCGATGTTCAACTCCAGCTTCTGGGACTTGAGAGCCACTTCCGTGCCATCGCCGATCACGACTTGGAAGCGGATCTCGCCGCCATTGCTTCCAGGCACCACTTTCCGCAGTGCGCCTAAACACCAAAGAATCGAGGACAAGTTGCCCTCGTCGGCGCCCTCCTCGTCGTCTCCGTCCTCGTCTTCCTCCTCCTCATCGTCGGCATCTGCACCCCTTGGCTCGAGCGTGGTGCTGCCATTGTCACGGCTGCTTGGTTCAGGTTTATAGGGATTTGAAGTGTAGGTTTAGGGTGCAGCCTGCTGAGATGGTGATTCCGAAAGCTAGTCACCGCAAAATGGTCAGACTCTCCCAAGTTTAACCTTGGTTAGCGTCCGTGATTCTGTCTGTCCAGGCCGGTTGAGGCTTGCATGAGCCCGACTCCGGCTACTTACTTGGGGTTCTCACTTTTGCCTTCATGTCCTCTGTCGAAAGTCTTGTAGACAAGCGACACTACGCTAACCCCCCAAAACCCTAAAACCCTAGAGCCCTCAGGTGTAGGGTTCAAGGGTTGGGGTTTAGGGTTTGTTAGAGTTTAGGGGTTAGGGTTCGGTCCTAAGCTACCCCAAGCCCCGAAACCCTGAACCCAGCAAGCCCCGGACTCTTTGCAGAAAAGCGGCTCTTCTCCGAGATCTTCTGCTTCGGTGCCCGCCTTCCTGGGGCTTCAAGGCCCCGGAGCTTCCAAAGCGAAGCAAAGGGTTTAGGTTTCAATGTTTTGGGTTTTGGGTTTAGGGCTTAGGGGTTTAGGGGTTTAGGGTTTAGGGGTTTCAATGTTTTGGGTTTTGGGGTTTAGGGTTTAGGGCTTAGGGGTTTAGGGGTTTAGGGTTTAGGGGTTTCAATGTTTTGGGTTTTGGGGTTTAGGGTTTAGGGCTTAGGGGTTTAGGGTTTAGGGGTTTCAATGTTTTGGGTTTTGGGGTTTAGGGTTTAGGGGTTTAGGGTTTAGGGGTTTGATGTTTTGGGCTTTGGGCTTTTGGGTTTAGGGATTAGGGGTTTAGGGTTTAGGGGTTTGATGTTTTGGGTTTTGGGGTTTTGGGCTGGGAGTCTCAAGTGTAAAGGGTTTGTCTGGGGTTTATAGCGGTTAGGGTTGTGTAATTTGTATAGACCTTCAGAATCGATGATTGAGAAGCTGAGAAGCAATACCCGATGTGGCGTAGAAGCATTAGCGCAGCAGAAGAAGCAACCCCAACAGCTTACCGGTAGTAGTCTCAGCAGCCGTCAGTACTGTAGAAGTATATCGCAGCCACAGCCGCCGAAATGGTGGTAGTAGTGGCGACAGGTACAACTTGTGGTACTGCAGCCTGATATCTTTATCCTGGAATATTGCTACCCATGTAACTGGAACCGGCCCACGCAAGTTCGACGAAGCATAGGAGGAGGGGTCGTGTTTGACGAAACGCGTCTCTACTTAAGCTACTTCTGGAGGGTTACAGAAGAGAGTGGCTGCTCCGAGGCGACTTTTGACTCCTAGCGTCGCGGAATGCTTTCAGCCGTGATTCTCATTGTGAGTATGGTTACTTCTTACTACAAGTGCTACTATTGCTTCACATCCCTCTCTTCCTCTTACTAATTAGTATCATACGAATCCTGAATCCTGCTCATGACATCCCGGTGGCCAGTCGTCCATGTCCAGCCCATCCTGATCCTCCTGACAGAGCAGATCACTACACATACCGCAGACTTACCCCACGAAGGCCAACAAATTCCTTTAGTGATTCTCTTGAGCCGGGGGGAAGAGGGGCGAATCTTTGGCGCAGCAGCAGGCCGCATGCGCAAGCTAGTCCAACTCATCCCATCGGGATGCCACGTATTTTCTGAGGGTGCGTGGGCTACTACTTGCGTACTTGCTCTATGTCTCCGGCCTCATCTTCTGCCTCATCATCACCCTCTTCGTCCTCACCTGTGCAGATTTGTTGCTGCACCATGCATCATGACGACAGTGGTGCCTTCTGGATTCCTGGAACCCTTCAAGCCTGAAGCCCTAAACCCTTACGGCCCCCCTTTAAGGACCCTAAAACTATGTGACTGAAAGGTGTTCTAGCAATCCGAACTTTCACGGAGCTGTGTCTTGGTGCAGGGCCAAGAGCCGAGTCGTGCATCTACAAGCGACAAGGGTTCAACTGCGGGGTCGTTATGAGCGCTGCTGGAAGGGACAGACTTCATCCTGGTCTGCATCAATCCAAACTGTGTGGATGCGGCGCGCATCGTAGCAAGGAGATCCGCTGTCGAAGCCGTCTCTGCTCGCAAATAGTGCTCGCAACGGAATATAGCCATAGCTGCTAGTAAAAGAGTAGCTGTGAACATCCGGTGAGAATTTTCTGGAATGGCCTCGATAGCATTGCGAACGCGACGAGCCAGAACGACAGCCGGAGTTCGAAGGGCAGCGTCGGTTCTGACAACGGATTACAAGAAAACATTTTGGGCAACACATCGATCAGGAATTCGACCGTCTCCTTAGCCGCAAACAGTGCCGGATCGTGCTGAAATGACAGCAGCCTGCGTGTCTGACAGTGTATGTTCAAAAGAAGCGCCAGTGCGTCTTCCAGCTCCGAAGGATTGTTATGCACCTCTTCTCGCATGAGCACATACCTCCGCAATTTGCCTACGCACTCTTCATACTGTCGTCTCAATGGAGACTCATCCGAGATAGCCAGGGCAGCACAGACGGAAAGCCACGCGTCCAAAGACTGTGTGAGGAACTGCATGGCGAGATCGAGCTTGCCGGTGTGGAATGTGGCTTGACCCAGGAAGCACAATGTCTTTGCGATGCTGGCAGTGACGCGGTCACGGGGGCACAAAGATCTCTTCATGCTTAATGCTTCTTGCAGGTAGCAGACTGCCACCTCGAAGTCCTTGACGAGCATGTGCAGCTGTCCCAGTCCATACAGTGCGTTTGCTCTGAACTCCTTGCCTTCGTCTTCTGCAAGACAGCCTACCGCTCGTAGAGACTTTTGAAGACAGCTTGTCGCGGCCTGAACAGCCTGAACAGCAGCAGGATGTGGACGACACCCTAGGGCAGCACAATATTGGAGGAGGCGAGCCTGACAGCATTGCGGGATTAATTATCCCTTGCACCTACCAGGCAGGTTGTAATCCTCAACTTCAGCTTACATGACATCGAGCCTTGGAACTGGTATGCATGAAACCCCCGTGCATTGCACGGCCGCTAAAACTGCTCAGTCTGGGAGACTCCTACGCATTCTCTCGCGAAGCGTACCTGTTCCAGGCAAAACTCCAGGTCACGTCCTCGGAGGAGCTCCCGAAAGCTTTCTTCCCAATAACCGACGTCGACTGATTCCGCGACCTCCTGCAACAGCAGCGGTGGGTATGCTAACGTTAAGACAAGTCAAGCTTGATCATTGACGGCATGCCAATGCTAACTGCTGCGAGCCGTCCTGGAAGGCTCGGTCGCCAATATGGATGCACCAATCCCAAAAGGCAGCAAAGTTGAGAAGGGCTGTTAAGGTCCGGCGGTCTTCGCTGCCGGGGGCCTGACAGCAATGCAGGATTGCTCCTTTCACATACTCTACCAGTCAGCTGCATACCTCAAGTTCAGCTTGCATGGGTTGGCACAATGGACCCCCGAAAGCCTTGCGTGTGCGCATGAAACACTTGAGCCCCTGGTCGTACCGGCCCCGAGCATTGATCAGTCTGGGAGACGCCCATATGCATTCTCTCGCGAAGCCTGCCTTGAGCCACACCTGCAATGGAAAATCTTCAGGGAGAGGTAAATCAATCAAGTCGGCGGAGTCTGCTGACGGGAGAACTGTCAAGGGCTCGTCCCTGGCAGTGAGAACGCGGCAGAACTCCAGGTCGCGGCCACGGAGAGCCTCCCGAAAGTTGTCCGCCCAATCATCGCCTGCTTCTATCAGCTCCTGCGGCAGAAGCAGTGCAACCCAAGATAAGTCATGCTCACGAGCAGTGTGCGCAATGCTCGCAGTCCTGCGCATGTCGGCAAGAGGTTGAAGCTTCGCGGTGATCCAAGTAGCCAGGCCATAGGCTTTCTGCCAAGTTCAGAGCTTTCTCTATAAACACCCGGGCTTGCCGGAATTCCGCAGACAAAACAAGCTCGTTGCTGAGACGGTACAGAGTCGAAAAAGTTTCGCGGTCGCCATGGGGGTGCAAGCGCTGGCTCAGCTCCAAGGACTCGTGAAAGTACTGCATGGCTTGTTCTCGATTTTTGAGAATGCTGCTTGCGCGACCCAGGTCATACAGCGTTCGAGCGACACTGAGATGAGGCGTGCCTTCGTGAAGGCAGCGCTGAATTTGCAAGCTCTGGTGTAAGTAGTCCGTGGCCTGTGTGGCATGCTCAGATTCCCCCTCTTCGAGAAGTGCAGAGCCCAGTCTACGCAGCGTTTCTGCGAGGGGAAGGCCGGTCTGCTCCGCCCTCATCTGTTGCAACTGACACTCCAAACCTAGTTCATGGTTGGGAGAGGATTAAAATTGAATTATTCCTTATTGGGTTTTATTGGGTTTAAGTAACCACAAACATGTAAAATGTTGCCCAACTATGACAAAGAAACCTTGCCTGTGTGCAACAAGTTGACCTGCACGGCTGGATCTGACAAACCTCCCGAACATGCCCCCTTGCGATTGCTTGAAACCGCAACTTGCCGACAATCTGTGAAGAAGTAGACACAAACATGCGAAGGGACAAAGTGGGCAGGGGCTGATACTAAAGAGTGAAGCAATCCTTCAAGCCCTCGCCGGGCCTTCTCGCATTCCTTGCAGAGGCACTGGCAAGTCTTCGACAACTAGCTCATGCGGTTCTCGATCGGTGGCGCTGTCAACGAAGCCGTCTCGTGGGTCCGCAGTGCGGGTTGGAGCTGTAATGGCCCCAGACTCAGCTTCAGTCCCTGACTCAGGGATGTAGAAGTCTCCACCGGGCTCTTCCGAAACGATTGCGGTGGGAACGCCATCCGCCACCAGCATCTCTTCGACTTGCCTGGTGGCCTGCAAGCAGAGCATGGCCAGGTGTAGGCAGCGCGTACCAAAATCCTCTGAACCTAACTTCTGCATCATCCGGGCAGCCAGGCAGATCCACTCAAAGCACGAAGCGGCCGTCGGTCCAACTTCTGCCTCAACATGATCATTCGCAATGTGGAGCACATCGTGCGCCAGCGCACGCACCTGCTGCGCATCTCGCAGCATCTGCAGCGGATCCGGGTCTTCATACCCCTGGAGGTGCCCTTGCGCGTGATAGAGTATTAAGCTGGCCTTACCTCTCAGAGCTTCACGCTGCTCCTCCGACATGGAACTCGTCTACACGGATGCGCACTTGCAGGGCTCATCAGTATGGAACTGCACTTGGGCCCTGGCTGGATAGAAAGATGCCTCTGAAACTCGAAAAGTTGCCCTGATTAGTTGAAGTCTCATATCCGGGTCAAGCGAGCCTCTCATTAACTGCATGACCTGCTCCGTCATCGCTGGAAGAGATCTTGTGTGGCGCAAATGTACTCCCTTCGTCACAATCCTTGTTCAGCTTCATCATTCACCAACTACGCTGCATCGTCATCGTCGCCGAGTCTTCGTCATCGCATCATAATCATCATCGTCATCATAATGATCATCATGACCAGCCTTGGCACAGCATGCACAGCATCACAGCCATGAGCACCGTTATCCCCATGAGTCGGGCTCAGCCCAGCTATCGGCAGCAGCGCAATGCCAAGCATATTAATTAGTAACTTCGAATATATAGATGTACTGGCCATTTAATGTCGCGAGTAGTTTTCCACGTCGTCATGAGCATACCAACTTAGAAGCAGCAGTTGAACACATCGCGCTGAAGGCTGTCCCCGACCGTTCATCCGAACCGCAAACCTGTTTTGCGCAAAGGTTGCGCTGTCCCCGCACGCTTGTAACCCTCCGGAAGTACGGCCTTCAGCCGAGGATCCCAAGCCTAAACACAGCCTCCGAAAGCTGACCATGCTACGCACGCATACCCCTTGGTGAAACCTTCCATTCCCGGCCTAAGGTTTCGAAGCCGCCGTTCTCAATGGACTCCTCAGGAGCTGGAAGGCTTGCCACGAGCTCTAGTGACGAACTCAGAAAGCACTGTTACCCTAAGCGTTAACCGCCTAAGCTGGCCCTAAGCCCTAAATTCCTATATATACATTAAATCCTAAAACGCCTAAACCCTCATAACTTTGAATGCCCGCACTCCGCCACGTCGGCAGCAGAGACAGCGGCCAAAGCTCGCAACTTCTACCACGAACAATGGAAGGGATTGAAAGGGTTTTAGGGTTTAAGGTTTTAGGGCTTTACGGACTTGGGGGTTTAAGGTTTATAGGGTTAAGGAACTCTACAATCTACAAAATCGGAAGACGCCTCCTCTTTGAGACAAGATAAGATGCAAGAATGCGAGAGACCCGTCAGAGGCCCCAGCCGCCAGCGCAGCTCCAATGGCAAAGGCCTTAGAACGATTTCAGAAGACCCTAACACTTAACACGAAAGCCTGAACCATCAACTCCTATAAACCCCCGTACATGTAGAACCCTAAACCCTAACGTAGACTGTAGTTCATCTAGTCGTTGGGGCAATCAAGTCTTCCGGCAGATGGCTCTCTTTGAAGGTTCGGGTTTAGAAAGATGTTCAAAGAGGGTTAGTAGGGCTTGGAGGTTAGGGCTAGGGCCTGGGGTTTGTGTCTAGCGCTTCGGGTTTAGGGTTGACGTCAAGCCAACGGTCTCGGGTTCACAGAGGGCGGTTTTGCAGTCGGGGAAGCTTACAGCGGCTGTGCAGCCAGGCTAGATTGGCTGCTGCCGGTCACTAGGGCAAGAACAAACGGAACAAGGTTTCGTGGTACGTTATAAGACTTAAATAATGCCTGAGGAGCCCTAAATGCAGCATACTAGTAAGTCCGGCTTCTAAGTAAGCCCCGGACGTCGCCACTAAGCGCCAGTGTCGCTTCGGCCGCAAGCGGCGAGCCTCCGTACTGCTGCGAGTGCTGAGTTTTCTTGAGTCTTTTGGTGTTTCAGTGAAGTTTAGGATTTAGGGGTTTAGGGTTTCAGTGCGGCAAGTGGTCGGAACTCTGGGCCAGAATGACACTACAGTTTGGGCATTTTCAATGTGAGAGCTTCGGGAATGTCAGAGTTTGGGATGTGCGTTCGGCTGTCCGGCCGCTTTACAGCTTTAAGTCCTTCCTAAAAGGTCTTTAAACACTCGCATGATTTGGGACTTTGCTTTCGGATTTGAGGAGTGAGGCTTCAGGTCTTGGCCTGCTGATGGCGTCATGTTTCCGTGTTTCGAGTGCCTTAGTTTCGGAGCCACCCGGATTCAAACTGTGGTATGTCTTGAGTTTCGGGCAGTTGTTCGGCGTTGTAGTGACTATAGTGATGCAGGTAATGTTTTTGCCAGGTGGTCCGTGGTTCTCCCTACTCTGCATGCAACCCCTGTGCCTGCATTCGAAGTCTCCTCGGCATCTGCCAACGACTCCTCCAGCTCCTTGCGATGCTCACGTTTCCGCTTGCACCAGAACTACCGAAAATGTGCCAGCTTTGAAATTAAGTTAGATGCAAAAATTGCATCTTGATGATCAGAATCCCCTACATGTCCCAGGGATCGCGCGATAGAAGACATTCCTGGCACACCAAGTCATCAGTCACTGCTGCCCACAACTTATGTGTGGGACGGGACTCAACAAAGCTCTACACAGACGTGCTCTGAAATCCATGCAACCCTCTACGACCTTACTAGATCGGAGCCGGGCTCCCTTAAGACATTTGGCAAAGCATGTCAAGAGTAAGCTGCGATTCATTCTCTCGGGAACTTTGGACCATCGAACTCGAAACCACAAGATGCGACGACACATCGTGAGTTGTTCAACCAGCCTACCAGTATCCCACCGGCTACGATCTGCGAACAAGCTGTTGTCGCTGCAGGATTCCCGTTAAGAACGAAATAAGCTCAACACTTCTGACTCAAAACCAAGAAGCCGAATGCGCAAATCCCAAAGGCCCCAAACTCCAGGAAGTTTGGCCTGGAAAAAGAGCTGAGCCCAAAGCCAAACACCCAAAACCCAAGGCCACGACTCGAAAATCTGAGCCTCAAGCCACGCAAAGACTACAAGCTCTCAACCCCTAGAACACATACCCCAAAGCCTCAAGCTCCCTTCTCTCTTCTAAATCGATACATCTGAGCCCTGAACCCCAAAGCCACGACTTTAAGGCCGCGGCCGGCGTCTCCTGGAATGCCGGCCGTGGAGGAGCTGCGGAGAGGGCGGTGTGCTCAGGGCTCCGACAAGTGAGGGTTCCTTTAGGGTTCGCTGAAAAGTTCTAATAAAATGCCAAGCGCGGGCGTAGACACCGTGTTTGGGTCGTACAAGGGTTCTACGCGGCTTCCAGAAGTCCTCTACAAGGGCTCTGCTAAGGATTCAACAGCTTGGGCGTTTCGGGCTTTAGATCTTGAGGGGCACGGTTTAGGGTTTGGGGTTTAGGGGTTTCGGGTTTATCGATGTAGGCTTCAGGGTTTAGGAGTTTAGCGATTGGCGCTTTGTAGCTTTGGGTCTTGCAGCTCGTGGGGTGTATCGCTCACCTGGTGTTTAGGGTTGACTGTATTTTGCTCTTTAGCTCAACCACTTCTTCTTCAGTACCGGCTGCCATATGATGTTGAGCGCCTTTAGGGTTAGAGTTACCCAACACCCAAGTACAGGGGCCTTGGGTTTTGAACCTTGTCTTTGTGTTGTGTGTTTGTGTTTGTCTGTGTGTGTGGGGGGGGGATTATCGTCTGTGTGTGTGGGGATTATCGTAGTATAATCATTCACGTAAGGGTTATATAATGGGACCTAGTACCTATGGCTCACACTTCAGACCCCTGTATTAAACTCTGTGCGCGAAAAACCTGTGTTGTCAAAAGTTCTGCAGGTATGTGAACAATGATTCACGGAAGCATCATACCAGGAGACTCGTGGAAGTACCCCTCTCATTGCCCAGAGCATAGCAGATCAACACATATGCAAGTCGCACTGAACTAAGATCACCTTACCTGCTGAAACTAGAGCTGCAGCATAATCTCAGCTATCAACAAGCCCTAGCAAACAATGCGTGTTAAAATCACCAGACCTTGCCATCCAAGCTCTGAAAAGCTCCGCAACCCAAGTAAAGCCGAAACCGCTCACCCTAAACCCTGAGCCTAAACAAAACCGCAAGCGGCTTCCCAGCCCTTATACTAAGCCCTGATGGTACCCTTATAGTATCCCGGTTATAGTCCCCTTTTTGAGTATCCCCTTAATTATTGTACGTGTAGTATCCCTTCAAGGAAGACTTGCCTGGGAAGGCTTCTCGAAAGGGCGGCTCCGGTGCCAACCTGGGTTCTTGCTAAGGAACTTATATGAATTAAGTTACCATAACTTAGGGTTTAATTAAGGGTTCTTAAGGGTTTAAGGGTTAAGGAGCTTTACTTAAGCTACCATGATAGGGGTCCGCTATAAGTTCTATAAGGGTTGAGGGGTTAAGGAGCTTAATTTAAGCTACCAAATAGGGGTCTATAGCGAATAATATGGTTTCTTTATCATATTGGTAGCTTAAGTTAAACCCCTAACTAACAAGAACCCAGCATCCTGGATGGACTTCACGCGACTGACAACTCATGCTCGGACTCTATGAGGTTTCGGGATAGGGCTGGGGGGCATGTGAGCGTATGGGGGTTTCAGGGGCAGGGACATGACAGGTGGGTCCGGGCTTTTGGGCATAGGGATATCTGGGTTCAGGGTTGAAGTTCGTAGGCATTTCGGCCTCCACATCTCGCCCAAGCTGTAGAATCAGAAGCAATGTTACAGCCCAGAAGCCCTCCGAAGCTCCCAATGTACATATGGCTATAGCTATAGGGTTTAGGGCTTAAGGCTTCGGGTTTAGGATCTATATAATTCGGCCCGAACTTCGGTCTCGGCTCCCTAAACTCAAAACCCTCAAGTCTCAACCCCAAGCTCTCTGACCCTATAACCACTGAGTCTAAACACCCAGACCGAAATGCGTAATCCTAAACTGCAGGTCGGAACGTCTAGATTTCAGGGCGCCGGCGGCAGCGGCTCCAATGTGGAGGGTGCTGGGAATAGCGCCTGGTAGCTCGGAATTGGAGTCCAAGAGCTTCTACGGTTTAGGGTTTATATCGTATCTTGGCCTCTATCATTCAAACAGGGCTTTGGGACTTGTGAGCTTCTTCACTCGGCATCTTTAGATCAAGGAGGCAGTGTACTGGAAAGGGGTTCTAGAAACCCTGCAGGGAGCATCTTCGAAGCGACGACCTTCAGTCCAGAAGCTTAAGCTCCAGCCCGAAGACTATTCTTCAAAGCCCCAATACCCCCAACTCGAAGCCTCAAACACTGAATCGGTAACCTGAAACACAAGATCATCCCCCCAAAACCCCGAAACACTCCCTAAACCCTAAACCCTACCCCCACCCCCGCTCTTGGCCTTTGGTGGCTCAAGAGACGACGATCGGAGCCTCGGTGGTAGCCTGGCATGGTTTGGTGAGTCTCAGGGCGACTGCAAGGGTTGCTACAAGACTTACTGCCCAAGACTTATCTCATGCCGTGGGTACTCATGTTTTTTCAAGTGCAGTGCATTAGCTACTTAACTTATACTCATGTCTACTTCTAATACTACTGGCGAAGATATTCACGTTTCGTACTCGTATACCTGCCTATAAGCTCTCAAGCAAGAAGATTACGAGCCTCCAAATCCCAAAGTTGAGCCGGACGGCCGGATCAAAGTTCAGGATTGAAAGTCTTTGGCGGTTTGGGTTGAGGAAGCTACCGACTTGCAATCGCGATCCCTCCTATACTGAACTTAGAACCCTAGCAAAAATTATCATTTTAGCAGTTTCTTTAGGATAATAACTAACAAAATTAAAAATGTTTCTAAGTACCCCTAAGCTTCGGTTCAGTTCAGTGTTGCGGACCTGGCTCGGGGGCTCAAGATGAGGACTAGGGCCCGTTGCCGAGCGCGGCAAGCTGAAAACCGGATCCTAGGGTTCCAGTTACCTGAGCTGTGGGTTACAAAAGGACATAATATATACATATATATATATATACATATAATTATCATATATATATATATATATATGGTTAGCAACCTACTATGTAGGCAGCTGATGGCTAGTAACTTACTATGTAGGTAACTGAAGCCTTAGGGTTATATACACGCCTACCCTACACTTCGGTGGCGATGTGTACGACATCCCACACCCTCAAAACCACACCCGGCCCTGGAATCCACATAAACACCCCTGGGACCCTTCTAGAACCGAATTCGAAGCTTGAAAAAAGACATTATGGAACCTTACAGTGCCCTTTGTAGAACCTTTGTAGAACCCTGGACCCTCAGTCTGATGGTCTCCTGAACCCTAAACCTAGTCAGGTTTAATCAGCTTAATCTCCAAAAGCCTCCCCGAACCAAAAGCACGGCTGGCACTTATATCGCAAATATACATCCGGGGCTTACAGTCCTAGGCAGTGGGGAGGAGCTTGATCTTCCGCTGCCTGTACCGAAACCAGCTGAATAACCCGAAATCCAGAGACACGAGGATCAGAGAAGCGGAAATAACCCCATCCCATCCATCCTTCGCGGGACGAGGGCCCCTAGAGCTGGCACGGCGTCACCTCAAGACGATCTATAGGGTTATGGTCTAGAGTCATAGGGTTGAGGAGGGTTCTTGGGCGGGATTCAGCAGGATTAAACTCAAGAGCTACGAGATTCGATAAGTTCCAGAACCCCAACCCTAAGCCCTAAACCCTTCACCCCCCAGTGGCTTGAAAAGAGCTGGACAAATCTTCCGCAAAGGCGGCTTGGGCTTTGTACGCTTGCAGCTAAAGGTTTAGAGGCTAGATTGAGTTTCAGGGTTTATGGCTTATGGTTTAGGGTTTAGACTTTCAGGCAAGCCGTTTAGGTCTTAAACTGGCAACTAAGCTTTGCTCATGGATTGACGGTTCGCCCAGCAGAATTCAAGTCCCGGAGTCTGGGATGCAATGCATAAGCCCGGCTTTCCAAACAACGGCTTCTAGGTAGTTGTTTCGAAGATGCTACCGCAGCGGGGAAGACAAAACAAGCACCAGCTTGGGGGGAATAAGGGGGCCATAACAATTTCAACCGAGGTGTTGAGAATGCTATAGACTCAAGTTGCATATCAGGAGCCCTTAGAACTGGGCTTTCCAGTAGCCAGGAGAATAGGTACGCACTTTTATTTCATGATGCTTCTTGATTAGGAACAAGGTCCAAACAAAGCAATAAAGTATCGTTGCTCAGAACCCAGAAAACTGCAGTACTACTTGTTCAAACTTTTAAAGTCAAACCAGCTGCCAGCTTCCATAGAGTGAGCAACAAACGCAAACATCAACAAACTGCAACCGGACCCGTAAACCTTCAGCCCTGAACTACGGCCCCTCCCCCCCAAATGGGAGTTTCCGCAAATAGGGGACCCTAATCAAGTACACTAAATAGTAAGATCCTTGTTATAAGGACACCTAAGTAAGGTAGCCCTTGTTTTCGGAAGCTCCCAAATTGATGGACGCCGGAAATTCCCGAGTGAGCCGCTACGAAATTTCTGGGGGCCATGCCAGAGAGGCGAAGGCCGATAGGACCGGGTGCAGCCTGCCGATCGCAGAAGCTTCTAGGGTTGTACTTGGAGGATCATGGGACTTAGTAAGTAAGGTTATAGGGGGCTTAATTAGGGTTATAAGTACTTATAAGTATAGTTACCTCAATTATAAACCTGGCTACTGAGTCCCATGAGCCGTTAGGTGGGTTGTAGTTTTGGGACCCTTACAAGTGTTTATAAACATGTACCTCTATAAGAAACCATGAGAGAAAGGTTAAAGTTTCTCAAAGTGCCACCTAGTGTTTTATATAGGCGCCTTGATCACTAAACTAGGGGTGTACTGTACATTTTGATGTAAGGACGACACAAAGGGCACTGATGGTAAGCATGCCGACCCTTAGACTAGTATAGGCCTTAATAACTAGAATAGGGTTTTGGGGGCCCCTTATACTAAAATTATGGTAAGGAACCCCCAAAATAGTATAGGCAATTATTACGGCCCCTATGTTAGAGTGTTAATGGTGTGTTGAGAGGTGCAGGCTGCTTTGATGCGCAAACGGCTCAGGATATGTGGCGCCTTACAAGGTGCCGGTTCTTTCCTGAGGTGCAACCCTAAACCCTAAACTCTATACCCGAATACTTAAGCCCAAAACCCTGATACCTCAACTCTTAACCCCAAACCCAAAAACCGTAACACCTAAACCCTAAACCCATCGACTTCTGATGGTGTTAGACTGGCCTCCCGTGGCGGGCGCCCCGCCGACCTCGGCACGGAGACTCATCCAGATTTGCATCGTCATGTCTCATGATTTGGAATATTGTAGATGCAGGATTTGCAAACCCTTCTTCCCTTCATGAACAAGAGCACAAGACGGCATTTAAACACGAGCCGGGAGGATTCTGTGGGGAGATTCAACAGGGGCTTGCAGAGTGGCAGATTGCCAGAGAGCTTTTTTTTGGATCATCGGGTACAGCAGCTTCTGTAAGCAGCTTGGCAGCGCGCCCAAACAACAGCTTTACAGGCTGTCTGGATGCAGAGATGCAGAGGTATATGAAGCAAAAGCCACCCTGGAGTAGTGCGAGGTATGTAAGCATAAGAGGAGAACATGCTAGTCGGAGCTGTGATTATTTACAGTCCTCTTGCAGCCTGCACGTCTCTTAAGCGTTGGAGGACTCCCGGCAGCCCGTCGTTGGGCATGGGCTAAAGAGAGGGGTGATTCTCTTACTACTAACCAGGTCTCTATCTACAACGAACTGCCCCAATACTGTAGTGAAGGAACCTCGGGTTCGAAGGCCCACTGGACCACAGGGTACTGAAAACTCAGAACAGGGTTTGGGGGGCATATTCTGTTGGTTGTCGATGCTTGCGATTGCTGTTATTGTGCTTATACTGTAGTTCTACTAGGAATCCTGAGTACCGTATTGGTAGTTGTTCTGGTTGCAGAAGGAATGAATAGCTACACAGACACAAGGAAGGGGCAAGAGAGCAGTTCCCTGTGTCCGCGATAAGTAGGAATGTCGCCAAGACGTAGACCTGAACCAAAGCTTTCTCAAACCAAGTGCAACGAATTATTCGGGCCCGGCTTTCATTGACATGCGTAAGAAACAATCTTCTTCTAGTGACGCTCGGCTCATCGGGGACATATGAGGAGTCCACGGAAATCGTACTATTCGGTCGGTCGCATGTACAGCAACCGATCACGGTCGAACCGTCGTTGTGTCGCCATAGGGGTCCGAGAATTTGCAGATGGTGCCTCGTAGTAGTTGAAAGGTCAAGGTACCTGCTAGAATCTGCTAGAATGGCAAGTCCTTGGACCCATCGGACGAGATTAAACACAAAACCGGCAAGTGATTTGTGCAGCTGTACACACGCACGCATGGAACCCCCCAGTCCTGAACTCCTCGTCGAGAGTTCCATGTCGGGACTGGGAGATATCCGTAGAATCACTCGCAGCTTCGGCAGTAGAGTCGAGAGAGAAACCTCAATCAAGGAGCGTGCGCAGTGGATGTGAACTGTTGGGCTTGGAATGCAGGGCCATGTGGACGGATTCTTTCAGTTTATCAGCACTCTCCTCAGAATCTGTTCAGCAAGTAAGTGTACACATAATACATACATACATACATACATACGTACATACATACATACATACATACGTACATACACACATACATACATACATACATACATACATGCATGCATACATACACACATACACACATACACACATACATACATACATACATACATACATACATACATACATACATACATACATACATACATACATACATACACACACACACACATGCATGCATGCACGCGTATACATACAGACATACATACATACATACATAGTGTATTGCAATTATAACATGTGTAAATGCACAACCACACATACAGACAGGTACACACAAATCCATCCATCCATCCATCCATCCATCCATCCATGCCATCCATCCTATGGATGTGTACGCATCCATCCGGCGTTGTTTCAAGTGTTTTCGTTGGCTCATGTGCGCAAGTAGCACTCGGAAGGCACGGCTCGATCAGCATGGGCACGTCAAGGACTCCGAACATGCCAGAAATCCCCAAACCCCAAACCCTAAACTACGGGCTAAAGCTTCCAAGCCCTGCATCCTTAAAGTGGAAAAGAGATCTTTGCAGAACCTCCGGGGCTTTTAAGTAAGTGCACAACGACAAGGACAACTTCTGCTCCTCCGCTTCTGTTACGGCTGGTTCCGCTTAAGTTAATGCTGATACTCGTCCTATCCTATCGCTGCTGCCGATTCAAGGCCTGTCTTTCATTCCTGCCACAGCGGGAGTGTCATATCGCTGCATGCAGGCAAAAAGCTTCGTGCTCAGCGCCGGCGATGCAGCGAGAACTATCCAGAACACCGCAAGCAAGCCTCAGCCGGGGTGCTAAGTACCAGGCAGAACCCAGACTCGGGTTTAGGAAGTCGGAGCCAACCCCGCATGCACCCCCAAAACCAGAAGGAACGAGCTGAAAACATGCACCTAGAAGCTCTATGCACACGGCGGTTGCTCTCGGTGTCCATGGTGCATAGATTCTCCACATGTGTACATTCCATGCGCATGTGCTCTATAGGCTATTCGAGCCTGATTCCATGGTGAGTGCTGGAAAAAGCTGATGCCATGATAATCTGATAATGCCTATAGCTCAAAGTTCGCACGCATTGGTGTCGGCCCCAGAATGTGAGACATACTATGCGTTGCGACCGTAAATGCTTGAGGCACCCCAAACTCCAGTCCCCAGACTCTAGAACCTAAATCCCAAACCCCAAAACCCCGGCTTCAAGTGTCTTTGAAGAGCGGCCCACCACGGCATCAAAGACGGCATAGAGTGGAGTGAAGACCCGGCGACCAGCGTAGCGTGGAATGCCTGGCGCACCCCAGAGGGTCCACATATACTACCATCATGGAATTGGGTCCCACAAGACCATCCTTGTTACGGCTTCAGGACCTAATTCCATATAGCTTATCGGCCTGATTGCCGGACATAGGGCTCCAGTGCTCAGGACAATACGTGGGGTTCAAAGACCTGACCAGTGCATGACTAATTCGTTTCTGAAAGGATGCTGTCATGAGTTGCAGCGTGACAGAAAACAGCCTGGCAGTTCATTTTCTTCCGGCAGTGGGCTTCATCATGCCGTTGACGATGTTGGGTGGTGACAGTGATAATAACCGAACCCTATCTCTACTGAAAACTAAGCCTGGCGATAGCCAAGTGCCTGTGGGCAATGGAGACACGGAATGGTGATAAAGTGTTCAGAAAGCCCTGCTGCATTTACGTGAACGTCCCTTCTTCTGTGGAATCTCGGTCTTGAAGGTGAAGCTGTCGAGAGGTTCCCCCGCATCGGGAATTGAAGAACTCAGATGCCAGAAGTACCGAAAACGATCTGCACGACTTCTGCACATCTCTCCCCAAACTCCCGACTACCTGAACCCAAAGCCACAAAAGCCCTAAACCCCCCCATACCCCCGAACCCGACTCACAGCCGGAGGTGCTGAAGGACAGGGTGCCGGAAGAGCTGGGCACTTGGTAGTAGATGGACCTGAGAACCGTTACAGGGTTTAGGGCTTAGGATTTGAGGGTAAGGGCTGTTACGGTTTGGGGTTTAGATGTGAATACGTCCCTGGGCTCCCAGACGGTCTGTCTAGTTCGGGTGCCGGAGTTTTTCAGAAGGTTGAAGGGCTCAGGGCTGAATGTGGGAGCTCTGCAACATGTCACGGGGAACTTGAGGGCCTTCGTAGAGCTTGTGGTGGGGAGGTGTCGCATCGAACGAGCTGTTAAAGATGAGAGTTTCGGTAGGCCTGCAATCTTCTTGGGTCATGCCATGACGACCAAGCATTTAAAGATGAGAACTTCTGGTTTGGAACAAGCTCCACTGGGCTGCGTGTTCCCGTTGCAATCAGTCACCCAGCAGCAGTCACAGGAACAGGGAGAGCAATCATGACAATGCTGTGCGGGGTTGAAACTTAACTAGGACAAGGAAGGCTGGACGGAGCGTGGGAACTAGCAAAAGGGTTATTAGTTATAAGCAAACAAGGATGTGGAAGTACTTGTCCATGAAACCCGTAATTATTGCAGTTCTCACGGAGACAGAACATTGACACCCGTCTTTCGAAGAACGGTCCCAGCAAGACATCCGCTCGGCACATCAGCCCCTTCACACCAGCCACTGTGAACCAAGAGGACCAAACAGAGAAGCCTACAGTGGGTTCCCTATCGCTGGATTGCTTAAGAATGGCGATTGTTCAACGGCTCCACTTGTTGGATCCTCCTTATACATCCGAAGACCGAAACCTGAAGAACGGAAGCGTACTACAGCGGGCCCTTAAACGATGAAATTGTGTTTTTGGGGAGAGTCAGCATAACTGCATCAGGACTGTGACGGGATACTATTACCACTTCTCGCGACCTTTATATGGGTGGTTGTCAAACTTATGGTTATGGTCCCTTTATAGGCACCCTAAACTATTGTATTAAGGAACGAAAAAGGACCCCTAACTTTGACAACCACCCATATGCCATATGCATCCCAAGCCGGAAACCTAAATCCGCATCCCGACTACAGGGCCGGCAGGTGGCCCACGGCGATCGATGGCGCCTGTATATCCGTCTGTGGTGCACCTTAGATGATCCATCCGCTCTTTGTCTTCATTCCGGTCCTGCTGATGAGAGTATACGTAAGGCCTTTTGTCGCCTAAGCATGGCCAGAAACGCGTGGAAATTCATGTCTTGATATCGAGGCCACATACACCGTCATGGAATGCCGAAATATATTGCTACCCTTCGGATTTCTGACACTTCCTCTCCATCATCACCGCTACCATCATCAGCATCAAAATCATCATCATCATCATCGTCGTCATCTCCTCATCACCATCCTCCTCGTCGCCATAATGTTCGTCATCATTAGCAGCAGCACCGAATCGTCTTCATCCCGACAACCGCTAGATAAACCCGGGACTCCGGAGCCCTAAACTCAAGACAATTCTACACCTTACCAGAACGGTCCAAGTACCCGGCAATTATTCGCTTCGGGTTTGGGATAGTCTTTGGAAGTTTGTCGTGAATGGAATATCTGATTAAGAATTTGCTCGGGCCCTGAAGCTAGTTTTTTGACCGTGAAGGCACTTTACCAACGTCTGCCCGTTCTCGACGGCCGTCACCCTGGACTTGGTCAGGGCTCATGGTTGACGGTTGTGGGTGGAGTGAGACAAGGACACCTGTGGTAAGGAACCTATGCAAACAACATATCATAAACGGACAGTGCTGCGAGGATGGTCATTGTGCGTCTGTTCCGAGACCATGTCTCTATATACACATGGAAACATGTGCGTTTACATCTTCTTGTTGTATAGTTTATGTCAAAAAAGCAACTGGAGGGTGGAGGGTGACTTCGCTGTCGTGGTCTCGCCTCAGAACTCGTCTGTAGTAGGTCTTCATACATGCAGAAAGGAAGCCACAGAATCGGTGGGAAAACCGGCGCTACCTGACCGACCTGGATAAGTGCAACCCGTGTTTATTTTCAACAAATTCGTAAGACTCAGGGAAAGTAAGCAAGCAACGGAAGTGTCGAGGTCTAATCACTCACCGAGGGCGACGACCGGTGCAGCCTGAACTGGAACCGTGAGCCCGAACATGAAAAAGATCTCACTCCAAGTATTCCCGCACCATACCGAAAGCCAAAGCTGGGACCCTGCGAGGAACCCATGTGGTCATTGGCTCATGTGTTGAAGTATCGAAGGGGGAAAGGAGGGACCTTTAATGGGGACCCCTACCCTAGAATGGGCTATATAATGGGTATATAATAGCTGCTTGAAGCCATGCAAACTTACGGCAGTACTTGTCGAAGCTTCTTTGTCCGATACGCAAGGTGATCCACAAGGCGAATACCACTCTATCGTAATTCGCGCCATGTGTGTGTGTGTGTGTCTGTTTTTTTGAGGACCTTTTTCCATCTGCAGTACAGTTGAAAAGCTCCAATCGCGCCATGGGTTTAGGGTTTAGGGTTTCGAGACCCAGATAATGCGCAGAAACACGGAACTGGCTCTCTGGATGGCCTGTGGCCCTGCAGGTGCTGCCAGCCTGCACATGCGGGACAGGTTCTGCTGCCACTGGAACCTACAAAAAGACACCACCTTACACAATCCGTTTCGTGCTTAGGATCCTATAAAAAAGAAACTCATGGCAAACACAAGGTACTAGATTCTCGGATCTCGGTATGCCGGTGTTTTTGTCAAGTCAGGATTCCCAGCGGAGGGTTGCGGTTCGGTTTTAGGATTGATGTCTCAGGGCAGGTCTTGACAGTGTCCTTTTAATTAGCTGTCAGCATCGAAAACTCAGGAGCATCTTATCTTAACGAACATCAATAATAAACCCATTCAAACCGAGACAGAGATTCAAGGGCGCGAATAAATGAGGGCGGCCATGGAAACAGCACTGACACAGAAATCTGGGACCTGTCCATCTCCGAAGACATGTGGCCTCGAGCTATGGAGGACAGGACTGTGCTTTGCGGACTATGTGGGATCCACAGACAACACGCGTACATTCAGAAAGAGGCTTTGAACTTCTGTTATTATATATATATATATATTTATTCATTTATATAATATATATATATATATATACATATTATGCGGAACTGAGGGTACACCCGATCTTACAGTCTTGCTCCTCGGCAGACCTTGGGAGACAAAACTATTCTCGCGCAGCACGAGATTAAGATGCTACAGGGCTTCAGGCTTCACCATGGCATTCGCCCAGGGATGTTACAACACAACATTTATGCAGAAAACTATAAACAGAACATGCCTCACTAGCCCGGCCTGCAGCCCTAAAGCCTTATAGAACCCCGATAGAACCACCAATCCATAACAATCCCGCAACTCCTCAAACTCTCACTTCAGTCGGTAAGCTTTGGGATCAGCAAGAGGTTCAGGGTTTACGGCTTATGCCCTACATTAACCCCGTGTCACTACACGTTGCAAACCCCCAGCCCAAGACCTTGAGCCCCGAAACAACCCGCTGAAGAGTTAGGGGTTGGGGTAGGGCTTGGGCCCTAAACCCTAAAGTTTAGGGTTTGGGTTTAAAACCCTAAACCCAAACCCTAAACCCCAAACCCAAAACCCAAAACCCAAAACCAGTTAACCTTGACTATGAGCCTTTTAGTCTGCACTGTGGAGCCCTGCCTATGTTTGCCCAGGTCTCGCTAGTCTCAAGGAAGAGATCAGCCTCGGCTCTGTTTCCAACAAAGATAGACAAGATTCGGCTTTAGGATTCAAGCCCCAGTTCGCTTCGAGCTTTGGAGGCTGAGTGATTACCTAGACCCTCAAAGTAGGCAAAAGAATGGCCCAAAACCTATAAAAGGCTACTATTCTACATACTTTTGGGGTCCAGGTAGGGGATCGGGGGTTCGGGGGTTTAAGGGTCCCGGGTTCCCGGGGTTAAGGCCTTCGATTTGAGGGTTGAGGGCTTCGGGGTGTTTGAGTTGTGTTGGGATTTAGGGTGTAGGGGTTTCATTCATACACTTGGTGTCGATGTTGCCCCGGCGATTTGGGATCTTCTGCACACGTTTGGAAAAGTCTTGTTTCAAGACCAGAGGGCTCTTGTTGGAGGCTCACCGGTAGACATCAAAACTCGGACTATAGACGCCGAGCTGCAACTTACGGCATTAGCTTCTGGCTGACCCCGAAAATCACAGCTTGGAGGGTCGGGGGACTTAGTAAGTAGGTTATAAATCGACTTATGAGTGCCTTAAACGGGACCCTAATTGGGGTTATGGTACTTATAAGTCTCTAAAGTAACTACTTACCTAAGCCCCCCGACCCTCCAAGAGTGGAACATGAACCCTGAAGCCTCAACCCCAAAATCTGCACATCCCAAGGCGTTCCTGCGGTCTACAAGATCGGGGGCCTGAAAGGGTGGGATGAAAGGTAGGTAGGAGGGGGGATCCCTTCTATGTGGACTCTTTCTTGGGGGATTACACCACCTATATAGCTTCATCCCATTCTTGAAGCCCGTTGACCAGAGCACTTGGAGGATCAGCTGACTTAGTAAGTATGGTTATAAGTACCCTAATTGGGGTTACAAGTATAGTTACCTTAATTGTAACCTTATAGTTACTAAGTCCCATGACCCTTTAAGCATGGCCGAAAGGCGCTAGCGGCATGGCGTGTCAGCAGTGGGAAGTCGGTGTCGAAGCAAATCGACCCCGACCTTGGAGCTTCTGGCTCACGGTCTAACCCTACTTGGAGGGTCGGGGGACTTAGTAAATAGTTATTTTAGAGACTTATAGGTATCGTAACCCCTATTTAGGGTCCCTATCAACTTACTACCTACTTACTAAGTCCCCCGACCCTCCAAGTAGGGGTCTAAGGACTCATATATGAAGGCTTTTGGGCCCAAAGACCATACTATGTAAGGCTTTTGGGCTATTTTGATCCCCAGGGTAAAGGCCTAAAACGAAGTCAAACACCCACTTAGGTTTCAGAGTTTAGGGTTTTCAGGGTGTTTCGAAAATTTTGGGCCAGGGTTGCAGGGTCAGGGTTCACTCAGGGGAGTATGCTGGCGGTCAAGGCACTTCAGCGTGCAACCTTCATGAAGCCCTGCAAGACTTGAACAATTACAGTCACAAACAGCAAAACCCTAAACCCTAAACCCCACAACCCTAAACCCTGGTGTCAGGTTTGGGGAGTCGGGGCTATTGCGAGTTGAATTCTTGAAACTCCATGAGGGCATTCGGCTTCATCGGTATCTCAGTGCACTCCGAGACGCACCGCGACAGGTTCGCTGTACGCATTGCCGATGACCTCCACAAGGCCAGAAGACTTTGGGCATGCACGGGTCCGAAATCTAACAAAGATCCAAAAGCTTAGGGGCCTATGTTCGGGGACCTTCTTTTTGATTAGCTCTAGGGCCGCTATGTTAGGGGGCTGCTATAGATAACAGGGACAGTTTTGGGCTTACATGAGGGTCCTTCTTTTCTAGGGAGCCGACTGTTCAGGGCCTATAGGATTCAAAGGACTTATAATTAGTCATTAGTCAGTCCGAGGAAGCATCAAATGAGAAATCAATAGTGCCCAAAATGTTTGCTGTTCGAATACTTTTGGGGCCTTAGTCGTCGGAATAGGGTTTCCGGGAGATTTTTGGATTTGAGGGTTTTGGAGTTTAGGACCCTTGAAGGACGCTTCTAAGAACCCTTACAGGAACCCATATAGCATCCTCATAGTACCCTGCTTCAACCCGTATAGGCAACAGGAACCATATGTCCTCAATCCCAAGCCCTGCATACCAAACCCTCATCAGGCTCAATCAAGCCTTTAAGCTTCTGTGTGCCTTTTCTGTTCAGTGGGCTCAGACGGCTAGTAGTAAATTGATAGCAGTTGCGTTGTGGAGCTTGTGGAGGGCTATGTGAGACTAAATGCACTTGCTCTGCCTGTGTCCAGTTTCCCGGTATGTAGGGTTGTCGCCCGGGACAGGTTCTCCAATTTAACTTGGATGAAGCAATCTGATCACCGAAACTCCAGACCTCATAAATCGCCCATATATGCCCTAAACACCCTAAACCTCAAACACATCAAGCATGGACCCCAAGCCCAAGTGACCACAACCCGAGCCCTGTGTGTCTCTAAGTCCTAAGCGAGCCCAAGTTACAGTTTTCTGTAGTGCAAGAGCTTGGGGTGTTTGAAGGGTTTCGGGGGTTTAGGATTTAGGGTTTAGTGTTTTAGGCTTTGGGGTTGTAGATACTTAGGGTTTAGGTTTGAGGCCCGGAGCTTGAAGCAGGATGGAAGGCGAGGGACGACTGAAGCGACGTAGGGCGGTGAGGTTCCTGCCACGATGTCGGTCTCCACAAAGGGCACCTAGAGACTGGGGACGCTAGAGGTCTAGAAGGGTTCTAATCTATAGAAGTGCCACAATGGGTACTATAAGGGTTCCTACAGGTGTTAGTCCTTCTGCGACTCAGGCTATCACCAGGACTACAATAGCAGCACTAGCAGCAACACCTGGCACGATGGCTACGACGACAACAGCTTGGATATCCCAACGACGGCCGCACCCTACTACGCCCTGAACCCTGGAACCCGAAACCGTGGGAGGAGGCACCGGGTGGTTCTTGGCGTAGCTCATCTCGGAGCCGTGCCGGGAGACCAAGTGGTACCATGACCTGCAGTTTGGTAAACTCGATACTGAACTTAGAACCCTGGCAAAAATTGTAATTTTAGCTGTTACTTAGGGATTAGAATAACCAAAAAATAAAAAATGTTTCGAAGTACCCCTGAGTGTCTGAGAGGGGGGGGGAGTTTAGGGCTAGAAGTTCAACTTAGGAAAGGATCCTCAGGGCTTCGAAATGAAGCTTGGAAATGGGTGTCCATAGGGTTCATGTTCACGGGCGTCTCCTAAGCACATGCATTTCAAAACCTGTCTAGTTGCGGAGCCTCCACGGAAATCCACTGCGGCTACGGATTCAGAGGCTGAAGTGTCATCCAGGGCTCGATCTTTATCGTGCATTACAAAATTTGTATATATACGCGAAGACTTAATTGAAGGAGCCAACAAATTGCAATATTTATTGAACCTCACACCTCAACAAGCCTATTCCTCCACATACCTCAGACATCTTGCGAATTCGGTGCTGCATGCGAGGAGCTTGTCGTCTGCGCCAACAAAGGATAAGACCACTACGGCCTGTGGCGCAAAAGGTAGGCAGTCGCATGGGCACCACGCCACTCACATGCAGAAAGCACATCGGCATTAACTTCACCTACCCGGACCTAGCATCCGTCTATCTATCTTTCTTTCTTTCAGAATACAGCATACGAAGCAGACAAACAACATCAGCACAAGGTGCATTTCCCTATAACCCGTAAGCCCTCAAAGGCGAAATTTTGGTCTCCGAGGGCCTCCGTCCTATTGCTGGAATTGACGAAGCTCGACTGAAGGAGGGAGCTGTATCCTCGGAGAGCGGGGCACAGAGAGAGGAGCCTACATGCTTACCCCTGCTCTCTTGGGGCTCCTTGCTGTAATTATGACCCCCAAAGCCCTAGGCCCATATGTTTATCAATACTCCGTTGGGGCTGCTTCTTGTAATTATAGTATGTTGCACCCCAAAGCCCTGAGGATTAATGCTGTGCTGCTCCAAGGCTTTGGGCATTGGGCCTCTTGCGCACTTGGATGAACGGAAACCCAGCCATCAGCCCAGCTTGAGTTGATGCGACCTGCTAGCTTCTTGGAGGGTCGGGGGACTTAGGTAAGTAGTTAGTTTAGAGACTTATAAGTACCATAACCCCAAATAGGGTCCCTTTTAAGGCACTTATAAGTCTATTTATAACATACTTACTAAGTCCCCCGACCCTTCAAGCTCTTTGTGGCCATCCGCCTCACTCACTCACTCCACGGACAGAAAATCGACAAAGGCCCTTATAAACCCTCCTCAAGAGAGAGCTGACCCAAACCCTGAACCCCAAGCCCTATGCCTATACCCAAAACCCACCGTAGCAAACCGTACTGAAACCGGAAGACTGAAACTTTAACTGCACCTAACTACTGGAGGAATTGGGCCAAGCCACTTTGGATCATGTCCTCACCTTGGAACTACATTCTTTGAGGTTGCATTGTTCCGGTTGCATAAGGGTTCCTTATGGCTCTCTAAAGGGCTTATTGACGAACTACGGTTTTACAGGGTTGATGGCTTAGGATTTCAGCCTGCAGCCTGGGGCTTCAAGCTTAAAGTTTGAGGGTTTGGGACCCCACAGACTCGGTTTCTAGGGGGGGCGCTTTGAGCATCGCGTCTTGGGATGTCGAGGAGGAGTACCCGAAACCCTAAACCGCAGGTGAAATCGTAAAACCTGCAAGGTTAAAGCTCAAACTTCCTGACGCGGTAGTCAAAGTTTCACGAATATACCGGCCCAGGGCCACTAGCGTTTATGTTACACCCTGAAGCAAGCCATCCACTAGACCACCAACATCTGGATGAGGGGCTGCCAGAGCTGAAGAAGATCGTGCCCGAAGAGCGCTCCGAGTGGATCACAATGGTGTCTCCTGATGTAGAGTTATTGTTTCTAAGAAAAGGCCTTAATAATCAGAATAGGGTTTCGGGGCTTTTGTACTATAATTACGAGTTGAGTTCTGTTTCCAGCTAGCTTTGGGGGCTTCGAACAGCGGATTAATGAGTTGCTGGCCGAAACACTGAAGCCAAAAATAACCCTTCGACCCTCAACCTCGAACTGAAACCACCAAACCCCTAAACCCTTAAACCCTGAACCCTAAGCCCTAAACCCTAAACCTTAAGCCGCTAAACCCTAAACCCTTAAACCACTAAACCCTAAACCACTAAAGCCGCAAAGCTCCCCAAGCCCTGAACCCGAACCTCGGATCTACCGTGAACAGTACATCATGCCCAACGAGCTTCTAAGGACCTAAATCAATGAAAGAGGATGTGCCTGAGACTGGGTTTGGGGTTTAGGGTTTAGGGTTTAGATGATTCCGTATATGGATCTAATTCTGTAAGCCCTGTCCAACAAAGTGGTACTTGAGTTCACTGCTCCTAGCACATAATCCTAACCTGAGTCCCAAACGGCCGAGGCTAGCTTTAACGCTTTCGGTCTAAAGTGTGGACATGGCTCAGCGAATGCCTCGCATGGAATTCCGGGGGTTAACTGGAAGGAGAACGAGTTCGTAATATAGGGGCCTTAACAATTAGAATAGGGTTTTGGCGGTTTTGGAGTACAATGTATTATAATTAGAGTAAGGACCCGCCCCCCCCCAAAAAAAAAGTAGCATAGATAGTTAGTAAGGCCTCTATGACAGCCCAGGCGCCTCGGGCTTAGAGTCTGGACAGCTGGCAACCCTAGACCCTAAACCTCTGAACCCCTAAAATAGGAGCCATAATAATCAAAATTGGCTTTTCGGGTACATTATACTCTCTTCTTCAACAACGGGCACCAAAAGGTTCAAACTTTCTAAGATAGAGATAATATATAAGGCCAGAAAGTCTAAAGTTCCCGTGTTCACTATCTCAGTATAGGCCCGTATATTAATCCCTACTCAACAGTCGCGACCCTAAAACCCCAAACCCCAAATTATGGTTACTATTACGGTAACTATACTTATAGCCCCAATTAAGGTAACTATACTTATAGCCCCAATTAAGGTAACTATACTTATAGCCCCAATTAAGGTACTTATGACCATACTTACAAAGTCCCATCCAAAACAGGTGAACTCGTCTCAAGGAGCACCTGCTTGCAGGCGACGCTTGGTCTCGTCCTCGGGTTGATTGGTGTAGGGTCTGGGTTGTACCTTAACCTCCCAAACCCTACCTTTTTGTAGGGTCCCCATATTTCCATATTAGGGCTTATAATAAGAACCTACAAAAAAGTAGGGTTTGGTAGTTTAAGGTAGGGGTGCTGGGTTTAGGGCTTTAGGGTTTAGCATAAGCGGGAATTGAGAGGATCGATGGGGGAGCACTACTCCTACTGTGTCTGTTGCTGCTGTTTGTACAGCGAAGGCGACAGAATGCTTTGATACCTTGAAGGTTTCACGCAGGTTGTTGTGTGCCCAGAAGAAAGAGCTGAATGCTAGAAACGAGTTGCCCAGAGAGCCCAATACCCCTTAATTAAGGAATATGGCTTAAATTATACAGGGCTTCATATTATGCTTTCAGCCATATTCCTTAATTAAGGGGTATTGGGCTCTCTGGGTGGGTGTCGTAGGCTTACAAGACCTGCAAAGAAAAGAGATTCAGATGTAGCCTCTAAACCAGCGGAAGCCAAAGACGTGACAACACATGCATGGGAGCCTTATCAACTTGTAGGTAATCAAATGGATCCTGGCACTACATGGTAACGAGATCGAGATCGAGATTCCGACACCCCGAAGTCGTCAACTCAAGATCCCAGCACCCTCCGTTGCATGGTAGGTGCATAGATGTTGTCGACGTCGTTCAGGCAACTGACGTGGTAGTACTCAGAGGGAGCACCTCCGTGCAAACAGAGCGGTGGACGATTCTTCTCAGAAAGCTACAGGTCGCTAGGCTGAGACAACGAGGAAACGGGCGCACACACGCACCCGAAAGCAACGTCATGGTCCACGTGCATCAGAGGTCTCAGGTCTCAAATCGGTGAACCCTTCGCACACTAACATGAACCCCTGACTTCCTTTATGAGGCTTACGGTTCCCGGTTCAGGATTTACGCAACCAGGGTTTGGGTCGATTTAGGGTTTACAATACTTGTAGAAGAGTAGTTTAGGGTTTAGGGTTTAGGGCTTAGGGTTTAGGGTAGAGGACCTCAGGCAAGAACAATCAGGAGACTCACTGTGGACATGCGGCAGTTCTGCGGAAGCAGCCTTTTCTCCTATCCCCGGAACCCTGTAAACTCACGGGCCTCAAGAGGTGGGATGAATGTAGGTAGGATTCAGGACCCCTTACAGAAGGACGTTTATTTGGGAGGACAAAAGTTTTGACCTACTGGACCCTTCTTGTCTTAAGACATCTTGTGGAGTAGCAGAGTACCGAAAAGTGCGATCCTGTATACTACCCCCCTTTGTTAGGCTTCTACGGGAGAATTGATCAAACTCTCGCCCTGGTGCAGTATCTCACCTACCTGCATCCCGCCTGTGGAGTCGTAAACCCTGTAAACCCTAGACCAGGAAACCAAAATCCTAAAGCCTAAACCCTAAACCGTCAACCCCTTATAGATCCCTCTTACGGAAACCCTAAATGGCAGAACTCCTAACATATTTTTCACCCCTGAATCCTTTACACCCTCGAGCCGCCTCCTGGGCCGGTTTCGGACATGTCTAGGACGAAGTTGGACGCCTGGGCATGTTGGGATTGGAATAGGGGTTCCTTTAAAGGGACCCTTAAAAGGGGTCTATAAGGGATTTAGGGATATGGGCGGCCTGGATAATTAGATCAGGGTTTCGATGTGTGTGTGTGTGTGTGGAATTCCTGTTTCTAAGGAAGAGACCTTTTGAAGACTTTTCATCTTTGAAGAACATCGGAGATAGCGAGTAATGTTGAATGCAGGGGGGCAATCTGCCCAGTCAGAGTGATTGCCCAACGAAGAGGCTCTGACTAGGCACTGAAATCAGTCTGGGACGCTGGACTGACGTACCTGCAGTGATGTCCAAAAAGAAGACATCTGCGTGACCATGTAGTCTTGAGACTACAGACGGACTTGTGTAACCCAATTCCACCTTCTGTTCTACTTGGTTTTTGAGTACTTCGTTCTAAAGAGTTGGCTGGTAGAAGAAGTTGTAGAGCATCTGAAGACATTCCAGCAATTTTGAAGCTCTGAAAACCACCTTTGTCGAAGCGGTACAGAAAGAGTGCACAATTCGAAGCGTGAAGAGAAAGATGATGATTCGAGACAACCAGCTCAGACTGGGTATGTGTGTGATTCCCGGTAGTAATTCTGCCAAAGCGCTGCCGGCCCCTCGGTCTGCGGGGGAATGATGAATACTTCCTGAGTCCCTGTCTTCTTTCTGAATAGTGGACTTCAGTCTACATCTAACGCTTAAAATTACCGAACGATGAGATGTGAATGCTCCCAGCTGATGAAAACATCCAGACGCAGAAAACATATGAAGTCTTCTGGCAGATGAACTTCGTATGCGCAAGATGAATACCTCTTGAGAATGATTGCGCTCCTAGCTGTCTACGGATTAATCTGAAGTCCACCTCTACGAATTCCCACAGTCCCGAACCTATGCGACCTGGTAATGTAACTACTGCAGAGGCGGTGTGTCAAGATTCGGGATCAGGTCGCCCGAAGAGCTCTGACACACATGTAGGATGATGTTGCCGATGTTATATCTATTGAGCGCTTTAGTCGGTGGTGTTCTTAGTAATGCGTCCTCTACATACCTTTTTGACGACGCAAAAGATGGTGTGCTGGATGATTTCTGACCGCTGAAGACATCCAAGATGCTATCACAATAAGCATGTCACTTGTTGCACCTCTAGATTTTGTGCTTTCAAATGCACATTTTGAAGACCATTCTGAAGACCTCCTGAGCCATACACGTGCGCTGAAGACATCCGGAAAGCTGACTTCTAGCGATCTGTGAATGCAGCGGATCCATGTTGTCCGCAGCTGCGTTACCAAACTTAGCTCTGTAGTGCGTCGACATGCTGTCTGCTCGCGATAGAAGTCGTACTCCACCGGCATCATCAGTGGTTTGGCGTTGGTGTTGGAAGAAGACTGAGAACAACGAAGTTTGGTACTGGGAATGGTTTCCAGTAACATTGGCTTGGCTGCAAGACCGTGCCCGTTCTCAAACAGCAACTTCTGCTGAGACTCCCGTGAGCTCTTCTGTGAGTGAGAATGCTTCACCAGTTCGCAAGCGCAAACGCAGTCGCACTCCGTAGAGCATGTTGCAGCTAATTCGTCTTTGCTGAGTTTTAGCTAATCGCTCTCAGCCTGCAAGGATCAGAGTAACTTTGCCGCAACGACAAAACATGCAGTTCGAATGCAAGCCTTTTTCGGGAGACACTTGATCCGATTGTCTCATGGCATACAGATTTTTCCGCTTGTGAAGCATGGGCTCGTCAACAAGGTTATGTTCTCATCTTCCTAGTTTCATCAACATTTACCTCACCGTTACACTTTCTCATGTGTCATCTACATAACATTACTTTGTTTTCAGTTTTGAGTGCCATGGCTCCTGTGTTCAACTTTCATTTTTACGAGACGGCAGCTGCTGCTCACAATGTTCGTACCACGGAACATCTTCGAGCTTTGTCTGATCAACCGAGACACCGTGAACGCCGTTCACGGAGTAGACGTCATCGAAGCAGGTCCTTTGAGGAGCCACCGGGACGCTGGATTGGTCCCAAAGCTGTAGAAAGATGTTCAGAGTCCGTTTCGCGGCCTTCACGTGAAGCATACAACATTCAGCAGAGCTACCCGCCTACTCAGTGGAGTGGTGCAAACTTTCGCACCCCGGAACCCCAGAATGCGGAGCCAAGTGTAACTCTGGCACTACAAGATTTACCACCGGGAGATCTACGAGCAGATAGCCCTCAGCCGCCACTTCACCATACCAGTCATCCACCCACCATCGACTTCACAAGTCTTACATCTCCATTGCCACCTCCACCGTTTCCACCACCTCCACCACCACCGCCACCACCACCAACACCAACCATCGCCACCACCACAAACACCACATTCTGCGGTAGTGCTGGACATATGCCTCGAGTGATTGCACCGACGTCTTCGGCGTTTCATTCTTCAGCCGGCAATATCACAGGTTTTCTGCAGAGAGCTTCGAATGTTAGTATACCACCGCCTAGCTCTTTGAGTACTGCGTCATCGTCCTGGGTACTGGATGACACCATAAACAACAAGAAGGGAGCGCCCAAATCCTATCCGGCGCAAGAACCGGATGAGGACGACTTGCCTTACTCCATTCGGCTTGCCAGTATGATACCGCTGAACTACGATTGGCCGGCATTGGGACAACTCCCAGCCACACAGGTTCCCAAAGGCCTCTTCTATCCTTTCGAGTTTGCAAAGCTTCGTACTATGGATCAACGCAAGCAGTTTACTCAGCAAGAGTTTGAGCGCATGCAGCAGTTTACGGAGAGTGAGTTGACACGATGGCCCCGCTGGCTTCATGAGTTACTTTCAACGTATGGCCAAGTTCATGAACATCGTGACAAAGTGGTGGATACTTCTTCTCGTGTTATGCATACGTTGGGGTACCAACCTGCTAGCCTCGTTTCATCCGGCCGCTCTTTTACGACTGCAAGCGGCAGAGTTATCTGGGCACTACGTACCAGAAACTTCCCGGGCCCTAACACCCAACGTGCTACAGGTGACACATATTATCAGTTTTACCACATGACGAGTCCGCAGGGACTCTTGGGCATACTCAAAACAGGAGTTATATTGCCCAGTGCAACTGACCGTATGGGCTTACCGCTGGACTACCCGGTCTCCGCTTTCTTTTCGTTGTTGAAGCATACGGACCAACAACAGACCGTTGAGGAGATCGTCTTGCAGTGTTCATCTCTTTTCAACCATGCGAAGCAGCAGTCTGGAGTAATGCTGAGTGGATGCATAGTCGGTGGCCACACCAGGTACCCTTGGTCTTCCACCTGGGTAGAGCTGAACTTAGCTACTCGCGCTGGCTTAGTGCGTAGCAAAGCCACCGACAAACGTTGGGCAATTCGAGTAGATCTTGCCAAGATTGAGTGGATTGTTCTTATGTCCTGAGAGCCAGAAAAGACCTCTGAGCCTCCGGAGTAGTCTCTTGTATATCTTGTAAGCAGGTTTGCTAGAATCCAAAATGCTTCTGTTTCCTTCCTTGTCCTTTTTCTTGTTGTGTTTTTGCAGTGATCTCAAGCATCGGGCCCCAGTCCTCCTTTTCAGCTGCGCGTCGTTGCTTAGCATGTCGTGGAAAACTTGGCAATCAACGTCATGGGCATCCAATTCGCACTCTTCCAACAACAACAGCTGGACCACTTCGGGATGGCAAACTCCTGAGAAGAGGAAGAGTGAATGGAGTGAGCAACAACAGTGGGACTACGGATCCCCAACTGGAGTGCCCTTTGTTGAAGGGTTGCCGGATGAGTTTAAGCCAGACAAAACTCATCTAGACACCAAGGAGATCTACGGTAAGACCATGTTGAGATGCGTAGCGGCTACAAGCTGGGCAACAAAATATCGCCTGGCAGGCCGTGAACTTGCTGATTTGCGTGTCACTGACTTAGTATGGAAGGGATGGAGAAACAACCATCTCCGCGCGTTAAGCCATGGACAATATGTTTCAGTCGTCATCGCACGCCGTGTTAGCGAGTCTGTACTTACGTCACAGTTTCTCAGTTCTGTGAGAGAAAGCCGATGGGACCTCGATGAGGTTTCTGCTGAATACTGTAGACAGAATCCAGACAAAGTCTCCATCAAGAGCTCTATGAGCTCGGACGAGGTAAAGGCAGCTAGAACTCTTGCGTT
Organism: Symbiodinium sp. CCMP2592; assembly: GCA_905221615.1. NCBI lineage: Eukaryota > Dinophyceae > Suessiales > Symbiodiniaceae > Symbiodinium > Symbiodinium sp. CCMP2592. The sequence goes on from CAJNDT010000597.1 coordinate 42,256, forward strand.
GTCCAATCATATCATTGATACGCTTCGTCCTTTTGCTGGAAGTGCTTCGGGTTCATCGTCTTTTGCAGATCAGAGTCAGCGAATTGCAGACCTTCAGGCCCAATTGGAAGCTGAAAAGGCTAAGAATTCTACTTCTAACCCTGCAGCCATGAATCAGCCTCCTGCCAAGCGCATGCGATTATGCAGTAAAACTGCTGCAATCAATGCACTGCCGATTCAAGCCCCAGTGGCAGATCCTACGCAAGAGCTTGTGGATAAGGCTTTGGATCCTGATGCCATTATCAATTCCCGAGTTTTCCATGAAATTCCTACTCAAGGGGTGGCCAAGTCGAACATCTCCAAGTGGCTGAAGAATGTTAAGTCCAAAGTGGGCCCGGAAAAGGCCCAAACCATTGAGAAAGCCTTGGAGCTATCTCAGCAGCTTCATGCACAACTGGATCCTATGGTTGTGCAACGGCTTCGTGACAAGTGTGCTCAGATCGGATTGCCGGTACAGTGGGCAACCAAGATCAAAGAGCCCGAGATTTATCAAGTTCTTATCGCAGCCACTTGTGTAGCTGACTGACTAGGCCCCATTGGCTCATGCAGTATGCCCTTTGACTGGCTTCATTCTCGCATTTATCTTGCTGCTTTAATGGCCCTTCTTCATGCTGTACAATGCTTTACTGAGCTTTTCAGCCTTCGAAGGCCCCTTCGGGTACTTAGTGCCTTCATTTGGCTACATGCAATACAGCATTCATCATCCTCTACCATTAGCATGGCCACCTGGAAAAGACGAACCAGTCGTCTTGTGGGCACCACACTGCTTCAACTCGCCAGGCTTTTTGAAGAACCGTTCGCCACCTACATCATCGTCATCCCTGCGCTGCACAAAAGACAATGGCACATGCTAGGTGTGTTGCTGGACCCTCAGAAAGTCTATGTGGGTTCTACCACTATTTCCGTCCATTCACGACAAGACGCTCGAATTCGCAAACTTCGCCTACTACAAGAGGGCAAGTTCACCAACACCGAAGTTATGGTACATTATTTCCATACTCATTCGGATTTCTTTTCTAGTCTTATTGTTCCTTTTAGTGCTTTTAGCTCCAAAACCGATGTTCGCACTGCGGAATGTATGCTGATTCATGTATGGAAACCACAACTGAATATGCCGTGGATTGCCAAACTGAATCCTACGTCGGCTACGCGCCGTTCTGTGCCACAACTGGGAACTACAACTTACTCAGCTCCAGGTCGTAGGCTTTGGCTTCGTGTGCGTCGTCGACTACGTACCCTGGGCATTTTTCGACTCTACAAGACTCAATGCCTTTCTCATAATGAGGGCTGGTCTTTTCTGGTATCTTTATCTCAGGGAGGCATGCAGTGCTACAACGCTGAACGCGTACTACGGAGTGCTCAGGTCAGCGATCTTCATTGTTTTGCTCTTTTTCGTATGACAGCATTACTTGATGATCCCCCGCGTACTGCAGTTCGTGCTATTCTGAAGAGGTGTTTACGGTTTCGTAACCTGCCCATCCCTCGCTGTTGCAAGCCCCTATGTTTGCCACTTTTGGCGCATTCGTATGCTGCCCATGTTAAAGATTGGATCCGTCGCAACACCCTGCGGTATAAAGACTACCTGATTCCATTTCATCTACCCAGCAAGACGGTTGTAGCCGGAAAGCACTGTTCTTTTCGTTCTGTATTATACAACAACCTTGCAACTGCTTCATCCTGGACTTGGGACCAACCTCCTATTTGTTCTTGCAGACAGTGGAAGCTGGAACACCCAGACCTGGAGACAGTGGATGGTCATATAGCGAGCCCAGCGTCGTTACTCAATGTTTCTGCACGTTTGAAGCGCTACCTGCAGTACTCTGCCGATTCACAAGTCTACCCCAAGAAAGCCAGTTATCTACAGGATACATGGAAAGCAGTTCAACGGTGGTGCAATCATTATGGCTTGTTCGATGTCACCTTTCAGATGTGGGCAGATTTTGTGGAGCAAGAATGGTCTCAACATCTTCAAGAGTCTTTTGCTGCGTTGAAGTATAAAGATGTTCTTTACCTTCGCAACATTCTTGACGGATTCTTTGTCCATGGTCGAGATCATGCTATCACACATACACATATCTTTTGTCCGTACTTTGCTTGGACTGTGTACAAGTCCACCTTTGGCGATACACAGGTCTATGAGCAGCTGAACATGTATGTGTCCCAAGCTAGCGTCTTCCTTCAGGAGTCAACCAAGAGATCTTTTCTCAACAAGTACAAATGGGGAATCAATCTTCGTACTAGCAGTCTTCCCATTGCGTATCTTTTATTCAAGCGCAAGAAGCAGTATCGCGTGGCTCGCCCCATTATCAGCTACAGCTTCTTTGTGTATGCTCGCTTGTTTCGAGCCACATCTATTGTCTTGGACCTACTCATCCGAGATGTATGTCCCTTATCGTTTGGACTCGCAACATTACCGCAAATGTTAGGACAGCTGACAGCCTTTATGCAACAACTACCTGATGACTTTTCTGCTGAGGTACATAATCAAGACCTTATTGGTTTCTTTACGTCCATACCTGTGCAACGAATACTGGACAGTGTTGGTGAAGTGGTTCAACGCTATGTTCGCAAACATCGTGCTGACATTACCCAGGATGTGTTCTCAGTTCGCTTGGATTTGCAAGATTCCAAGCTACGGGTATGGAAAGGTCGTCCACGCAAAGGCGCCCAGAAGACGTATTTGGTGTATCTACAAGACATTGTGGCGATCTGTCGTCTTAGTTGCGAATGCAGCGTTTTCACAGTTATGGGTAAAGTTTTTCGACAACAGCGAGGAGCAACTATAGGCAATCAAATCTCTCTTATGCTTGCGAACCTTACCGTATCGCTATTAGAACAACGTTACATGGAGGAGCACCAGCATGTCTTTCGGCGAGTACCGCATTTCTATTGCGTGCGGTATGTGGACAATAGGTTGCTTATCTGTAGTGCCGATCACTCGCATTACTCAGTCTTGCAGCACTTATTCTCGGATATGTTTTACGAGTCGCCAGTTGAGCTTGAGCAAGTCATCTCTAACGACGCCGACCAGGAATTCCTAGGCTTCGACTTCATCTCTGTTGAATCTAGACTTCACCTACTGATCAGAGACGAGCCCTGGAAAATCAGACTTCCACAAAGTGCAGGACCTCTACATCAAAAGCTTGCTGCTTTCACTTCGAAGAAACTGAGCATCCTTCGTCATGTTTGGCCTCCTGAAGATCGTGTAGATCAGCTTAGACTTCTCACACAGTTGTTTTTGAAGGCGGACTTTGACCCAGCGTTACTTCGCTAGCAAAATCTAGTGTGTGCTCATCTTGAGATGCCTTTCTGTTACCTTGGTAGTTTCGTAGTCTTTGGTTCAGCAATATGTCGCTAGATCTGCGCTTACCTGATGGCAGAGTGTTGCGACTTCCTTGGTATCCTAATGCCGTAAGTCCGGAGCCTTCAGCACTCAGCCCTCCGTCGGCATCTATGGGAACTGCAACCACGCACAACACCATCCTCGACATTTCTAGCGAAGGGGATCTTGAAGCAAGCAGCTTCTTTGATGTTTCGTCAATACGGAATCTCTTGTCAATGCAGCTGACCCTGCCTGAGCCGACCAACTCGACTGACCTCGTTGCCAGAGAAGTACTCCTACAAGATCGCGTTACTTTTGCGGATTTCGATCGTGTACTGGATACGCTACCATCCTCAGTGCTTTGGGATCGGTCCATCTTCCAACCGGATGACATCGCATGTGGCTCGGTGCCTTCTACATCTCTTCTCTCCGGCGCTTACATCCATGGTCCTCATGCTGGTCTTCATTCTGCGTTGAGGGTTTATCCCTGGCTCACCCGGTTGCTAGTTTGTGTCGCTCGGACGCAAGTCCCGAATCTTATTTTTTCATCGGTGTCCATCAATCGCAACTGTGTTGCTCGTATGCATCGTGATTCTCACAATCATGCCTTATTCAACAACCATATCATTCCTTTGTCTGTCTTTGAAGATGGACACCTTTGGATTGAGCATCCACAAGGCACCATTACCCTTAATGATGTACCGGGAAATGCTGTACCAGTTCAGCTACCGTTCCTTGCTTTTGATCCTAGGTTACGACATGCTACCTTACCCTGGCAAGGAACCCGAACAATCCTCATCGCGTTTCACATTCGTTCCGCTTGGAGACTCTCTGAAGCCGATTTAGCTTCTCTCCGAAGCTGCGGATTCACGCCTCATGTTAGCGACGTGCGTGAAGATCCATACCTGTAAAGAGACGGACAAAAGACAAACTGTCTGCCTCTGCCTCTGCCTGTTGCCTATACGTGTACAAGCCTGTTTGTAGCTTTTGCTCAAGTGTCTTGTGGCTTTTGCTTCGACTTGCCATGCAACGTGCCGATATTCTCGGGTCAGCACTGGATCCGCTTTTGCCTCTTCAGCGCTGGATACAGTACACTCAAGGCGAGTTGCAGTCTCTTCGAGCAGACTGCCGACATCAGTTTGAGCAGATTACTTCAACTGAGCGTATTCAGCAGAGTCAGCTTGACTCGTTGCAATCTCAAATCAGAGAGCTTGCTCAACAGCAAGCCCAATTTTCAGCTGAAATGACAGAGATTGCCAACACAGTGACAGATCTTTGCAGTAAGATACAGGAAACCCAGACCACGCTTAGAGGTCTTGTACAGGAGGTTCTCACACATTTCTCAACGCAGCAGCAATCAACACTGCCGGCTACACAGGTAGCCATCACGCAGCCGGATGTGCCGTAAAGAGTTTACAAAATCTACGGCTCACCTGTTTAGTAGTGTTTGTTGTAGCCAACGTTTGTGGTTCTGACTGCGGTTTCTGAATTGCAGCCGTTTGTTTTTGATCCAGCGTTTAGACAGCTGCCTCTTGCGTCCATTTACCATGAGCGATCGACAGCAAGATGTTCCCGAACAAGCAGCGTCTCCTCGTGCGTCGTCGTCGGCACAGTCCCCTCAAGACGCCGCAGCACGTCGTGAATGGTTGGCCCAGGCCCTTCTCGAAGTTTTGGAACAATCGGGCACCGACTCACCAGCATCTTCGATGACTCTCGATAGTAACTTCCGAGAGATGCTTGCACAGTTCATCGAGACGACCACCAACGAAATCAACAATCTGAAGCAACGGGTAGCAGCGCTAGAACTCCTCCATACGTAGATTGCTACTTGCGCCCTGCATCCGAATCAAAGTTAGGTGTACCATAGTACTACTCTTCGATTTCTTAGTCAACCGGCACAGACCGGGTAGGTGTGTGTGGAATTCCTGTTTCTAAGGAAGAGACCTTTTGAAGACTTTTCATCTTTGAAGAACATCGGAGATAGCGAGTAATGTTGAATGCAGGGGGGCAATCTGCCCAGTCAGAGTGATTGCCCAACGAAGAGGCTCTGACTAGGCACTGAAATCAGTCTGGGACGCTGGACTGACGTACCTGCAGTGATGTCCAAAAAGAAGACATCTGCGTGACCATGTAGTCTTGAGACTACAGACGGACTTGTGTAACCCAATTCCACCTTCTGTTCTACTTGGTTTTTGAGTACTTCGTTCTAAAGAGTTGGCTGGTAGAAGAAGTTGTAGAGCATCTGAAGACATTCCAGCAATTTTGAAGCTCTGAAAACCACCTTTGTCGAAGCGGTACAGAAAGAGTGCACAATTCGAAGCGTGAAGAGAAAGATGATGATTCGAGACAACCAGCTCAGACTGGGTATGTGTGTGTGTGTGTGCGCGCCTGTGCCAGTGCACAAAAAACTAATGTGCATGTATGTACCGACTGATTATGCTGGGGAAATCTGCAATTGATCTTCGAAGTTATGGTAGGAAGCTAGAAACGACAACCGATGCAGAACAGCGACAGCTCTTGGTTCGGTTGTCTGCAAAAACAACGTGGAGGAGGTTTAGGCTTCGGGCGTGGTGCTCACAGGGGCTCAGGGAGTAGGTGTCCAGGGTCCTAGGAAAAGTCATGCTACATCTTTACGTTAGGGACAACGACATGCCGTATCTTCCAGAAGCACCTTTGCAAACCCTGTGAACTCGAACATCAATGCTGATTTGGGTATCTTAGGGCTTATTGAGGGTTTAGGGTTTGAGGCTTTCGGGCATTAAACGTCTCACAAAGCTACGATTTGGTGTCTAGGGCTAGTGCCGATGCCTATAGACATCCCCGATGGAAACCTTTTGGTCGATTAACTAGGGATGTGTTACATGAGACCCTGTACCATGCACGGTAGTCACCCTGAATCCGAAAGAACAAATGAAGTCTACCCCATGCCCCGAAACCTAAAACCTAAACCTTAGACCCAACATTATATTTTCAAATCCGAGAACCCAAACCTTATTATAAACCCTAGACTATATCAAACCCACATCCTAAAGCCTAAACCCTGAACCCTAAATCGCTCCAAAGGGCGTAGAAGAGCACGCCCCCGAGCGTCCAAGTCAGCAGCAGCAGGCCTAGTCCGACCTGTATACTAGTTTGGGGGCTCCTTATCATTATTACTATTACTATTATTACTATTACTATTATTACTATTACTATTATTACTATTACTATTACTATTACTATTACTATTACTATTACTATTATTATTATTATTGCATCCCTAGTCCGACCTGTGACGGAGCGCAGAGTCGGCCGTCGATTATCCAGGGAACCCTCTTGTGCTTGAGGCTTCTATGCCTCAGGCCTCAGGTTTAGCGTTTTCTATTTATAATATATATATATATATATATCTCTCTCTCTCTCTCTCTCTCTCTCTCGCTCTCTCTCTCTCTCTCTCTCTCTCTCTCTCTCTCTCTCTCTCTCATTTTTGATCTTTATCTGTATACCAAAGCTGTCTTGTTCAGGCATGGACACGGGGGTGTTGGGTTCCCTACGGGTGTGGATTTCTGGTCTTTGACGCTGCTGAACTCAACAACAGTTCTAAATCGACCAACACTGAAGTTCACAAAAAGCAGACTTTCGTCGCTGCGCTGGTAAGACCTCAACCCTCAACCCGAAGAAGAAGAGTAATCATCGGATTGCCTCAAGAGACCGGCGTTTCCCCGTGGTAAAGAAGTGCGCAGTGCCGGCCGCCACGACGCTCTGAGACGCGAGAGGACTGGGTGTGTAGGGCTCAAGGTTTTGATGTTCGGTTTGAGCCTATGGTTGTTTCGTAGGGTTTGCAATTTGATGTCTGGCTTCCGAGGTGCTTACCGGGTTTAGGGTCCTGAGGTTTAGGGCTTAGGGATAAGTTATGGGCCATTTATGGGTGTTCACAGGGTTTAGGGTCTCGAGGTTCAGGATGCGTTTAGAGGGTTTCATACGTGTGCCTTGAGATTTAAGCTGACCAGGCTTCTGGTGTATGTGCTGAGTCTAGCACACGCAGTTCAAGGACTCGGTTATTACTATTACTTGTTGGGCAGAACTCCAGAATGTTAATATTTCTGTTTGCCTTCGACGATGAGGTTTGTAAAATACCTTTCTGGTTAGTTTTCTGGTTCTCAGTTGCTTGGAAAGCTTTGCGCATATGTGAATACTTCTAAGATCTATGCCATTGGGGAGTTCTTTATCAAAGCATACAGGCTCTCCATACAGCATTTTGGCGTTCTCGACGGTTGTATGCATTGACCCCAAGAGCTCGGACTTCAGGCTTCGAAAATTTTTCAGTTCAGAGCTCAAGGGGGGGGGTTAGGATTCAGGTTTGGGGTTCAGGTTTATTGGGTTCAGGGTCTAGGGTTTGGAGTTTGGTTGAGATTGGTGGGTCTTACGACTGCGAGGGAGTTTGTTCGCAGGGCTGGTAGCTGATGCGCTGTGCTGGAATCCCGAACCCAGAGTGGCAGGAGAAATCTACACATTACATACACTCAGAAGGCAGCACTGCCAAAGACTCGACTCACCACAAACTGCGCGCCCCAACAACCCCGCAACCGTGGTCCCGCCAGGACAAAGGTCACAGAGCTTCTTCCGAGCAAGGAAGCAATCCTGAAAGATTCGATGTTTTGGTGGATAACAGGAGCTCATGGGGTTCGAGCACTGTTTCAGGAGTCGCTGCTGGTGATCTTGAGATTTCCGAGTTCTGCTAACCCCAAACACCTTGTTTAGGGGCGTAGACTCAGAACCTGTTGACCGGACAAAGTTCCTTCCGACTCAGACAACTGAGGGTGCATCCTTCGGGATGGTGGCTGAGGCTTTCGTAAATCGAGCTACAAATGCTTGTGGGGGCACGGGTGAAAAATGTCTGGATTCTCCGCTGAATTTCTAGTAGTATACATGTGAAAATGTGAAAACCCATGATACTCATTGCGTCTCTCTGAGGGGTGGCACTGCAGACAGCACTAGCGAAAGAAGGTGAGCAGAAGCACGCGCATCTGGGAGGGACCGGCTCAGAAACAAAACCCACAAAACAACGCCAAGTCCGAATCGCCGAACTCTGACTTCTGCCCTTGACCCTCGACCTGAAACCCACGCCCGGGCACTGTAGGAGGATGGGCCACTGGGCCACGTTGTACACTGGGCTGGCTGTGGCACCAACAGGCAGCGTCACCCTGCAGAACGAGAGCTGAACGTAAATAATGCCTACCTTAACCCGGAATAGCCTACCTTTTTAAGGACTTACATAAGGAAATCATAATAGGGAACCCTAAAAAGGTAGGTTATTCAGGGTTAAGGTAAGTCTTGTATGTAGGAAAATTATGAGGGGATTTGATTGCGCAGCATTCCGAGCCCCCTGATACTCTTACTTTGATATTGCAACTCAACGATATGACGTTGTTTCCTTGAACTTGCCGTTGCGGGCGTTGCGGGAGTCACAACCATGGATACTGTTACTGCACCAACATGGATAGCTACCATCCTGCCTGATGAAGGCTGTCTGTTTGAGTCGCACTACATAGGGTTTTAAGGGGCAACTTGAAGCCTATGGGATATACTTGGAAGCGGAACTATAACCCTGGAACCCCAGTACACAAAAACATAGCAAGTCTCCCCGAACCTATGCAGCCCTTCACGGGTGCAACAAGGGGCATGGAACGAAGAGGAGCCCGCATTGTCGAAGCAAGAGGCCTTATAGAAGAGGCCTTTCGGGCATCTATGGTATATGGGCTGGTGGGGGGCTCCGTGAAATGGTGTTGCTTGCTTAAAAGGGAACTTCCCTCAAACTGCCATCACAAGTAACATCATAGAAACGTAAGATGCAAATTGTGATTTCCTCAACAAGAAACTGAGAAGGGGGGGGTAACATCGTCCGAGTCTTCGTGCATCCCCTGATTCCCAAATCCTTCTGCCACTCACAACCCTGAACCTAAATAAACCCGGCATCCAAGGAGCACCCTCCTCCAAGCCCTGAAGCCCTCATAGATCCCCTTCTACCTTCAAAACGGTCGAAGGATCATGGCACTTCTCAAAACAAGTTCAGTAGAAGTTATAACAAGTACCCTGATCTGAGTACCCTAATTGTCATATTGTCATCAGGCTTTCAACATGCTTACCAAGTGCCATGACCCTTCAAGTAAGATCTGAGAGGATCTGGGGGTCGAGATTAAGGCTCGCATGAAGGGCACAGATATATGATATGTGTACTGGAGTTACAAGAACGAGCTTGCATGCATCAGCAAGGAACGCAGAACCTTCTGTGTAGTCTTCACTCAAAACCGAACGTGCCGAACGGCATTACATTACAATGAGGCCGCCGAGAACCCAACCTAACCCCAACAGCCTAATCCTAAACCCTAAACCCTAAATCCTAAACCCGAAAACCCAGCCTAACCCCAAAAACCCAATCCTAAAGCCGAAGAAGAGCCCTGGTCCCAACCCATCTTTGCTGCAGAGCAACATGGCCAAAGCCCAAATTGCCTGGGAAGGCGTCCGTGAAAAAACGAAACCGGCTAGGGGTTTAGGGTTTAGGCTACATTGGATTGCTAGGCTTGTATGGTTCTTCTTTGTGTGGGGCTTCCAAAAGTCTGTTCCGTTCTCCAGGGCTTCAAACCCGCAGCCAAAAAGTCACACCCCATAAAGCCTAAACCAGCAAACCCCAGGCCCGATCCACTAGTCCATGAGTCTTGAGGCACCTATACTAAACCCAGAACCCAAAACTTTGAAAGTTGTGGTTCAGGATGTTGAGTCTCTGGGTCGAGGGGCTTTCAATCCAATTCCCGGCAAACTTAGGGACTACGCCTGCGCTGAAACCGTCCAAAGCTTTTGTCCAATGCCTCGAAACATGAAACTGTTCATGCAGAGATAACCCTGAAAGAAACATATGCGTGGTTATCAATATTGGGGTCCCTTTTTGGGTCCCTGTGATAATACGGCACCTTATATTTCGGGTACCCACATATAGGGACCCTTCAACACGTATCCCCAAAGTTGACCACAAAACCCCGATAGCCTCGACCTAGATACTCTTTTGCCCAAACCCTCAGCCTCAAAACCAAAACCCTTGACCGCAAAGCCTCAAGTTCAAAACCAACACCCTTTACCGTCTTTCCCCCAACCTACTAAAAGAAAAACCCGAAACCGTACACCCTCAATCCAATGAGGGTAAACTCCAAAACCTAATCCCTATAAACCCTAAACCGTACACCATGAAACCCAAAAGCTTAAACTCTAAACCCTAATCCAAAACCCCAGAACGCCAAGGCCATGGCCGTGTTCACGCACGGAAAAGCGAAGATCACAAGCCAAACATCTGGATGCCGCCTGGCCAACCTCGCAAAACAAAAAACAAGGCTTTCTCTTTCAGGTTAGGGTTTAGGAACAAGGCTTTATCTTCTATAGGGGTTCAGGGTTTAGGGTTTAGGAACAAAGCTTTCTCTTCTAGCGGTTCAGGGTTGAGGGTTTGGGAACAAGGCTTTCTCTTGTGGGTTTAGGGTTTAGGGCTAGGCTGAGGATCAGGAATCATACGGCTCGCAGGGCTTAGGGCTTAGGATGGGGAACCATCCTGGTTCTGACTAGGCTCTGAATACGGACTCTACCATACCTACATGTATACATGTGCTTACACACACACATATTTGCACATGTTCTATACATGTATGCATAAATACATATCCATCCACATAGGCCGGAAGATGTACATGCATACAAGCATGCAATGCAGATACATACTGGTGTGCATATATATATATATATATACACACACAAGCGTATATATATATATATATATATATATGTATATGCTTATATATATATATATATATATATATATATATACACATGTTCAATACATATATATATATATATATATATATATATATACATATGTATAATTATGTATATGTACTTATTATGGGAGCCTAGGACCTAGTCCGATCAAGGCCCTTGCCTTACTCTCAGCGTTGACGACATCAACAGCTATAGCTAGACTCCTGACCTCAACAAGCACTTGTAACCATGGGCATACTGGACAAAACTCATCCAGACCCCAGCAACGTAGGTGAGGCAAGCCAACAATCAGTTAGCAAGCACCATTATGATGTTGCTGAGCCAGAAACGCCGAGGGGCGAACATACGGTGGTAAGCTTGAACGGCCCTAGCCCACGAGCCTCAGACTTTTGAAACCTTGGAGAGTTTGTGCTGCAAACTTCGCCTGCTACAACTTCAGACGCGGTGCAGCCCCTGAAGGCAAGTCGTAGATTACTTCACAGCTGTAATCGGGCTTTACTTACAGGGTGTGTTCTATTATCGTGTCATGGATCCCACACCCGCAAACCTCAGCGAGCAAGCCGAGAAACGCTCGGTGCACGGAGTAGCCCAAGCCACATGCAATCTGAGCCGCCACCTTAGGTGGGACAGTTAAGCATTTAGGGCTGAGGTGTTTAGGGTTTAGGACTTAGGGTGTGTGTGTGTGTGTGTCACTTGAAGGTTTGTCGGCGCTCTTAAGCAGGAAAAGGCATCACTCTTCCGAGCAACAAGCGGCCTTTCAAGAGATGAATAGGTTGGGTATCCTTTTTGAATGGGGGTGTTAGTGCTGTAAGCTCCAAAGGAAGCGATTCTTACCACAAGGTCTCTTGGCAGAAATCTTCATCTTCGTTGCTGGTATCCCAAACATGCTCTCAACAACATTCTCCCGAGCCTTGCAAACACGATTACTACAACTTTGTTCAGAGTATGAGTACTACAAACCCTAAACCCCAAACCGTTCAGATAGGAGGGTGGGCCGCTAAATATCCAAGCCCTGACTGCTTGATGCCAAACTCCCTCAACGATACACCCCGACACCTCAAAAAGCCCGACATCCCAAACCCCGAATCTGCGAATCCCAAAAACCTCAAACCCTGAATCCCTGAAGTCCTGAATCTCGAAACCTCGGGCCTGAAATCACGAAAAAATGTCACATCTCTGGCCTGGAGTCTGGCCTGTTTCCTCCGCATTACTTGGCCAAAGGAGCTGAACAAAAATCCCTTTAGATTTTCCAACATCACTTAGTTCAGAAACAAACCGCAATTCATATAGGGGATCCTACTACATGCTGAGGAGGTAAGTTTACATAATAGCTCAGGAATCTACCTTAAAGCATATAAGGCGTCTGGAACCTGAGCTCAGGAGCTCTGTTGACCAAGTGATATGGGAGTTTCCGAAATTAGGGGCACCTTATTTGGGGTCCTTATAATAAGGATCCTACTATTTAGGGTACTATATTACTGTCCCCTATTTTCGGAAACTACCATATTGTTTAATCTGGGGCCACCACTCCGATAAGCAGCGCTGCTGCCTGCGACAAGGGGCTTGCTTTGCTTGTCTTGGCTTTCTTGTGGGTGGTTCCGGGTTTAGGGGTTTAGGAGTGTAGGATTTTTGTTGAGCTCCGTTGTGATGGCTTAGGGTTTAGGGGTTGGGTGTCTAGGGGGCTAGGGCTTAGGGTTGTTGATAGATCTTAAGTAACATACAACCAGCAGATTCAAAATACTTACTCCATGCGTGCTGTCCGGCTGGATAATTACTGCTAGCTAGATAGGCAAACAAACAGGAAGCTGGGCACGCCTGCGTAAGATATACACACAAACAAGGTAAACACATACGTAAGTCATGATATATGTGTAGATTACACAGATATAACATAAGTATATGTACACACTCATCCATCCATACATACGGGCATTCATCAGCGATGGCCGAGTGGGTTTGTAAATGTCAGGTTTGGAGGAGGGCTTCGGACCTCATGACGTTTAATATGACACCATGCTGACGGACTCTGTGGGCACTGCTTCTCTTGTGCCTTGGATAATTAAAAACTCTGCGACATCGAACCCGAGTCTTGAGATGCATCTTAAGCATTGTGCCTCACCTGACAATGCGTGGGCAAGGTAGAGCCATAAGTTCATAACCCTACAGGATGTAATCGGTGAGAACCAAAACCTTGAAACCTTTCAGACATAACGCAACATGTAAAACGACCGCTATGACAAGCTCAACATGTACCCGGACCCTCAATGCCCAGAACCGCGAATCCCAGCCGGCCTCCAGGTAGCCCCAGCAGGAGATTCCCATAGCAAGGCCTCCAGCGACAGCGCATGTGGATTCAGCTTCGCGCTTTACGGTCTGAGGCTGGCTTTCAAGTTGTATGTATGCACGTATGTATATGTATATATATATATATATATGTATATATATATATATGTCATATAAAGTGTCCGTACAATGCCATCTCTGCAAACAAACAAATCACTAGGTAAGACATTCAGAGGTTTAAAGCACACTGAACAGTGTCGGGCCCGGAGAGCGACACGAATGATGGAAAGCCGAACATGGGTTTCAGACCACAAAAGCCTAGGATTTGCTTCGCCTTCTGACCATGGCTTCGCAAACTTGAGGGTTCAGGGTTTCTACAGCCGCCCGAACCTGAGGCCTACAGGGGCACATCTCGAACTTAGAAGTTACTGTTGTATACTATATAAAAACCTGTACAAGCTAATCCAATTACCTGTTTAGTCTGCTTGTTGCAAGGAATGTAGAGTGAGGCTCATGCAATAATAAAGGATTTAGGACATGACGAGGTCGGAGCTTTGTGTGGGTTTCCAGGTTCAGGGTTTACAGTGCTGGAAATGCTGGCTTACCCTGAAGGTCCATGCACTGAATGGTACCAACATAGAAACACAGTTCAGGCGAACGTATGCTCATAAACTCCAAAGCGCCGATATACGGGCCTTCGTGACTACAACAAAGTTTCGGGGCGTTCTTTGGATGTCGTCGTCTTCGGCACTGGTATCAGCAAGGGGTACTTTCACTGTTGATTCCTGTAAGGCCGCGAACACCAAAATCAAAACTAGACGTCCTGTATAACCCGAAGCGTCCAGGTACCCAGATAGTACATGCTTCAGCCTTCAAGTAGTCCCTATTTAGGTCCTTTGGGGCCCAAGTATATACTGAGTTGGGTACATGTACCCTTAAGGTATGACTGAGCCCTGAACCCCAGACCCGAGACTTGAAGCCCGAGCGTTTGCAAGCATGGGGGCCTGTCGGCAACAAGCACAAGAAGAAGGAGCAGAAGCGCTCCTGGGTTTAGGGGGTTGGGGGTTTAGGCGACTAGATCGATTTGTGCTTCAGGGCTCATGTTTGCTTGCCTGCTCGTGAGTAGCTCTGTGCATGTAAGCCAGCTGCTAGCTGCTCAGTACGGGTCGCAACTACAGCTTCCTTGCTGGCGACCAGTTAATCCCGCAAAGTTGACATACACATTGAGGCTGATTCGTGCTGGGATACCCACTATACTTTGCCCTAGAGACATGAGGAAAAATACATTGCAACTGTCTGGCTTCTAGGGGTCCTACTTCGTGGGCGGCCATGGACCCTCGAGCAGGGTTCGGAATTTTGGTGTTGCAAAAGGAATCGTGAAGGCCGCAATAGGGTTCGGGTCCAAGATGTGTTCCGTTTAGTCGCTGCAGTGAAGAACAGGACGTCAAGAAGGGACAAATCTCAGTGCTCAGACAGGTGATGCGACCAAACGGCAGACTTCTGCAAACGCAGACAAGGCACTGCAAACCCAAGCTGAATCACCCATGTTCACCCTCGCCCATCAAAACCTAAACCCCAAACCCTCAAAACATAACCCGTCAAACCGGAAACCCGCGAACCCGGCTTCTACCCCATACTACACGCAGTCCTCGCAGGTGGGGCCGGGGAGCCGCCAAGGAAACCCCTAATGTAGAAGCCTTAATAATTGAAATGGGTTTTGGGGCCCATGATACTATAGATACAATAAGGAACCCCTGGATCCCCTCAAATAGTATGGGTAATGATTTAAGCCGCTATGATAACAGGGTCAATGAGTACCCAGCCAGTGACTACAGAAACCCTGACGCTCGAAGCCCCACCCTCAATGCCCCAGCCAGCCTGAACAAGCAGCCTTGGCCAGATAGTAATACAACTATATTCAGAACACCAATGGAATTGTCTTAGTAGTTCTTGAGGCTTGAGTATCCAACTCCTAACCCTAGTGCGAAAGGAAGCGTCCAGCCCTTCAGCAAGGATGCATACGCACCTCGGTCCGGGGCTCAAAATTCAAATCCCCTGAGATTTCTTGGTTCGAAACCCCAAGCCCTGATTGAAACCCTAAACCCTGAGCCCTGGTGTTCAGGGCTTCGACGGTAAAAGGGTGACGAACACCGGGCCCGAAATAATCAAATTTGGTTTCAGGCCATAAAAAACAATGATACTACTCCGACGCCTATATGGCACGGGTTATGATGTCATGGGTTCTACCAAGGGCCACTGTTTTTTGATCAGCATGGGGTAGCTGAAAACAAGCAATCCCTTTTCCAGATCATTTTAAAGGGGATTGGCCATGACCAACATCCGGCCTTCCTAACTAGATTAGGGTTTGGGGAGTATCAGGCTTTAACTGTATGATTAGGAAAACTAAGGAATAGTATCTCTCACTACCAATTCAGGCTGGTGTATGATCAGAGCCCCTTTTATTGCGTGATAGAAGGGCTCTAAGACCTTCTTGAAGGTCCACCTGACAGTGGCTTGAGAACAGTACCGCAGGCAGTGACGGGATTCGGGTTCTTGGCACTTCGAGGTACTGGTAACCTGGTATATAACCTAGAGTAATACCCCAGTTGTGAGTCCCCTAAGTAATTGCCTAGATTGAAATCTATTTGGGTTCTCAGTTGTTGCGAACCCCAGGCACGCTTTCATAGTCGAGGGTTTACGGGTTAATGGTGTTGGGATATATGGGTAGTTGTAAAAATTATGGCCCCTTTTCGGGTACCCAAAATAATAGGTGCCGTATTATAATAGGGACCCAAAAAGGACCCTAATTTTGACAACCACCCATATAGGGGTTCAGGGCTGTTGGCATGTAGGGAACCCAGACCTCCCAAAATATCAGCGAATTTGGGCCTACACACCTTTAAAATCCTTATTAAAGTGTAGTAGGATACCCAACATGATATCAGGGGAAATCCTTGATGAGGATTACGTATACATACCTCATCTCATATAGGGGATCCTACTTACTATATTTTGGGGTATATTTCTCCGACAATAGGAGACCCTGATATAGAACCCGAAATTCTCGGGAACGCCCATATTCCTGAAATATTTTCAGAAATTCCCATGTTCCTGAAATGATTTTACGCAGGCCTGAGAAGCCTGAGCTCCCGGCGTCATCGAAACAATCGCAGCAGCGGCCACGGGATTCACGTTTGTGAAGATGTTGGCCTTTGCAGGGTGAGAAAAAGGTATGACATGATGTACTACGGTGTACTTTACTATATAGTAGATTCTGTAACTATATACTATATACTACATACTATACTTTAACATACCATAAGGACGGTCCTCTGCAACTGAGACCACGAGTAGAAGCATAACTGTGCAAATCATCTCGACAGTCCGGCATGGGTGGTGATGACCTTATTTAATCATAAGGACGATGAAGCATAACAGCAGCGCAGAAGGCAATTGCAGTGACACCGATAACTTAATAACGGCGTGAATGAACACAGGACAACATTTACACAACAAGCACACGGCAAAGAGTGATATTCTCAACACAACTGAGCGTGACAAGTGGTTACTGTACAGACAATTCACAACAACGAGCTTCCTTGCATTTCGGTTCCGAAGACTCCCGCAACAAGGCATCATTTTGTCAGCAGTAGCGGTACGGTTGATGGTGTATAAATCCTGCAATACCTTAAGGACCCTAAGCTATGGGAATTATGGCCTATTCCTTATTAAGGGTAATGCAGGATTTATATCATCAACCGTAGCAATGGCAGCTGGTCCGCATTGTCATCGCGGGCGGAGCGGCCGCCTCGTCCCCGGCACTCGTACCATCCTCATTATAGTCTTAGTTGCTGCGTTCATAAGCCCCCATAAAGTGCACACTTTCAGTTTTATAGTGGGTATTTAATACTATCCCAAAAAGTGTAAAGTGTATCCACTCAGCTACTGAGTAGTTTCTTGCGAAAAAGCGGAACAACCGTGGCTCTTGTTCAGCGTCTACCCTCCTTTCCGGAGCATGAGCCTTGGAGTGCATTGAGCTAAGCACCCTTTAAACCTCCCCAGACCTTCCAAAATCCCGAAATTTCGGAATATACTTTAGAACACACAAGGACCCTTAATATGATTTAAGACTTAAGATAACATATTCTATGATTAAGGGATTTGGAAGGTCTGGGTCCGACCCCAGACAGCTCAGGAAGCAGCCACCACGGCCATCAGCAGGAGCAGCGCCGTCTTGAGAGGAGACAGTGGCTTCATGGCCTTGCAAGATGCATGCGGTGCCGGGTTAGGGTTTAGGGTTGCCGGGTTTTAGGGTTTATTGTTTGGTGTTTAAGGCTTTAGAGGTTTAGGGTTTAGGGCTTAAGGCTTTTGGGATTTATGAGGCTTAAAAGGTTTAGGGTGATGTTTCTGCGGCTCGGGTTCACAACTCAGAGGGACATCTCAGGTGCCTTAGTTTATGGATAAAGTCCTGAGAATCAGGTGATCAAGAAAGGCAGAGTCGGGTAGAGGTGAACCCTACTTGGAGGATCATGAGACTTAGTAAGTAGGGTTATAAGTACATTAATTGGGGTTATAAGTAATTATACGTATGTTTACCTTAATTATAACCCTGGTTACTAAGTACACCGACCCGAACCCCCCGTAAAACCGGAGCCAAACACTCAGCCGACTTAGCCGAGGCAAATCCTAAACCGACCCCAACATCAGAGCGCCAAAACATCGGCTGCAATAACCAATAAATCCATGAACCCGAGCATGTCTGGAGCGTCCAGCAAAAGAACCCCAAACTCTACGATTGTTGGGCTCGAGGTTTCGGGATACCCTAAACCCTAGACCCTAAACATGTGATATAGTATTCAGGGTGTCAGGGCTTGGAGTTGCCGGTGCTGGCTTCTATATAAGAATACAACCTACAACATGTTCTGATGTTCACGCTTAGGATACCGGGCTCTTGGACGCATTTCGGTGAACTCCTCGTCTCTAGTTCCCTGATGCGATGTGTGGAATTAGAGAATGTTAGTGCTATGGCTTAGAGAGTTGATGGTTGAAAGTGTGGGCCCGGGGTTCACTAGAAACCGACAAACATGTACAGCAGGTTCTGGCACGTATGTAGTTCTCTACATTAGGGTCCTTTAGGTCCCCCAAATTAGTGCGGCACACATATAAAAAGGAACCACCTCAAAACGCCATATTTCAGAGAACTACCCAGGTGACGAAGCCCAAGCAGAGAGCATCCCTCGCCCCAAGCCTTCGCGGGAAAGGGCACGGGCGCCCTGGCGGGGATGGAGTATGCCGCTTGGGCTCTAAGCCCGAAACGCTTTATTTAGAGCTCAAGGCTTGTCTTAACCCTGAAGTACCTACCTTTCTGATAAACTTCTGTAAGGAGACCCACAGGAAGAACCCTACGAATTGTAGCTTCTTGGGGGTTAAGGTAGGGCTAATGGGTTTAGGATTGGAGTCTGGGTCACTACGAGTCCCTCATAGAAAAAGCGCCAAGGTAGACGCATCCTTGCTTTAAGCTCCCGAATGCCGGAATCCCGTACTGCAAACCACAGACGGTAGAGGCGAGCAACGAAGTTGCTTCTACATCGCGGTTTGTCTCACCCATAAAACTTCGCCGCGCTGCCGCAGACATGATGCGATGCTTATACAACCTCAAGAACGCGCCAACGGAAGTGTACCAAAGCGGGCGAAGAGCACCGTTTCTGATAGTTAATGTCTAGCTCCAAGGATTTCAGAGAAATCTTGTTCACCTGCTCTTAGCGGTGTATCTAAACTTGAAGCCGCAAACACCGGAACCCTTACTCAAAACTCTATAGAGGCAAAAACAAATCATCGCAACAACTGAGCCCGGATTTCAAAACCCGGCGTAGCCTGTATAAGCCCGATGTGTCCGACTCACTGCGAAGACCGCCTCAGCAGCACTGAAATGACGAATACGGCTGAGGCTGTAGAGTATTACAATAAATCCGATAAAGTTGGAAACCGGATTAAGGCCAAATAGTGCGTGGATTCCATATACATTAGTTTTAAGGATTGATGCCATTGGGTTTCCAACTTTTTGGCTTCTACTGTAGGTTTGATTTGTCTATTCTTCGTTAGTTGGTTCGGGTTGGTTCAAGGTTGTGGGTTTAGGGCCTGGCACTTCGGATACCTCGGCCGCCGTTGGTCAGTGGCCACCAAAGGGGTTCGGGTTCATACCTTCCAGCTCGGTGTTGTTGAAGCCCTAAGCCGTAACATAGAAGCTGATTATAAGTGTAGTTTAGTAAAGCCTAAACCTAAGCCCTTTTCTAAGTACTGAGCCCCTACAGTATCGAAGCCATCTGTATGCAAACGAGATGCATCGAACAAAGAACTCTAGCTGGCAGGATCGATCATACGGCTGATGCCAGAAGTCACAGAGTTTAGCCTACTAATTCCCTAGCGATCTAAGGACTCATATATTAAGGCTTTTGGGCCCAAAGACCATACTATATAAGGCCCTTGGGCGATTTTGATCCCTAGGGATTAGTAGTTAAGGTCATGCATGATCGTGTTGGTCAGCCCGAGGCTCTGGAGATCTTGGAGAAAGGCCGAGGGCAGAGCCGAATAAAGCGTTTTAGGGCTTAGGGTTTAGGGTTTTGGTAGGAGCCCGGAGGATACTATGATGGCTACGTTCAGGTTTAGGGTTTAGGGATCACTCTGCAGCACCTGTTGCGATTGAATACAAAGAGGAGGAGGCTACCACCTTCACCAAGAGCTTTTCGTACGAAATACTCCCCATCATGCCAGCGCAGATTCCCCCTAAAAAGTGCTAGACATCCCATGCAGCAGTATGTATGACACCTTCTGAGGGATTTTAGTAAGGGCCCGGGCCCCTAAACCCAAGAAACATCCTAAACCCTAAATCCGTAGCTCCAAGAAGCCATGCTCCATGTCCATGTTGAAAATGCAGCGATAGCCGAAGATCCAGATCCGTGGGCCCCAAATGGCTCCAAGGTGGGCCGCAGGCTGCCCTAAACTCTAAACCCTTAACCTTAAACCCTAAACCCTAAACCTTAAACCTGAAACCCTAAACCCTAAACTCTGGGTTAGGTGGGAGTCAAGTTTGGAACATCTTGGAACCTAGGTGTTTGTTCTTATGGCAAGTTGGTGGGTGTGGGGTTTTGGATCTACGGCTTAGAGTTTAGGGGTTTGGGATACAGCTGCCGGGTTTTGGGACTTCGGAATGAGATGCAGAGTTTTGAGATATTCGTGCCGCTGAATTTGCGTTGTTCGATCGGTTTTGCTATGGGGCTACGCATGTGCTATCCATCTGTCTGCCTCGAGAAAGCTTCAGATCGCCCACAGTGTGCAGTCAAACAGTCTTGCTTTGGATCAAGTCGGCGGCCTTAGTAGGATGAACAAACATGTATTAGGTACTGAACCCATGCAGTAAGAGTCTATATCATAATAGGGCTACTATTAAAGTCCCAATATCTCTATATTATGAATACTATTCAACTATTATTGAGTGGGCCGTACCCAAGACATGTAAGTCAACAAGACAAAGCTGCTCAACAAGCAGCATGGAAGCTGACTTCTTCACGACCTTCAGCTACGCCGCTACGCCAAACCAGGTATCAACCACACCCGCAAGCCTAAATCCAGCCCTGTCACGAAGCAGGCAACAGCCAGTATGGAACGACTGGGCTCACGGCTAACACTCCCTTGAGAGTCTGCAGGTTGAAGGTTGTCGTACCCACAGGGTCAAAGTAGGACTCGTAGAAATATACATAAAGACGACGACAGCATGCCTTCAGTACTTTACTGTATTGCCGTAGCTATCTATATAGCGGAAGCTGCAGAGAACAAGGAGCCCGTATATTATGTAAACCTTGTGCAGCCAGATCCTTTCCCCTGGTTTCTGAACCCGCCGTATCTCTACTTTCAATCACCCATGAATGAACCTTCAAGCGTGATTCAGGGTTCCGGCGGTGGTGAAGCGAGGTTGATGCTGGCCCTATATCCTTAACTAACACAGGGACGTAAACAACAATATGTATCAGAGGACCGCTGACAATTCTCATGCTTCTAGACTAACCCCGAAACCCATGAACCCTGAACCCTTGAACCACCAGCCCCGAAACCCAACAACTCCAAACCCGAGACCACCAAACTCCAAACCTCACATATTCAACTCAAACCCCTAAACCAAAGAATCCTGAGGCACACAACCTGAAACCTCGAATTCTAAACCCGAAAGGCTCTTTTTAAAACTCTCGGTGCTTCCGGTGACGCTGAGAAACGAAGGACATCAACATGACTAATGCAGGTTCTATCCTGTGTGATCGGACGACAGGGCTTTAGAATCTTGGGGCCTAAGGCTTTTAGAGTGTCGGGCTGTGGGGCTTAACTAAGGCTTGAGGGTTTCAGGATCTGCGGAGTCGGGGGAAATTAAGACAGCAACTCATAAAGGCCGTCAACGGAACATAGCTCGGATCGCTTTGCATCGGGTGATACGGGACGGGAGTTCTGACTCAAGCCACGTAGAATTAAAGACTACCGGGGCATGCATCGACTCGCCCTTGGCGTCCGGGAACAGCATGGAGAGCATGCGCATGAATGAAATGCTGCAGCAGTCTGGCACCAAGCAACAGCTTGGAGCCCCCTATGCGGATGGCATGAGCCTTGCTCAAGCCCCAAAGACGAGTCCGCTCAAGTTCTGACACAATGTGTTTGACATTTTGCAGATGTGTGTACTGGATTCTTATGTGTTTCGTGATCTTCATTGGTTTCTAGAAGCAACCAATTTAAACACGTGAAGGCTCACGGGGTACAGACATCAATTCGGCTTCGGGCTCTCTGCTAGAACTGTTGGCGGTGTCACGAGCTCCGTTCGTTTGGTAGACTCTTCCGGCTTGCAGTCCCGGTTTAATCCAGTTGCTAAGTCAATACGACCAAATTATGATCTCAAGAACATGGGTGGTTGTCAAAGTTTAGGGTCTCTTTTTGGGTCCCTATTATAATACGGCACCTGTTATTTAGGGTACCCAAAAAGGGATCCTAATTTTGACAACTACCCACATGAACCTTACCTCAATCCTTACTTGGCGCAGGCAGGAGCTTCGGAGATGCTGGTCGGGGCGTAGGCGTGGTCTTTGGGGCCACTTTGCCGTGGGCGGCTCTGGTAGGAGCCGTGCCTAAACTCAAAAGAAACAAAAGTCCGGCAGGTCGTGTACTGTCGTGAACACCGACCCACCATCATCGAATTCGATAGGCGAAGACAACAAAAATGCCCGGAAGGCCCTACGTTCTGAATTGTAGGCTTTCTATGCATAATATAATAGAGATGGGCCACGGGCTCAGAGGTGGCTACAGGGCCCAACGCAGAGAGGCGGCGAAGGCCCGGTACTGGCGAAAGCTCTCCGGAGTGCTTCGTCTCCATCCCCCCGCGGCCCCTGTGAGCCTAAGACTATGGGATGATATGTGCATCAGGGGAAGCAAAAGTAATCAACTCCCCTGAAATTCGGAAACAAGATGCACACGGCTGAGGAGGAGAACGTCACGTCTTAGATTCTCCCGATGACGAGGATGCACATTGATTCACTGCTTTCGACAGAACCCTGGAAGAAGGTCAGGAGGCAGCATGCATACATCCTGCTCAAGTCCCTGCTACAGTGTGTTCAGTCAGGGCCGTAGGTACGCCGTCGGCTCCTGTGTAAAGTTAGTGTAAAGCATCGTACCTACCTAGACAGATAGATAGATACATACATACATGCATACAGGAATACATACCCACCCACTGATTCCATCTATTCATCCTTCCACACATGCACACATACACCCACGAGCAACATCTAACCAAGCAACTAACTGGTTGTTCAGCTGTTTCGTATTCAGCTGACCAGTGAGTTAACAAATTAACTGACTGACTGACTGCCTGACTGACTAACGAACGAACGATCGCACGAACGAACGAACGAACGAACGAGTGCACGAACGAACGAACGAACACTCATTTCACTAAATACTAACTCACTCGAGCATACATCGATATTTAGTTAAATTTATGCACACAGCATACATTCCATCCTTGACTCAAGTCTCCTCCTCGCAAAGGTGAGCACCAAATTTGCTGCCTTGTCATGGACTTCCGGTCTGATCTCGATGTTTGTCATGCCGTCGTCAATGACTTTGGGGGGGTTTAGGACCTTGCCTCGTGTTTCGGGCATAAGATGGCTATCCGCTATCCGTTGCAGAAGCCACTTCCGGAGACATGCATGAGCTGTCACAGCTCGCGCCGCTCCTAGAAGATCTAAAGGAAGGCCTTCAAGGCGCCCATGCAAAGAAGGCAAGGCATCAGCAGAGGCACGCGAGCGGAGAGCAGGGCAGTGGACGACGCAAACTGTTCTTGCAAGTTGGCTGTGGGAGTTGTGCCGTTCACGGCGTTCACAATCCTGGGCCAGAGCTCGGATGCAACCATGTGGGGGTTAAGACTGCAGGATGTAAGGTTTGGGATCCTGAAGATGTAGGGTTGGAGGACTTATATAATTTTATGTCCCAGTAAGTGTACCCCTTTCCTCGGCTCATGAAGGACCCGAAAAAAACATAGATGGGACCTCGGCGCAATCTTGGCCTCCACAAGAGAACTGAAGCAGAAGCAAAATGTCGGAAGAGGTCCAGGGTTTTGGGAGAAAGGAAAGTGCATGGCAATCCAACTCCTAGCATTTTAAATGACAACACAGGAATCCTACAGCTATACAAGTCTAGAACAGGCCAGGGTCAAATCCTGCCTTTTCTGGATGCCCAGCTTCATGCTTCGCGAAATAGGACCCTCTCCTGAACCCGAAACCCAAAACCCAGGCTCCTGATGTCGGCGCAGTTCTGCCAAACTTGCGAAGATTGCTCGCAATCCTGAAAGCTGGGTTCGGGTCAGAAACTGGTCTTTGGGCTGATCACGGTCAAGTTCAGAGACTGCGGATGTTGGGGCTTCTTCACGTGTACGTCGCCACCCTGTGAGTCATAGCAGGTGTTAACTTCAAAGCTGAAACCCGGAACCCTAGACCCCTCCCTACACTCTAAACCGGCAGCCTTAGACCCGAAAACAAAAACCCTGGATCCCAGACCATGCCGAGGTGCCCATCGCCACGACATCAAATACTCGCCCTCGGGGAGATCCTCAGGGATGTGCCTCGGTGTCTTGGTCGTGTCCTTAAGGGTTTGAGCCTTAAGCCCTGAACCCTAACCCGAGGTTTTGGATTATTCAGGGTCTTCAGCGGCCCACAGGGTTTTAAATCGCTTTGTGAGAGTCTTATAATGGGGTCTTAGTAGTTTTGTTTACCAGGTTTAGGGCCTTTGGTGACTATGTAACCTGAGGTTTGTTTTGCTGAGCCGTTATTGTCCGGTGGAAGTTGGGTATTTCCTTTGAAATTGAAACGTGGAGGATTGATATTTCATCTAAAATTTAAACTAGACGCCAGAAAGCTGGAACACCACTATCCTCATGCTCTCACGGTATCATCAGGCTATCCCAACGTTCAGTGTAGAGCTTCGGCCAACCCCCTCCCCCCTAAACCAAGGAGCCACAGCACCGAAAGCTCCAAACACCCTGCCCCCCCCCCCACCTTAACAAACCAAAAAGCACACAAAAACCTGACATAAATCCCAGATCCATAGAACCCTAAACCCTGAACCCCTAACCCCTAAACCGCTATAAACCCTAAACCAAATGGCTCGAGCCTCTAGATTCGATCTCCTGCCAAAACCATGACCCCCGGGCCAAGGGGCACCAGATCTGCAATGGAGAAAGGGAAGCCGCGAGACACCGGGGGGTCACCTGGCCAAGGGTTTAGGGTTTTGGTTTAGGGTTTTGGGTTTAGGGGTGCCGGGACAGAGTCTGAGTTGTGTTATAGGGTTTACGGCCCTAAGCTCGAAGAAGCAAAGTTTCAATAGAGGTTCCGGTTAAGAAGAATTGGGGATGAATTCCCCAAACAGGGCCCTTCACAAGTAGAATATGTTTTGGGGGGCTTTTCGGTATTATAGTCAGAACGAGACTTTAAGGGGATACTACTAACGTACTCTAACCTGTACAGTCAGAACCAAGACTCCGCACCCAAACTGCTTGAAACTTAGGAAAGTCTACAAGCCCAGCCCATAAACTCTAAGCCCGTAACGCCTACTAACCCTCCCGGCCTCTAAACAAAACAACAAAACGGCTGACACCCTCTATTCCCCCAAACTATAGGCCCGAGAGCCTGCGTTCTTGGAGGCCACGCTGTTGGACCACTGGGGAGTGTCCTTGTTCAGGCTGCTGCGCCAGAAAGGAACATGGCCGCTCAGGCCTGCAATGCTGGGGTTCTTGGAGGACTTAGTAACTTCAAGGGTTCCTTAAGGGGTTAGGGTTGTCGGTGGGTATGGGATTCCTCGATACTAAGTACTCGGCTCTCCTTCCTAAAACCAAAAAAAAGGAACCCCTTCCCTATAATGGGCTATATAATGCGTATATAATGGCTATATTATAGGCATATACCTAGGGGTCCTTAGGAGGGGTCCCTCCTTTTACCCTTTGATAAAACCAACACACTAACATAAACTCACAACACAAAGGCCGCTTTCTTCGCTGCCTCCGGCTCCAAAGCCTCGTCTTAGGCGAAGAGGACTTGGAGGATCATGGGACTTAGTAAGTAAGGATATAGGTACCTTAATTGGGGTTATAAGTAGTTATAAGTATAGCTAGCTTAATTTTCCCCTAGTTACTAAGTCCCAGAACCCTTTATTAAGTATAATACCCTAAACCCCAAACCCTAACAGGGAACAAGGGCACTACTGGGAGGGTCGGGGGACTTAGTAAGTAGTTATTTTCGAGACTTGTAAGTACCATAACCCCTATAAGGGTCCCTTTTAAGGCACTTATAAGTCTACTTATAACCTACATACTAAGTCCCCCGACCCTCCAAGTACTGGGCATCCTAGAAGAGGAGGCTTTGGAGTCGGAGGCTTCGGGGGTTTTCGGGGCTTCCCCGAGGCCTGGCAAGGGCTCCGGAAACTGCACCATGCCAGGAGGGCACTGCACCTTTCTTTAGGTTTTTTGTTTAAGCACCTTTTTCCGTCTCTTTTGGGTTTAGGGTTTAGGGTTTAGGGCCAGGAGGGCACTGCACCCAGGACCAGGACTGATTGCAGCTTGGATGTATGTTAGGATTCTTGTTGTTTTGAAGGCCCTTTCCTTCTTGTTACAGTCGGGATACCTAGTAGGTAGAGCCAGGATGATTCGAGGTTTCGGGTTTAGAGCCGGATTCGGGCTTACAAGGAGAGAGTCTATATAAAGTGTTTCAGCAGGCCAGGGCAGAGACGGAAACACCCCAGCCCCACCCGCATTTGCAGGACAGCCTTTTGAGTCCTCCGGCGTATGCCCACTACTTATGACCTACGGTTGAAGTTCAGGGTTTGGTTTGGGGGTGTCGGGTCAGGATTTCGAGTCTATGAGGCACCGAGTCGAACTCTCAAATCCAGAAAGCAGTGCGAGGCCCTCAGCAATAACGATGCAGTCAAACAGGCCGCTTCTGCTACATACAAACGAATCTACATCCCCTCTCGGGCGAGGCTGGGATTTTGAGTAGCCGAGTGGCAGGCACCCAGAACCTCCATTATCGCTTAATTAAGGAATACTCCCTAAATAATACCACGGGTCTTACCATACTTTACAGGCATATATTCTAAGTCATACTCAGGGTCCTACTATACTTTAAGGTATATATTCCTCAATTGAGGGATATTGGAGTCTCTGGGCAGACTGGGCTTCCCTGTTTGGTGCTGACGCCGGTTGTAGCCTGAGGTCGGGGTCCTCTTAAAGGGTCATGGGACTTAGTAACTAGGGTTATAAGGCAACTATACTTATAACCCCAATTAAGGGAATTGTAACCTTACTTACTAAGTCCCATGATCCTCCAAGCTGTCTCGGAGAACTTCTAATTTTGAGGGCTTGCGGGCCGTGAGAAATCGAGCCATGCTCAAACCCCTTTAGTGGCTGTCAAGGGGTGAAGATCGACACTAGCCCCAGAACTTTTAACCCGACACCCTGGAGTCGTAAGTGCTTATTAAGGCTTCCGACATCGTCCGTCTGCCGCCCTCAATCTATGGATGCCAGGGCACGACATCGTAGCCCGAGGCTGCTTGCGCGCAGGTAATAAACTCCTCAAAGAGAACCCGAAGGAACGTTTTAGAGTTTAGGGCCAGCTTAGGGTTGTACTGCAGTGCTTAGGATGGCAACGGTACACTTGAGGACTTCAACACAAGGACCGGTTCGAGATAACAGTGGAAGCTTGCTTGCTCACCGGGGTAGGTGCATGGATACAGTGTGCAGCGGTATTCAGCAGCTAGGTTTGGCCAACATCAGAAGAATAGCAGACATGGTCATTGTCAGCGCCACCCCACAATCATGATGTTCCCCTTCTCAACATGAACTGGAAAGGCCTCGTCACCATCGTCACCACGGTTACCAGTATCATCATCAGCAGCAGAAGCAGCAGCACCATCAACAACAACACAATTGCTTTTTCTCCTTGTCTAGGCTTGTTCAATCTAAACGGCCCAAACTCCAAACCTTGAACAGCAATTGAGCCGTACAGCCACAAATCAGCCAACAAACCAATGGGTGACCGCACAAACCCAAACGCCATACCTCAACACCTAGACTGTAAACCGCCCAAAATCCTAAACCCGAAGTTCGCATCAACCTCGAATCCCGAACCCCTAAACCCTGAGCCCTAAACATAATATAGCTGCCTTCATAATTAGAATAGTGTTTTGGGGACCAAAAACCCCTACCTAAAACCCCCCGCAAGCACTTGCCTGTTGCGGCAGACCGGCGCACTCCGCCTGATCGCCCGAGCCCCCGGGAACGGGAAGGACGCTTCAGGCTCGGGGTTTAGGGTTTAGGGGTTATACTCTTTGGCTTATAGGCTTTGGGGATTTTAGGATTGAAACAGGAGCCGAAGGAATACTATGCATGATACGATTCCGACCCTATATTATACTAGCCCGATATGTTAGCCGCTCAACCGCAAAGAGATCTACACCCGACGAACATGAATGCTACTGGATTGCAGATTTGGGGTTGGAACCATCCTCTGGTAGCGCTGGCGGCCAGAAAACGTGCCAGCACACCTAAACCGAGCTCCCGATGCGATGCGATGCAACCCTCAAAGCTAAGCACGACCCCTAAACCCCTAAACCCTTAAACCCCTAAACTTCCTAAGGTCCAACACCGGCGTCGGTCGCGCCTGGCTAAACATCTCGCAGCTTGGAATGGGGTTCCTCGCCCACTCGCTCCCCGCTGGGTGAGTACCTGTGCAGGTATCGCCTACCATTGGGGTTTAGGCTTTTAGGGGTTTAGGGTTTAGGCCTTACCAGTAAGGGGTTTAGGGTTTGGGGTTTAGGCTTTAAGGGGTTTGGGGTTTAGTGGCGCAGTAGAAGCTGCACCTTTAGAGATTTCAGCTTTAGACAACCTTCTCTTAAATGCTCAACGAAGACGCGTCGTCCCACCGTCCACCGATCCTCAGCCTTTCTACCCCGAGAGGAACACCCGCAAACCAACAGGCGTCCACATCCAAGCAAGCAGCAACAGCAGCGACGAAAACACCAATACTCGTAGCAAGTACACCAACAGTAAAGAGTTATGTCAGCAATATTGCACATGAAAGCCAACGACAGTCACAGTAGTAAACACATCGGCAGTCACAGTAACCATGACAGGTAGTAGTTGATAAGACCTCGTCTTACCAATCAGCATCCCTGAACTTTAAGCCCTAAACTCTAAACCCTAGGCTCTAAACCCGAAAGCCTGAAACTCAAGCTCTAAACCCTACCCAAAACCTTAAAGTCTAAACCCTATAATATTCCGAATTTTTTGCCAAGACAACACCCAGCCGCCTTCCGTCACTCGAACCAGAGGCAGCTCAATTCGGGGCAGAAAGCTGCCAATAGGATCGCCCATCTGCGTCATGTTGCCGTAGACCAGCCTCGGGTTTTAGGGTTCACATATGTATACATGTAGGGTCTACTTAAAGGATCATGGGACTTAGTAACTAGGGTTATAATTAGGGTAACTGTACTTATAATCACTTATAACCCCAATTAGGGCGCTTATAACCTTGCTTACTAAGTCCCACGATCCTCCAAGTAGGGGCCAGCTTAGGGGTTTAGGCTGCATAGGATGTGTCGGGCCAGCGTAGGCTTGATCCAGAACTCATCGTGTCAATAAGGTTTACGGTTTCTCGCGGTTTAAGGATTTGAGGGGTAGCTTGATTAAGGATTTCAAGTGCCAGGTTTCGTGCCTTCGTTACTTAAGGCTTTCGGTTTTGGCATTGGGGTTCTTTCGGCTTTGGGGTTTAGGACGGATGATGCCTCGCTTAGGAAGTGAAGCTGACAGAAAGTGTGTTGTAAACGTGTAGTAAGTTCGAAATTCACAGTCGTGAGTATAATGGATCAATCAGCAGCATTTCATCAAAGACTGTCTTCCTGAACTGCGAACCTCTGGCCCATTTTTGACGTAAGCAAGCCTATTCAACAGGAGCTGGCGCAGGAGAATCGATTTTCCTCCTCCCTCTGTAGAATGCTGCAGCTCTCTGCGTTTAGGATTTAGGTGTAAAGGTGTCGGGTTGGGCTTCAGGGTTTACATTGAGTTCTAATTATAAAATTATAAAGTAAATCATTGCATCATTGCACGCAATCCAGCAACCCCGTAAACCCTAGAACAGACGGGAAGGCTTATGAAAAGGGAAAGGGGAATATTGGGCTTAGAAGCAACTGTAGCCATAGCTACATGGCAGAGGCTCCGCATTTAGGCCCTCTAAGCAATCAATTTCAAACTAGATGCCACTGCTTGTCGCCATGGAAGCTTAGCACATGCTGCTGGAAGCACTCCTCAGTAATGTTGCCTGAGCTGTCGGTCGCACAAATAAAACATCGTCTGTCGGTGGGACAGAATTCATACTGCCGGTTATGCTAAGGGAACCTGAAGCCTCAACAACAAAATCAACGAAACCCTGAACCAAATCTACAATGTTACAATGCCCACGAGACGAGTTTTGGGGCAAAGCCGGTAGGAGTAGCCACCACCGTGGTTGGCCGTGATTGCCCAGGCCACCTGCTTTACACACCGGCGCCGGGATGACGAGCCTAAACCCCAAACCCTGGAGGCCCTAAGTCCTAAACCGCCCTAACCCTAAGGGTCCATGTACTCATATAGTATATACATTGGCCTCAATGTAGTCCCTATATAGGTACAT
Organism: Symbiodinium sp. CCMP2592; assembly: GCA_905221615.1. Classification (NCBI taxonomy): domain Eukaryota; class Dinophyceae; order Suessiales; family Symbiodiniaceae; genus Symbiodinium; species Symbiodinium sp. CCMP2592. Next base: position 72,943 of record CAJNDT010000597.1, read on the forward strand.
TGGGGCCCATGTATCTCTATATGGGTACATGGACCCTAGGGTAATTCTCCAACCCTTAACGCCCTGAGAACCAGAAACCCAAAGAGCCCTAAAACCATCAGTTAACCGCCCAACCCCTTAACCCGAGACCCTAAATGCCCTAAATCCCTGAACCCCTGAACCCCTGAACCCCTAAACCCCTAAGCCCCTGAACCCTTAAACCCTAAACCCCTGAACCCTAAACCCCTACACCCCGAACCCTAGCCCTAACCTCCCTAAACGCTAAGGATCAAGGCCTCCTGAACTGAACCTTTTGGCCACACCGTCGGCTCCTGCAGAACCGTGGTACTTGGAGGATCATGGGACATAGTAACTAAGGGGTTAAGGGTCCCTTTAAGGGATCTATTGGGGTACTATGGGGGTTTAGGGTTTAGGGTCTACTTGGAGGATCATGGGACTTAGTAAGTAGGGTTCTAAGTACCCCAATTGGGGCTAAAAGTGATTACAAGTATAGTTACCTCAATTATACCCCCTGTAGTTACTAAGTCCCATGACCCTTTAAGTAGTTGAGGGGCCTTAACGGTTTAGGGTCTACGGGCTACAGGGTTTACCTAGAGGCTCATACCCTAACCCCTTTTTCAGGATGCCTGGCTTCATATAGAAAAGTAGATGCCGAAAAGAAGGGGTAGGGTATGAGCCTACAGGTAGGGTGTAGGGCCTTAACACTTAGAACCCTAAACCCTAAACCCTAAACCCAGGTTTAGGTTAGGGTTGAGGGCCTGGGGGCTTCGAACAGGGTTTAGGGCCTTAGGACTTACAGTCTTTTCTTGAGAGCCCTTTCCTCCCTGCTAAAGTCGGAATACATTAGGGGTTGTTGGGGTTTAGGGCCTTTTAAGACTTAGAGGAGGGTTTTGGCGCATGGTATAGTGTATACTGTACTGATAGTAGGAGCCCTCAGGAACAGAGAACAGGGCTCATGGTGCATCATACACCCAAGCGTACTCATAAGCGGAGCCAGAAGAGACAGCAATGCTTAATTATTATTCAGGCTGCTTCTGTGTTCGTTGAGGGTGTATAGTTTTCAAGATTCAAGAAGAGACGACAGCTGGGGCGCTACCAGTTGTGTACTGGATTAAAGCTACCGCTACATGACATACTACTCGAGGAAACTGAACTTTAAGACCGGAACGGCCCAAAACCCTAAAGCTACTCTTAGTGTGGGATTCCAATGCTCCTTGGCGGGCAGGTTTGCGCCGTCCTTGCCGGCAAGGTGGACGCCCAACCTAGGCGTAGGGATCACATCAGGTGCGCCCCTTCCATGATTGCGACGACGGTGACAGTCCCTCAAACAAAGATAGTTTGATCATTCAATGACGTATCTCAAAATCCTATTCTGGTCCCCCCTTCCTCTCTCTCTCTATATATATATATACATATATATATATATATATATATAATGCGTATATATACACTACATATATATGTGTATATATAGAAACGGCCTCTTGCTGTCAGGAAACAGGTTGCCAGAAGAGTCGACCACGAACTCCTGCCAGGGGAAAGTCTGACCCCAATTAGAGCCCCTTTTCGGGTACTTGGGTGGTTGTCAAAATTAGGGTCCCTTTTTGGGTACCTCAAATATTAGGTGCCGTATTATATTAAGGACCCAAAAAGGGACCATATTTTTGACAACCACCCACATATATAAGTCTATTATATGGGCCTTAATAGTTAGAATAGGGTTTTGGGGCCCATTGTACTATAGTTAAAATAACGAACCCCAAAAATAGTATGAGTAATTATTAAGACCCCTGTATTACCTATTACCGACATACTAAGTCCCCCCGAACCTCCAAGTACCATTCAGGATTTCGAGTTGGGCTAAAGATGGCACATTGCGAGCAGGGTCACAGGACTTAGTAGCTAGGGGTTCTAATTAAGGTAACTATACTTATAATTACTTACAATCCCAATTAGGGTACTTATGACCCCACTTACTAAGTCCCATGATCCTCCCAGTAGCCCTGGATCCTTCCTCTAACCCACCGCACTAACCCACCGCACTCCCTACAATTTCAAGCCCCCCAAATCAAAATCCTAAACCCCATACAGTAAACCCCAAAAAAGTTGGAAACCAGATTAAGGCCAACTAGTGCTGGGATTCCCTTTTTATTGCTCTTACTGTAGGGATTGAGGCTTTTGGGTTTCCAACTTTTTGGGATTCTACTGTAAACCAAACTCAGACGATTTAGGAAGGGCCTGGCGACCCCCGTAGACGCCACAGCCAGATCCGAAGATGGGGGCTGTTCCTGGGAAGTCACCAGGGGTTGGGCGATTTAGGGTTTGGGGGCTTAGGGGTTCAGGGTTTTCGGATCTAGTGGTATAGGGTTTAGGGACTTTTGCAGTTGAGGTGCTTGAGGCTTAATCACACTTGAAGTAGGATATCACCCCTAATTGGTGTTATCCTACTTTAGAAGACTTTAACTTTAGGTTTTTTTCTCATACATCGACTCGATTTAAGGTATACCAAGTCCCCTGAATAATCAAGTGCGCTAAGGGGCTTTCGGGCTACGAGAGTTTGGTTTTTGTGCTGTGAGCTTACAATTTTTCGACAAGTCGTCACGGCCTCTTCTGCCACCACTGCCACTACGATTGACAAGTCTTTGCTGCTATAACGGTACTTGCAACAGTATTTGTTTCATCTCATGAAACCTACACGATGTTGCCGATGTGACCACCTAAACCCTAAACCCCAAAACCCTAAACCCTAAACCCCTAAACCCTGAACCCTAAACCCTGAACCCTAAACCCTGAACCCTAAACCCTGAACCCTAAACCCTAAACCCTAAGCTTAGGAAGATCATTGCAAATGACTTGCACCCCCAAAGCCGCACCGCCGGAGTCGACCCGAAACTCCAAGCCCGACAGCCCGAAGCTCTAAACCCTACAACGTCTAGACCTAATTAGTGAAATCACGAATGAGAGTCTAGGGTGTAGGGTTCATATATACGTGTATATATATATATATATGTATATCGAAAAACGAGTTCCGCAATTTTTGGGCTGCCTTTTTCCTTGCCGAGTCTCCCGGTGCGCGCCAAGGGTTCTTGCGCGACCAGTCGCTCTCTCCTGATGTTCTCCGAAAACCGTTGAGCCTTTCTCCCTAAACCGACAAACTCATAACTCTTAATGACCTCACATTCACCTCTATTGATACAGAGACAGCACTAGCTTCGCACGGAGTTTGTACAACAAAACCCTTGGAGGCAAACATGATGACACTCTAATTCCCCTACAGATTGTCCGTCAAGCATAGGCCCTGAACCCCAAAATCCTCGCTACGCAGCTGTCTCTGTCTCTAGTGTGTCACGACTCCTTTCGAAGGCAATATTTCAGAAAAAAGCCCCAAGCCCTAAACCCTAAGCCTTAAACCCTAAGCCCTAAACCCTAAGCCCTAAACCCTAAGCCCTAAACCCGAAGCCCCAAGGCCGAAACTTCCGAAGCCGGTCATGGGGTTAGGGGCTAAGGATACACGACTTAGGGGTTTAGGGTTTAGGGTTTGGGGGGTTTAGGGTTTAGGGTTTAGGGGGTTTAGGGTTTAGGGTTTAGGGTTTAGGGGTTAGGGTTTAGGGTTTAGGGCGACTTAGGGGTTTCGGGTCTAGAGAATAAGAAGCCTTCGCAAGTGAAGTCCTTTAGCTAATCTACAAGAACCCATAAGTGGATGACAGAGTAAGTGCAAAACCCAAAAACTGAGGATTTATTTACCCTAAACCCCTAAACCCCTAAACCCTAAACCCTAAACCCCTAAACCCTCATGGACTTCGGTGCTCACGGCTTTGAGAGCCTCTCCTGACTGCGTCTTCACGTTGAAAGTGCGATGAGCCTCCTTGTTCACCAACGGCTCTCCAGGAATCGTCACGAAGTCCTTTTTTTCAACTGGGACAAGGAGGGACCCTTAATGGGGACCCCTAGGCTATATTATGGGTATATATTGGCTATATTAAGGGCATATACCTAGATTCTTCGTATCTTTTGTGTGTTTAGGGCAAGGGGTTCTAGGGCTTCAGGGGTTGTTGGGGCTGTAGGGTTGTAGGGTTTTAGGGGTCATGAAGCATTGCTTAAAGTCCTTTCGGGTGTAGCGAGGTGCAAGATTTAGGGTTTAGCATACGGGTTGGGATAAGTTGAAATCTATACTGTCCTCGAGTCACACAAAACTTGCATAACTGTACTAACTGTACCGACTATACCTTACAATCTATAGAATCACAAACGGCTGAAGCTTCAAGGACCAAACCCATGACCTCGAGCTCCGATTCCGAATTTTCATCTATGTGTTGAAGGCATAAGTTGCTTGTCTCTACGGTTCGCTACTGTGCCCTAAACCCTAAACCCTCAAGCCCAAACCCGAAGCCTCAAGACGGCCAGGTCTTCCTTATTCGCGTGGCTTGTGTTTCCCAGAGAGCCCAATACCCCTTGATTAAAGAATATTGCTTAAATCATATTATGAAGCCCTATATAATTTAAGCCATATTCCTTAATTAAGGGGTATTGGGCTCTCTGGGTTGGATCCCAGGCGCAGGGCATCCTACATGCACGAGGGCCTTTAAACCTTGAACCCGGGAAGGGACTCAACAACAAAAAGCAAAGGGAGCCCTAAACCCCCAAAGCTCAGAGGCAGAAGCCCTATAAACCCTATGCGAACCCTCAGCCCCTAACAGTTCCTAACAGTCGTCATTTAGGTCTGAGGACGAGGAGCATCGAGTTTGAGACGGAAAGATTCGGAGTTCCAGGCTTCGGAAGGCTGTGAAGGGGGTTGGGACTCGATGGGTTTGGGCTTTAGGGTTTAGGTGCTTGTGCTAAGGAGTTTCTAATTTTTAGGGCTTTTGGGTTCAGGTGTTTGTGCTTAGGAGTTTCTAATTTCAGGGCTTTAGGGCTTTGGGCTCAAAGGGGGTATTCCTTTCGCTCCGCCAATCTCCCATGGTTACATTTACCCACACCAGTGTCTCCAGCATAGTATCAAAGCTCCCGTTGGCCCCATCTGCCTGCACAAACCAGGATCAATGCCTGAATGTCTGGGGTCTTAGTTTGAGCGGTTTAGGGTTTAGGATGGCCTAGGGCTTCTTAAAGCTGGAGATTGGTTGGGTTTTGTTTAACCGCTTCTGGTGCCAAAGTGTCGGAGTACCAAATGCAATCGTCAAATGCACAGCTGCCAGCGTGGGCCATGCTCCCATTCCTCGCTAGTGCGCATTAGGCTTTAGGGGTTAGGGTTTGTGTACTGACGAGATTGGGAACTATAGGTTAGAAGCTGCCCCTACCGTGTAACAGTGACTATTAGGATTATATAAGGGCCCTATATATTATACCACTATTACAGGGTGGGGGCCCCTTCTAAACTATAGGAGAAACATCTAAGAAGCACCAGCTCAATGCCCCAACGAACTACCGAGATGCCACCGGTGCCCTTCCAGAAGCAACCTTTGTTTTATTTCCGGACTTTGTATGCGCAGAAAGGATTAAGGGTGCCTACTCAAACTCAGCCCTCACTAATTTCGAATAGTCCCGACTGCAATACTCCGATGGCCTCTTTCAATAATCCACCGGGTATTCCTCAATTGTAGCACAAGAGCTCTCCGGGAACCAAACCCAAAACCGTCACAGAAACAATAGCCTCCGACATCATTGCAAAACACACGGTTTAGGGTTTAGGGTTTAGGGTTTTGGGTTTAGGGTTTAGTCTCAGATTCTTCTGAAACCCCCAATAATAGAGACCCTCACAGATCCCCAAACCCTTAACCCGCACATACCTTTGATAATATCCCTGCACGTCCCTTGCGAAGCCCTCCCTCCTCTCACCTCCCAAACCCTGGGGCTCCAAATAGCCAAACCCTGGGGCTCCAAATAGCCCAAAGAAGGTATTTTTTTATAGACTTTAGGCCCCAAAGTAGGTACTGTTTGTATACTTGGAGTTCTGGGCCGAAAAGGAGCCCCCCTCCCAGGGAAAAAGCGGCCCAGGCGCTGGCGCGTCGACGGAGGCCAGGTCAGGACCCCGTGGCCGAGCGCCGAAGGCACGCTCCTCGGAACAACAGCTACCTAGAGGCTCCACCTTGAAAAGGAGCCCTACTAAGAACCCTATCATAGATCCCTTATAGAACCCTTTAAAGGATCCTTCTTAGGAAATTGTTTGGTAGTTGTCGTGATTGTCACAATTATGGTCCCTTTTTGGGGTACCCGAAATAATAGGTGCCGTATTATACAAGGTGCCCAACAAGGGACCCCAATTTTCAAGTTGCAAAGCTACCTACAGTCTCCATTGTAGTTCCTTTTTGGGGATACCTTATAGGATCCTCAGTAATAAATATGGTTAAACCAAAAACAGGAACTACAATGGAGACTATAGGTAGAGGCTCCAGATATAGAGTACAATTGTGGAATTAGGTCCCTAAAACCCTGATAAGGATGGTCTTTTGGGGCCTAATTCCATGATGGTACTATACATGGAGCCTCTGGGCTATAGTGACGATGCTAAACATCAGACTGGTCTCACCTCGGGGTCAGGGCCAAACAACAGGGCTGAGGGTTGAGATTTAGTTTAGGGTTTATGGCTTCGTGCTGAGGACTCTGAAAGTCACCCCTTCACTCTCAATGGTCTTAGTCAGTTTAGGGTTTAGGCCGATGCCACCTTCTCATCATGAAACTTCCAGGGTTTGGCGTTTTTTTGTTGGGGCTTGCAGGTTAAGGGTCTACTTGTGGGGGCTGTATAGTAATGGAACTGGGCCAAGATGGGCCAAGTACTCCTGGCTATGCCACAGTAGTTGACTCGAAGTGACTAGGATTCATCAATCTCGGTTGTAAGGGAGCAAAGCACGGCAGGGAGGGAGGGAGGGAGGGTGGCAGGAAGGGAGGGGAGGGAGAGAGAGAGAGAGAGGGATTAATCGATGTTTTCGAGAGAGCAAGAGAGAGCGAGGGAGAGAGAGAGAGAGAGAGGGATTAATCGATGTTTTCGAGAGAGCAAGAGAGAGCGAGGGAGAGAGAGAGAGAGAGAGAGAGAGAGGGAGAGGGACAGAGAGAGAGAGAGAGAGAGAAAGATGGGGAAGGAGACAGGATAGAGAAACAAGACAAGGTTCAGGGCATACACTCTTTCTCGCATTACTTTGCATTTGCATCTTCCAGGATTCGCTACTCCAACTGGACTGTCAACACTGCCTTCCGGTCCAGCAAGCTTGGTTCAGAGGAAGGCACTACGAAGGAAGAGTTGGGAACACGTCGACGGCCATGCTTCGTGATGTTCTCATGCTAACCCCCCAGCTCTAAAGCCAGCAAGCTGCGCGATGAATAGCAGCAGTGCGGTTGGAAGCGACATTCGGTTCTCGACAGCGGGCAGTTCCTGCCACTGGTGACGGATGCAATGCCTGGCTTGAGCCCAACTGCGGTTGACTTTTGGTGGTAACCTGCCTGGTAGCACGCATCTGATGCCTGCGTGTTTGCCTTCGGTACTGTTGCTGCCAACATCTTCCCATGTACAATATGACTCGTTGTGCACATGCGTGTGTCTAGAGTCTAGATACACAAGCAGCTGAATACAAAGATCAGCATGTAAAGAACCTGACATAACAGATCCGTAGGTAGGCAGATCGGCAGAGAGATCGATGCTTAGAAGGTTTTAGTGCAGTCTTTTCCAACAACCCACGGTCCTAAACAATCTAAACCCGGCCCAAGACTTCGGTCCTACATGACCTACGGCACAGAAGTTCTTGCGTCCCCGACTCTCTCACGACGAAACAGACCAGTCTCTCAAGTATCATCAGGCCGTCGTTTATTGAAGCCTACATGGGAGTTTCCGAATATTGGGGATACCTTATTTTGGGTGCCTTATATTAAGGATCCTACTATTTAGGGTACTATATTAGTGTCCCTTATTTTCGGAAACTCCCACATCCCAAACTCGGAGCCTCCCAAAACCTTAAGCCCAGCACCCTTATCCTGAAGCCTAAAGCGCCCCCAACTCCTGCACATCCTACAGTAGAAGCCCAAAAGTTGGAAACCCATTAGCCTCTATCCTTAAGAGTAAGATATAAGGAATCCCAGCACAAATCGTCCTTAATCCGGTTTCCAACTTTATGGGGGTTACTTTAAGTCCTAAGCAGCAAACCATAAATATTGAAGCTTAAGCCCTAAGGCCTCCCCCTGACCCCACCCCCCCCCCCCCCCCCCCCCCACCCAAAACAAACTCCAAAACCGCCGGCTTCATGGACGCCAAACCCGAAGCCCCAAACCTTGATCCCTGAAGATCCATAAGCCCAATCATCAAGCTGCGAAACTTGGAGGTGCTACTTTGGGGGCCTTCACAAGTTGAACAACGCATCGGAGAGGGTTCTTTAAAGGGTTTAAGCTTCCTTGAAGCTTAAAGGGTTTAGGGTTCTGCGAACGCTTCGTTAAAGGGCTGAGGGTTGCTTTAAGGGTTCTTTAAAAGGTGTAGAGATGTCTTAGGGATCTTCAAGAGGTTTTAAGGTTGGGGTTCTTTAAAGGGTTTGGGGTTGCTGCAAGGGCTCTTTAACGGCTATAAAGATTCCTCAACGGGTTTAGGGTCCCTTGCACAATTCTTTGAAGGGTTCTATATGGGGTTCCCATGATCTAGACTACGTAGGGTTCGAGATTGAGGATCTAGGATTCAGATCCGAGGGTATGCCCTTCAAGAGAGATGCCGGAGAAGTAACAATCCTTAACCCTAAACCCTAAACCCCTAAGCCCTAAACCTTAAACCTTTAACCCTGAACCCTAAACCCCTGAACCCCTAAACCCTAAACCCTTAACCCTGAACCCGAAACCCTAAACCCTAAGCCCCTAAACCCCAAACCTTAAACCCTCAACCCCATAGAGCCTAAGCCGACATTCCTGGCGTAAGCTTCCCGCGAGCTGCTTCCATCCCTCAAGCTCAGGGCCGTCCTCAAACTTCTCCTCGGCTTGGCTCGCGTTGCTTTTTCTTGTGGTTTTAGGTAGAGCGGGAAAGGGGAGCGGAAGTGAGGTGAGCGTTCCTGTTCTACTTATTATAATGTGCCTTAGAACCAAAGCCTGACGATCTGCAGCTTTACGGACCAACAACATAGCAAACCCCAATGATTCATGCAATGCCAAGGCCTGGGAACATTGCCAACTTCGAAACCAGCCCTTAACCCTAGAGTTCCAAATCCTAAAGCCTGTAATTACCATCAATGAAACTCCTAACTCCTAAACCCTGAACCCGCAAGCCTAAACCTGAGATCCTACCCTTGTGGTCCTTAACAGTGGGTTTGTTGGGTCATAACAGAGGGTAGTTGGGGGTCTAGGTATAAACCCAAAGTCCTAAACCCCTAAACCCTGGTCCTAGATCCTAAACCCAAAGCCCTAAAGCTGCCCTCCGTCCCTCAAGAGCTGCCCAAATCCTCCAAAATCCCGGAAGTAAGGATATACCTTAAACTATTCCCAATATGAATCCCTAGACCCTAAACCGTTTTGGAAGGCCTTGGTGCTTGCGCTGAGCCCGGTGCGCACGTGCCGGGCAGGAGCTCCGACTCCTCGTAGCTGCGTTTCGCACGCAGGGGGGGTGGGCTTACCTTTGGTTAGTAGGGAATGGAGGAATGGGGTATAACTCTAACTACTATTACTACCATTCTTCCAGTCCCTACTAACCAAAGGTAAGTTCGGTCGAGGTTTATGCGGTTTAGGGTTTAGAGCTTTATAGGGTTTAGGGCTTTAGGGGTTTAGGTGTTCTGCGGTTTTGGGGTCTCTAGGGTTTCGGGGATGAGGCTTTTTCGGGGTTTAAAGGTCTAGGGCTTTAGGGCTTTAGGGTTAAGGGGTTTAGGCTTTTGGGGGTTTTCGGGGCTAGTAGGCATTGCGATGACAGGGTTGGGTTTGGGATTTGAGGGCCCTGAAGCCGCGGGATCTCGAGCCCCTAAAGCATAAACAAAGCAATGCCAAAACAAAAAACAACCCTAAACCCTAAGCCAGGAGACTTTCTGCACTTCTTAGGGCTGCGGTACCCCTCGAAGCACACGTGAGTTTTCCTGCTGCGTTGACGTGCGGGGGTAACCCCAGTCAAGACCCAAATCCGGGACAGCACCCCAAACACTAAGGTAAAAGCCAGAAAGTTGAAATATGATTATCCTAACCCTTCTATGGTAAATTATAGGGTATCCTACCATGAAACCATATTCCAACTTTCTGGAGTTCCCTGTAAGCCCTCAACCCGAAAACCCCTTCTGAGAAGCAGGCTGCACATCTTCTGCTTGAGGTGGCCACCGAAGCGGTGGAGTCTGGTCGTGGGTCAAAAGCTGGGGTTGTTTGATTTCAGCCTAGTGCTTGCATCCCTGAACCCTAATAACCCAAAAATCAAGGAGCGAAGCATGGATCATAGTATAATAGTATCCTCTAAGTTGCCATATACATAGACACGTGTATGTGCACTTATAATATATACATCTATATATATATATATATACACATACATACATATATATATATATATGTACATCTGCTAAAGTATACTCCAAAACTCTACGTATTCTAATCATGTATTAAGGCACTGTGTATATTCCTGGGGTTTCTGATCTTGGGCCCACCCTTTCCTGAAGGTATATCGGGCTTTTCTCAGCCCCTGTGCGGTAGAAGCCTTGAATATGTTGTTGGATGCATGTTCTTCCTAGTGGTGAAGGGTTCAGAGCTTGGGGTACCCTAAGCCCTAAAAGACTAAAACCTAAACTTTCAACCCGTCTTTGGGCTGAGAGCCTGGAGATTGGGGGACGTTCATGGGTGACCTTGCGACAGCGCAGCATCTTATGGATTCCGATCTATGGCTTTTAAGATTTAAGGTGTGTGTGTGTGCCAAACCTCTCAAGCCGAAGAAACACATACATGCAAAAAGCATGGAACATTCGTACTCGAACGTCGCACGCATGACGGCCGCCTTCGCTTGCAAAGGAACGGCTTTAACTGAGAGGAGGTCACCAAGAGGCGAAGCCGCCATGCAGCTTCACCCCGGTTCTTCGAGTATGCGGTTCAGGGCTTTTCGGCTTCACTTTGGGTTGTTATGATGATCGCTCAATGAGTTCAGAGATAGTAGGAGTTGTAGGGTTGAGGAGTTGAGGGGCTTAGGGAGTCTTAGGGCCTTAGGGGCTGAGGATAGGTTTCAGGGTTGGGTCATTTTTTCCTACATCTGCCTTAAGCCAATTAAAGGCTTATGAAGGACCTACAGAAGTGGCATATATTCCTTGAGCACAAGAGCCGGAGGATCGGATTTCATGCCATGGTTATCCCGAAACTCCACTATAAACGAAATCCGGAACCCCACACCGGAAAGAAAGTTGCTGGGTCCCCTTGCACGAAGCACGGTCATACTGCCTGTAGCCTCTCTGGCAGTTGCTGATGCTAGCAAGCACTGTGTAGAACAAACTTGAAGGGTGTTGAAGATTTGCGTTTGCCATCGTTTCCTGCTTCTTTCTGACTGCCAGGCTTAAATCGAAGGCACGGTGCTGGATAATCTACAGAAAATCAGGTTTAACATGATAGTGGTCCTCTTCGCTCTGAGATGATTCCGGAACGCAGAAGAATCGCAGGATCGCTATTCAATCTTGATCCGAACGCACTAGGAAACCCGAAGCCAAACGCCAAAAACACACTTCAAATGCCTTGCGAGGGAAACCCACGAGGCAGGAGCCCTGAAGGAACAATGTTGGTAAGTAGTCAGGCTTCTGTAGTAGCGAAGTTGTGTCCATTAAACCTATCTAAACCCCTCAGAAACCCTACCTCAGGGTTTGGGGTTCAGGGTAATGTATTATGTTCAGTGTTTGGGTACATCTAACCCAATACCTTGACTATGTGACTCTTTCGGAAAACGGGCTCCTAGAAGGTCTTTTCTCCGTTGCGAACCATCTGCATCACTGCCCGAAGCTGCTCAGCACCGGCATCCTCGGGGCGAGATTTTATCCCAAAGAACCCACCGATATGCATTCAGGATCTTTGATGGAGGTGGTTGTCAAAATTAGTTTCCCTTTTTGGGTACCCTAAATATTAGGTGCCGTAATATTTTAAGCACCCAAAAAGGGACCCTAATTTTGACAACCACACATGTGTTTCATGGATACTCCTTAATTGAGGGATCTCAGGGATCTCTTGCTCCTTAGGTTTGGGGAGCTTTCCTTGGGCCTGGCTGTACAGCTTCGAACACAGGGGCCTGCAAGCCATCAAAGAGCCGCAGAGCTTTAGTCCGTGATTGGAGAATGCTGTCGTCTCTGAGTGGGGTGTATGTACACCCCAAAGTCGCAATGTTCTGCACAAACCCGTTCTCTTGCTATGGCCCAGGGTATATATGGAGTTTAGGGAAAGCATGGGAAGCCCTAAAGCCTAAACCCCTAAACCCCCCAGAGCTGGCCTCCGAGACCTTGCCGTCTCGGAGAGCTGCCATTTGGCTGCAAAGCTTGGCCTCATCAGCTCGAATTGAAGATAGAGACAAGGTCTCGGGGCAGCAAATGTCTCATGCATTGGCACTAGTATCGCGATCTTGTTGCTGTTGCATGCGCCATGATACGATGATGAGCGTGACAGAAGGGAGTCATGAATAATGACACGACTGAACAAGAATCAGATGACACTGTTGCAGCATCGCTCGGGTTATCTAAAGCACCGAGTATCAGTCAGTATAAACTTGTGACCTTCAGACCATGTAAATACTGAGACCACCGCCAAACAATTAATTAGCAAGTTATTTGCGGTTGTTTTGCGAGCGGATTAGCGATTTAGCTTGTTTCGTTTGCGGCTATTAGCGATTATTTTGCGATTATATAGCGATTACTTTGCCAGCGTGTAGCATTGACTGCCTTGAGTTTGCAAACTTGTGCGAGCATCCTGGAGCGCCAGCACACGCTCGCTAATTTCTCGCTAATTTCCCGCTAATTTCTCGCTAATTTCATAGGGCTTAGCGAGATTTTAGCGAGAAATTAGCGAGCCAGGAGGAGACTTCCCAGCTACCCGAAGTAAGGGCTCTGAGACCTGCTGCATCCTGGAGCGCCAGCACACGCTCGCTAATTTCTCGCTAATTTCCCACTAATTTCTCGCAAATTTCATAGGGCTTAGCGAGATCTTAGCGAGAAATTAGCGAGCCAGGAGGAGACTTCCCAGCTACCCGAAGTAAAGGCTCTGAGACCTGCTGCATCCTGGAGCGCCAGCACACGCTCGCTAATTTCCCGCTAATTTCTCGCTAATTTCATAGGGCTTAGCGAGAAATTAGCGAGAGTCTTCCCTCCCCTTCCCTCCCCGCCCCTGCTCCGACAGCTAACCCTGCTAACCTCTCAAAGTTCTTTCAAATCCCTCTCTCAAATCTCCCACAAATTGCTTGCTATTTGTTTGCTATTTGCTTGCAAATATCTCGCACATTTGGCTGCGCTTCTCACAAATTTCTCTCTAATTTTTCCCAAACAATCTCGCAAAGATCTCGCTAAATAATTCTAGTGTGGTTTCCAGCATTTACATTCCAAAGATGGTCACAAGTATAAACATTGCTTTTGTTGAAACGACTACCTGGTTTGAGGCATTTACTCGAACCAAGTTCCCAAGCATCTGCGAAAACGAAGACTTCGCAGCCACATCGGGGCCCAACAGCAAGCTCGTGCGCTGCAATTTTACTACATGCACGTCCTGCTTTGTCCGACTCTGTTAATATACCTGGGTCTTTCGCAAGCATCCCTGAAAGACAAAGTCCCAAGTGTCAATCACAAACCGACACATACCCAAATCCTACAGCCGAACATGCCGTCCCTGTGCATCCCAATGGCCTGCTCCGTCGAGGGGTTGCTCCAGAGAAACCTCTGATCAAGAGAACAGACAGGGCAACTCGAAACATACCAACCCACAGGTGGCTTGCAGTCTTGGGCTTTGGGTTCGGCCCTAAGATCAAGCATCGTTCTCAAAAAGGCCCAGGAAGGCCTGTAGTACACAGATCGCAGACAGAGTGAACCCCAACCTTTAGAGACTACGAGGCCCACTAGGTAGAAAATCTTGAAGTCCATACCCAAAGTATGCACAGCTACCGAGTATGACACAGCCAAGATTGCGGGTTAGCACGTATTGGTTTGTTCTACGAAAAAGGTGAGTAAAGAACACGACTTCCATGAAGGCTGCTGACTACAACAAGCACTTCCGGAGTGCTCCAACCAAGGCATAGAAACAGGTCGAACAGACGCATGCGTTCAGAAACGGGAATCAATGCACAGTCCTACCTATTCAAGGGGCCTTCGTAAATAACATAATTGTTGGTGTATCGAGTGTACGTTAATACAGAACTCTAAGGCAAAAGCGGGCACCAACAAGCAAAGCCCCTTGTCTCGTCTGAGCCGTGAATTGCATGGAAGTCAGTGCATGGGCCTCTTGTGCACGCATCCTCCGAACAAAAACCTGCAGTCCAACACTTTCAATTGTTCCGCAAGCTAAGCCACGGATTGTGCGAATGGGCCCATGCACCGTTTTATGGCTTCCAAGCCCACAACCCAAAACCTTGAGCCCCCGAACCCTGAAACTCCCAAGTCTAAATGGACCCTAAAACCCGAAAGCGACATGTCTGACGCACCCAAGAAGCTTCTGATACTTTGGGTATGGACTTCAAGATTTTCTACCTAGTGGGCCTCGTAGTCTCTAAAGGTTGGGGTTCACTCTGTCTGCGATCTGTGTACTACAGGCCTTCCTGGGCCTTTTTGAGAACGATGCTTGATCCCAAAGAACCCACCGATATGCATTCAGGATCTTTGATGGAGGTGGTTGTCAAAATTAGTTTCCCTTTTTGGGTACCCTAAATATTAGGTGCCGTAATATTTTAAGCACCCAAAAAGGGACCCTAATTTTGACAACCACACATGTGTTTCATGGATACTCCTTAATTGAGGGATCTCAGGGATCTCTTGCTCCTTAGGTTTGGGGAGCTTTCCTTGGGCCTGGCTGTACAGCTTCGAACACAGGGGCCTGCAAGCCATCAAAGAGCCGCAGAGCTTTAGTCCGTGATTGGAGAATGCTGTCGTCTCTGAGTGGGGTGTATGTACACCCCAAAGTCGCAATGTTCTGCACAAACCCGTTCTCTTGCTATGGCCCAGGGTATATATGGAGTTTAGGGAAAGCATGGGAAGCCCTAAAGCCTAAACCCCTAAACCCCCCAGAGCTGGCCTCCGAGACCTTGCCGTCTCGGAGAGCTGCCATTTGGCTGCAAAGCTTGGCCTCATCAGCTCGAATTGAAGATAGAGACAAGGTCTCGGGGCAGCAAATGTCTCATGCATTGGCACTAGTATCGCGATCTTGTTGCTGTTGCATGCGCCATGATACGATGATGAGCGTGACAGAAGGGAGTCATGAATAATGACACGACTGAACAAGAATCAGATGACACTGTTGCAGCATCGCTCGGGTTATCTAAAGCACCGAGTATCAGTCAGTATAAACATTGCTTTTGTTGAAACGACTACCTGGTTTGAGGCATTTACTCGAACCAAGTTCCCAAGCATCTGCGAAAACGAAGACTTCGCAGCCACATCGGGGCCCAACAGCAAGCTCGTGCGCTGCAATTTTACTACATGCACGTCCTGCTTTGTCCGACTCTGTTAATATACCTGGGTCTTTCGCAAGCATCCCTGAAAGACAAAGTCCCAAGTGTCAATCACAAACCGACACATACCCAAATCCTACAGCCGAACATGCCGTCCCTGTGCATCCCAATGGCCTGCTCCGTCGAGGGGTTGCTCCAGAGAAACCTCTGATCAAGAGAACAGACAGGGCAACTCGAAACATACCAACCCACAGGTGGCTTGCAGTCTTGGGCTTTGGGTTCGGCCCTAAGATCAAGCATCGTTCTCAAAAAGGCCCAGGAAGGCCTGTAGTACACAGATCGCAGACAGAGTGAACCCCAACCTTTAGAGACTACGAGGCCCACTAGGTAGAAAATCTTGAAGTCCATACCCAAAGTATGCACAGCTACCGAGTATGACACAGCCAAGATTGCGGGTTAGCACGTATTGGTTTGTTCTACGAAAAAGGTGAGTAAAGAACACGACTTCCATGAAGGCTGCTGACTACAACAAGCACTTCCGGAGTGCTCCAACCAAGGCATAGAAACAGGTCGAACAGACGCATGCGTTCAGAAACGGGAATCAATGCACAGTCCTACCTATTCAAGGGGCCTTCGTAAATAACATAATTGTTGGTGTATCGAGTGTACGTTAATACAGAACTCTAAGGCAAAAGCGGGCACCAACAAGCAAAGCCCCTTGTCTCGTCTGAGCCGTGAATTGCATGGAAGTCAGTGCATGGGCCTCTTGTGCACGCATCCTCCGAACAAAAACCTGCAGTCCAACACTTTCAATTGTTCCGCAAGCTAAGCCACGGATTGTGCGAATGGGCCCATGCACCGTTTTATGGCTTCCAAGCCCACAACCCAAAACCTTGAGCCCCCGAACCCTGAAACTCCCAAGTCTAAATGGACCCTAAAACCCGAAAGCGACATGTCTGACGCACCCAAGAAGCTTCTGGAGCAGTTGACGGCCCAGCAGTGCACCCTACCGGCGTTGCAGTGCCAGTCTTGGAATTAGGGGGAGTTCTAGTTCAGGGCTTGGAGTTAAGCTCTAATAAGGACTCCTAGTTTAAGGCGTTGCGCGCAAAGACACTACTGTAAGGCTGCTGCGATATTTTGAGCCAGACCGTCAAGCTGTCGGTCCGATTTCTTGACTTCAAGATTGGCGAGTTCAGGACTTGTGCATTCAAGTTCTACGGCCTAGGGGCCTGGACGTCGAACCGGTGCTTGTGACATGAGAGGTGCGCTTGGTAATTTATTATTGGGGTTCCATGGGCTTCGGTGAGGTTTGAAGCAAGGCGCGCTGCTCGCCTTCTGAGTACGGAGACACACGTGGTTATGTCCTTCCACAGCCACGATTTCCGTCCCTCGGAGCGCGCCTGTTCATTGCGGTTCTCATACTGCTAAACCCTAGTCTCTAAACCCTAAATCTTAAACTCATACACCGAAACTCTAAGCCCGTAAACCCCAAACCCCTAAACTTTGAACCCTAAATGGTTCTCATACTCATGAAGCGACCAAGCACTGACCCGAGGTCCCAGGCCTCTTCCGTGCCGCTCGCTGTACAAACCTGGCAATGCAAAGCACGCGGTCCACTTCAAGGGGTCTGAAGGGCTTTCTTGAAAGTTAGATATATGTATGTGCATATGTGAATGTATATATATATATATATATATGTAAAATATAGACAGATAAACAGACAGATAAATAGGTGTGTGTTTTTGTATATACGTACATATTTATACATGTATGTTTATGTGTGTGTGTAAGTGCGCGTGTGTCTGTGTGTGTGTGTGTGTGTGTGTTTGCGAAACAGTACATATACACAAAACACAAGTGCAATAATATACATATGTGCAACATGCGGCTTGTGACATCAGGATTTACGACTTCGGAGTTGGTGTCCGAGGAAACTCCGACAATCCCAAAACCTGACGGCTCCTTTAGGGCTTCAGGGTTCCATAAGGGTTCCTGTAAGGATTCTATAAGGGCCCCTTTAAGGGTTCTAGGAATTTAAGGGAGCTGACCGTTTGGGGCATCTATATATTCCAGGGCCCAGCATTTCAATCGACATGAATGCAGGCGACACCCTCACCCCAAGCGAGGGCCCGCTTTTCGCTCATGCTGGAGCTTCGTGGCCCGTTCACAGGCTCCAACTGCTGCGGTGTAGGTGATGCAGTCCACAGAGAGACCCACATCAATTGCCTTGCCTAGGCAAGCTCACAGGGAGAGTATAGGCTCCGGTTAAACTAACAGTAACACATGAATATCGGGATCTTGCCGACCATGCTTTGTGTCCATAGAGCTGATAAAGAGATGACTGCAGAGACTTTCAGGAATTATCATATTCGAAATTTTATACGGTTTAGAGCTGCGGGGATGTTGCTAAACTGCAATGTTCACAACGGTTTGTGTTTAGATATGATATAGGACATCCTCTTCTCACGCCTCTTTGCACTCATGAGCAGCAGCGATTCTGCAAGCATTTATGTAACGACGAGTCCTGGAGTCAAAAAACTACGTGAAGGTTTCGCGACGAGGGCACGTATGTTTACGGATACTTCTACCCTAGACTACCTGCTTGCATCATGTGTCCCCTTCCAGCCCTTATTCTGCTATACTGTCGTCTACCTCCAAACCTACTCTAAGCCGACTGAGGCCGTCGCATTACACACAAGCCCGGTCCCTAAGCCCCGTTTAGGGTTTCGGGTTTAGGATTTAGGGTTTAGGGTTTAGGGCCTTGGGGTTTGGGGTTTAGGGCTCTAAATGATCCAGGCTGCGAAGCAAAGACAAAGCCAACTTCCACTCGGCCGCTGCACCACAGGCGCTAATGGCGGCATTGTAGGAAATCCTCAACAACATCGGCTTGGGGTTCAGGGTTTAGGGTTTAGGGTTTAGGGTTTAGGGTTTAGGGGTTTAGGGTTTAGGGTTTAGGGTTTAGGGGTTTAGGGTTTAGGGTTTAGGGGTTTAGGGTTTAGGGTTTAGGGTTTAGGGGTTTAGGGTTTAGGGGTTTAGGGGTTTAGGGTTTAGGGTTTAGGGTTTAGGGTTTAGGGTTTAGGGTTTAGGGTTCAGGCTACGGCTCCAGTTGGAGTGTTGGAGTTGCTTTGACAAGGGCTCGGAATGCGTATCCGGGCTTCGAGCACTTTTGGGTTTAGGGCCAGGTTTCTTGGCATTGTCGGAGGGGCTTCGGGGTGTCAGACAGTACACGGTTCATGGGTTGCCGATGAGATGTAACGGGTAAACCTATCGCAGACATGTTAGATCCTGTCAGCATCACGAACATAAAGCCTCACCATCGGCCAGTGCTAAGCTCTGACCCCACGCCCTACACCCCAAGCCTAAACTCTAAACCCGCATGGTTGCATTGGCCTGAAGAGAATGGTGCTGAGCTTAGTTTCGAGTTTGAGGGTTCACGGTCTAGGCCAGGAGTGTAGTTGCAAGTGCTGCCTAAAACCAATCATCCTCGACCCCCGCGATCATCCTCTCATGGCATGAAACCCTCAGAAACTCCAAAACCCAAAACCCCTGCCTTAATTGAACCGGTAACCCTATAGAACCTAGACCTTGCACCTTAAACCAGAAACCCCTGCGTGCAACTCCGGTACACGTCCAGCTGTATGAGAAGCTGCTCAGCATCCAGCATCCTCGGGCTTCAGGAATATGGGGTTTAGGGTTTAGGGGCTTTAAGGGTTTAGGGGATAAGGTTTGGACTAAAGAACCCACCCTTTTAGAGTTCCTTATTATGATTTCCTTTTATAAGTCCTTACAATGGTAGGTTCTTCAGGATTTATTGTTTAGGGGCTTTAAGTGGTTTAGGGGTTAGGGATCTAGGGGTTTAGGGTTTAGGGGCTTTAAGGGGTTAGGGATCTAGGAGCTTACGGGTTTAGGGGTCTACGGTGACATCATGCCGAAACAAGCCTTCAGCTGTAAGACTCCAGAGGCCCAATCACTTGCGAGGCCATGTAAGGCTCGTACTCTACATGGGTGGTTGTCAAAATTAGGGTCCCTGGTTGGGTCCCTATTATAATACGGCACCTCATATTTAGGGTATCCAAAAAGGGGCCATAATTTTGACAACCACCCACATGGTTCTACAAGGCTTCATGGGTTTCAATCGGTTTTGGGGTCTGGCGTCGACAATTTCAGCTTCAGGGTGTAGGAACGAGGGTTCAGGGACTAAATTTAGGGATGAGGGGTTAGACCTCCCTCAATCTCAATGCACCCAGGAACCTAAACCCAAATGCAACCCCTAAGCCCTAAACCCTGAACCCGTAAACTCCTAAACCCCTCATCCCCTAAGCCCTAAACCAACCCTAAACGTCCGTGCTGAAATCTGTTGGGATTCTCAAAGGGTCCAAGTATCATTATGGTATATAGTATATACTTAGACCCCGAAAATAGCCTATAAGTATATTATTGATACTTGGACCCTTTGGGATTCTAGTCTTAGTGCATTTAGGTTGTGGGATGAAGCTCCATTGCTTTGAGTTGAGGACTTTAGACTCAGATTGTCAAGGGTAAGGCGAAACCCGAACCCATTAATCTGAACCTATAAATCCTGAACAGTTGGTTTAGGGTTTAGGGTTTAGGGTGAACTGCTCTAAACCCCGTTTTCGGGCGTCGGGCATAAACTCCTTCGAGGCTCAGAGATAACGCAGCCTGCCACTTTGCGGCCTTCTCGCATGTACTGAGCCTCTTCTCAGAGTCGCGGAGGGGGTTGCGGGGTTACTATAGGGCCTAAATAATTACCAACACTATTTTGGGGTTCCTCCACATAGATGCAAGGCTACGACATACATACATACCTACATCAATGCATGCCTACCTGCATACAAACATACATAAACTGCATACATGCAGACATGCATACACACAGAGACATGCAAACACGCATATAACCTCTCACACACACACATATACATACATGCATAGATACAGAATTGCCTATACATACAGTACATACACTATATATATATATACACTGCATACATTACATGCTTTCCATACTTTACAGTACTTTACAAGTACATACCTGCATACATACATCCATGCACACATACATACAAACACTACATACATACAGTCATACGTTCATACATGCGTACATACACCTTTACATGCGTGCATACATACATGAACCCTAAACCCCTAAACCCTGAACCCCTAAAGCCTAAACTCTTAAACCCCTAAACCTTAAAGCCTGAACTCCTAAACCCTAGACCTAAACCCTTCAAGAAGGCCGAGCAGCGTGGCGTTCAGGGCGATCCCGTTGGCTGCTACATTGCCCAGGAGCATCTCCTGGGTTCCCCCAGGCCCATACCCAGACACTCGAAAAGCTAGGATACCCAGTAAGAATAAAAAGGCCTCTCTTTTTGGTATTGGGTAACTTTATAAGGAACCTAGGACTACAAAAAGGGAATAAGGGTACTACTGGGCATCCTAGAAAGTCTACAGTACTTGGAGGATCATGGGACTTAGTAAGTAAGGTTTCTTAAAGGGTTCCTTAAGGGCTATAAGTACTTATAAGTATAGTTACCTTAATTATAAGCCTATAGCTACTAAGTCCCATGGCCCTTTAAGTAGGGTGGCTGGGCTGTTGGGGAAGGTTCTGAAGATCCGAGTCTCACTCCACAGGAAAATGGCATCCTCCCACCTGCCACGGTTTCGTGTAGGGTTTAAGGTTTAGTTCAGGGTTTATGGAACTTGCTAGGGCTTCGGGTTGTGTCTTCATGCTCCGGGGTGTAGCATTTCGGGGTCTAAAGGTTACTAAAGGTTGAGGATGTCAACATCTCCGTGTGCATCAGAAGGCCACGAAACATACTCGCACCTCGTATCGACGACATAAGCATGCCAAAGCGCACGAATATAAGAACCCTAAACCCTAAACTCTAAACTTCGGAAACCCACAACAAGAAGCATGGCGGTGGCTAACAGATCGGATTTGCTTCAACGCCCGACTGTTTGCATCCGTACTACACTCCCCCACTACGGAAAGGTGATCATACTCTTGACGTAGACCTTTACATGCAGCCACTGCTCAAAATATACAGCAAGAGCGGAGCCATGAAGCAACGGGATACCCAAAAGGGGCGAAAAGGGACTGCGCCGCACGGTATAGGTATTAATGGAGATCTAGCGGAAGAGTCTTAACATACCCTGACGTAGCTTGGTATGCCTTCGAAGCCTCGGACATCAAGTAAACAGCCAATTCAACATAGCGACATAGCGTCATGAACCTCACTGCACCCAACTATTCTTTTCATCCACCCTAAATCTTAACCCGTACACCCTAAACTCACAAAACCCCCCAACAAAAACCTGACCAATGAGAACCATAATCTCCAAACCCATGAAAACCATAATCTCCAAACCCTAAACCCCATACCCTAGACCATTTAGATCCGGTACTTCCAGACTGATCCGAGCCTTGCCATCGACTCACACGCCGTGATGGCGGCCCCATAAGTCACTGCTGTGGGGAAGAGGCGCAGCCTCTGTGTTACGAGTCTTAGGGGGCTCTTTTGCGTCGGGTTGAGGTGTAAGGGAATTACAGTGAACCCCAGAGAGTTGGAACACGGGTTTAGGAGGCTTGGTGCTAGGATTCCCTATACTCTACCTTAAGGGCATGAGGATAATGAAGTTCTAACTTTCTGGCTTCTACGTAGGGTTTGATCATGGGCGAAGGGGTGTAGTGCAGGGTTAGGATCGGAGTTCAGCTGTTTCAGTCTGCTAACGGTTTTGTAGGCTTCGCTAGGCTGCGCTAAGAGTCTATCTAGGTTTCGGTCTTAGAAAAAGTGTTTGAGGGTTGCAGAGGGGGGTTCAGGAACAAGTTTACTGAAGTGTCCATAATATGACTTGACTTGACACATCTGATTCTGACAATATATGTGCAATCCTCACTAGAAGTACAACCTAAGTACAACAACATCATGCACATAGGTAAGCTGCTGAAGCAGAATCTAGCCTGGGCTTTTAAGTAACCAGGGAGAAAAAAGTATAAACTTTTATTTCATAATGGTTCCATAAAGAAAAAAAGTATTAAAGTATGATACTCCAAAGCCCAGTAGCAGCTGAAGGCCTCTGCGAAGCAAGAGCCGAGCCAGCTGCCACTTTCCCTCGGGAGCGCAGGCGCTGACAGCCGAGTTGTAGGAGATGATGTCAGCCGGCGGATGACTGAAGTCGGCCATAGAGATAACCTGGCGATCTGAGAGCCGACTTTTTTCAAGGGAGGTTGACTATTAGTTAGAAGCTGAAGGGTTGTACGGTATGTACGGTATACCCTGGTACTAAGGGGTCGTGACTTGCCTTTTTAATAGGTTTTGGGACACGGTTACCCTAAACCCCTGAACCCTACACCCCAGGAACCTCCAAGGTAGTAAGGGGTCGTAACTTTCCCTGTTTAATAGCATTTGGTCATTTGGGACACGGTTACCCTAACCCTAAACCCCAAAACCCTAGGAACCTCCAAGGTCCTCTCCCATTGGCCTGCCCTCTCGCAGGCGCTGCTGGAGGCGTTGTAGGTGATCAGGTTGGGCTCCAGCTGATCCCGCGCCATGTCTGCAGACAGCTGAGCCTAGGCTTCTTCTGAGTAGCCCCTTTGTAATAAGCCTGCCTCTTTTCCGAGTATACGACTTCGGTTTTACCAAGGGGACCCCCAAAAATGAAACGGGCAGGGCACCACTGAGGAACCTAGGAGCTGCATGCATCCATGCGGAGGCTCTCCCAGTGGCGCTGACGGCGGAGCTATAGGTGACTACGTCTGGGCTCGCGGCCGAGCGACGTGCCTCAAGGAGAAAGACCCAAGCCTGCAGCCAAGCCGCCCCCTTGTCGCATGCATCGCACAAGGAGTTCCAGGTGACAATGTCTGGCACTGCATGCAGGCATCTTAAACTGCCTAGCAGCTGCGAGGCACGCTGCCAATCGGATGCTTTTGCACAAGCGGTAGAAGTTGCATTGTAAGTTATGAGATTGGGCAATACTGCGTGGACTTGACTTCGACGGATCTGCTGAACCGCCCTGCTCCAGCAAAGTTCAAAAGCCAGCAGGCTCGACCCGAGCGATATGACATCTGCGCGAATCAGCTTCGATGGCATCTCAGACAACAGCAGAGTCATCTGCGGCCAGTCGGAGTTGGAGTTGGCACCTCCGAAGAGGCTGAGTTCAGTGTTATATGTGAAGATGTCAGGCTCCAGCTGCTTTCTCTCCATCTCCGCCAGTAGGAAGATGCCTTGCCTAGGATGCCCAGTGACCTAGGAATAAAAAGGGCTCCCTTTTGAGTATTGGGTAACTTTGTAAGGAACCTGGGAGTACAAAAAGGGAACAAGGGCCCACTGGGAGGCCTGGTTGCGTCCAGTTTCTGGACCTCCGGAAGCTGGCGATGGCCTTGTTGCAGTCGACCACCGTGCTCCGAACTGGCGGAGACGCAGGGCACATGTCCCCAGCAACCGTCCGAATTCACTGGAATATTTTAGGAAACACCCTCGGGAGCAGCTATCTGGCGATGCAGAGTCAGCTTGAGCAAAGGCACGAGGTGATACATCAACGGCACACATGATTCAGACTTCGAGAGGGGTTTCCAAGATGAACCTACAGGTCTGACCAGTAGTAGCCTCCGCGAAGTAAAACTTGGCAAACACTTTTCTACGACATGCCCATATCAACGATGCAAGGATGAAAACCATCGGTTGCGGCTAGCTGGCATCGAGAATATGGAGCTGTGGAGCTAGATGCACGTTTTCTTGGCGACGTGGGTCAAAGTCGCCCAGCCTAGACCCTGAATCCTCCTACAAAACCCGTTTGCAGAGACGGGCAAAAGGGCCAAGACACCAGTGAGCTAGATGACAGGAGCTTCTCGTACAAGACTGCATGCCGCTGGTCCTTCCGAGGGCGCGGCTTGCGAGGAGAGCGTAGGGTCATAGCTCTTAGGGTTTAGGGTTTTAGGGTTTAGGGTTTTAGGGTTTAAGGTTTTGGGTTTACGGCGGTTAGGGCTTCAGGGTCTCATAGGGTTTTAGGATGAAGGTTTTAGGGGTTTAGGTTTTGAAGCCTTTTATCGGACTTCACGAACCGTACAGCTAATCACTCGGCTCCTATGTTACATTCTAGACAGGACAGTGGTCGTTGCCAGTTATCCTGACCAAGCTTCTGACGGTGTGGAGTGGGGGACTTGCGTGTCAAGCAATAATGTTCAAGTTATAGTAGTAGCCAGAAAGTTGGAACATCATGATCCTCATGCCCTTAAGGTAAAGTATAAGGGATCCTAGCACTAATCCTCCTAAAGCCATGTTCCAACTTTCTGGCTTCCACTGTATGCTTCCCAGCGCAAAGCTCGGGACTCGCAAGGAGGCGCCGTGTTTGGGGGGCGCATGATGCAGGGATTAGAGAGAGCTTTCTGTGATGCCTCATCGAAGAGTCGTGGGTATTGACAAACTCAGTCTGAAGAGAAGCAACAAAAGTCTCAATTGTTTAGAGCCCTGATCCGGTTAGAGAATCGGGCAAACCTGCTCCAATCACCCGTGCACACTGATCGTTACGCAAAGCATGCAAGCGCTAGTTGTAGAAGCCTGTACGTCCAACGATGGTCAGATGTACAGCGCCTAAACCCACCAGTGAAGCTTCAACGGAACAAGCCCCAACTACCCAGAGATCGCACCGAGGCTCCGAAAGACAAGAAGCTTCAAGCAGCCTCTGGCCTTGCATCCTATGCCCTAGACTACCGTGAACCTTCATGCCCTGACCCCTACTGTTGATGGTATAAATCCTGCATTAAGGACCCCCAAACTATGGGAATTATGGTATATTCCTTATTATGGGTAATGCAGGATTTACATCATCAACCGTAGTGCCGACCCCATGCCTGAACACGCCGAGGCCTTCGACGGCTGCAAGCGGCCGGCGACGTTGGCACACAGCCGCTGAATACCGGGGAAGTAGCGCACCAAGCCTTTTGCGGAGTTTTTTTCGCTGAGAGCAGAGGAGTAGGGCTGAGGGCTTAACATTGAAATGGGAGCTTCCGAAAATTAGGGGGTACCTTATTTTGGGGTCCTTATAATGAGGATATTACTTTTTAGATTGGGGTCCCCGATATTCGGAAACTCCCATATGCTTATGCTGAATGCCCAAGCCCTGATTAGTTATCCTAAACCCCTATAACCCTGCTTCATTACCCTGAACCTCCAGGGCCTACACAGTAGAAGCCAGAAAGTTGGAACATGATTATCCTAACCCCCTTAATGGTAAATTATAGGGGATCCTGCCATTATTCCATATTCCAACTTTCTGGAGTTCCCTTTAGGGCTTCGCCTACCCAGAGAGCCCAATACCCCTTAATTAAGGAATATAGCTTAAATCATATTATGCGCCCCCTTATAATTTAAGCCATATTCCTTAATTAAGGGGTATGGGGCTCTCTGGGTACAGGGCTTCAGAGAGTTGAGGCAGCAGGTCGCAGGGCCGGTGTTTCGTAGGGATTGCTGCTTTAAAGGGAACTCCAGAAAGTTGGAATATGGTTTCAGGGTAGGATTAGGATACCCTATAATTCACCATAAATGGTTTAGGATAATCATATTCCAACACTTTTTGGCTTTTACTTTAAAGCTTCAGGCTGGTAGGGCAGAGAGGCTCGAAGGTTCGCGGGTCTCCTAAGGCTTTACTTAACTTTGGTTGGTAGGGAATGGGAGAATGGTAGTAGTAGTAGTAGTAGTAGTAGTAGGAGTTATAATTGTACCCTATTCCTCCATTCCCTACTAACCAAAGGTAAGTTTAAGGCTCTACGAACTCGCACTTTAATGCTGTTGGGCCCAAGGACTTTGGGCTGTTTGGAGCCCACACTGTACAAGGCTGTTGGGCCCAAAGACCATACTATATAAGGCTTTTGGGCCACTTTGAGCCTTGGAGATATAAAGAACTCCGGAAGGGGGATCAGAGTTTAGACCTGAATATACAAGAGCCTACAGCAAAATCCGGAGGCCAAAGTTAACTCGTGCTGAAGCCCTGGAACCCCAAAAAGCCCTTGCAATCCATAGTACGTTGTGCCTTGAAGAAATCACCTCGACGGGGACTAGGATGGTGGGCAATGGCTAAAGTTCTACAGCAGGTCATACTCCCACGTATGCTGGGCCACGCATGCTAATGAGCTGCTAGTGGTTCCTTTAAGGAACAAGTCCCAAAAGGCCCAGATGTAATCTTCCATGTGCCTCTTCAATGGCGCAAGTAAAGTTCGGGGTGTATTTAAAACGATATCTTACATCCTTGACACCGGAACCCTAGGCACTAAATACCTTTGTGTTAACATACGCCTATCTAAAGACCGGGAAGCATAAACTCCAAACTCTATGTATACTCTCAACCCTAAACCGGTAAACCTCAACGTACACCCATCTAAAGACCGGGTAACAGAATAGTAGGGTTTTAGGGCCCAAAATCCATACTCTGAATGGTTTCTGGGCCTTGAAACCCTACTATTTGGACACTTGGACCCTTAGGGCAACTCTAGATCCCAGCGCCTGCTCGATCGTCAGAGCATCGATGCGCCTGTCGGCTCGCGACCGCAGTGATGACTTAGAGGGTCCGGATATACGACTACGCTTGATGATAAAAAAAAACTTTAGGTACCCTAAACTAAGGGAATTATGGTATATTCCTTGTTATGGGCAATGCAGGACATACATCATCAACCATATCATGGAATTAGCTCCCCCAAGACCGTGATTAGGATAGTCTTTTGGGGTCGAAGTCCATGATGGTCGTGTATATAGACCCTTTGGGTGATGTCCGCGGTGGTGTTAGATGTCCCTAACAGAACTGAGGATAGACTGTCTAATGCATACCTGTCACAGTGAGACAAATGAGTGGTTGTCAAAATTATGGTCCTTTTTGGGGTCCCTACCTATGATTCAGGGTACCCCAAAAGGGACCCTAATCTTGACAACCACCCAAGTAGAGGAGCCTCATACGTGAGATTGGGATTCGGCCTTCAACCTCCGAACAAAAACTTGGGCCTCGGAGCAGGGCCTGAGTTGGGACATTTCGCGAGAATTATGTTAGGAACTGTGATGCAACAGTGGGGGGGGGGGGGGGGCATTTGGCTGTAAATAAATAAATAAATATGAATATATATATATATATATATATGTTACGGACTATAAGGAAAACATACATGTTGATTCTATACTGAACTTAGAACCCTAGCAAAAATTAGAAAATTTTTCTAAGTACCCCTAAAGATTGTGTCGGCCTCTAAGATGCGATCCACCGCATGCACGCCGGACGTGAGGGCTGGCGCCTGGCTCCGGGACAGGCTGCAGGGCGGGTTCCTTGGGAGCCTGGAGAACGGTTTTGAGTTTACCATACTTTGACATATAAAAAAAAAATCATAGAATAATTAAAGTAAGGAATTCAAAATTTACGATTATTAAAGTAAGGAATTTAAAAAAAGAAAACAGTGTTTGCGAACTAAGTATTCAGGTGTGGTCTGAATAATTGGAGTGCATCATATTTTTTTGCGGGGAAGGGGGAGACGGGAAATGCCACTATATTCGAGACTATAAGCGGACGTTCTGCCTGCAAACAAAGCGACTAGATGTGAATCTGCACCGAGGCCGGATGAGGTCTGGCGCCAAGCTAGCACGGCAAAAAGTGATTGCTGGCCTTTACAGTTGCGCTGCCGAGTGTACAAGGTTTCCAATCTAAGCGCAGGCAGCTTACTATCTTTCTAGCGGATGTAACCTAACCGGGAACAACTTAGGAGACACCAGTGAAACCCAAGGGTTTCCACAGAGCCGCAGAGTTTCGGGTTGGGGGTTCACAAGCTGAAACTGTAGGTTCAGACTGCCGTGCTCCGTCGCACTCTCAATGCTCTCAGGATTACGAACGTACTGTTTACAACTGCGACTCATGGACCAGATCCTGCAGGGCCTTTGCACATGACCTAAACCATAGCAGCCAAGGCAGATTCCTTATTATGGACAGCGAAGGTTTTCGCGGATCAACCGTCGTGTTACTATCTTGAAGAATGGTCATGAATACATAAATCGTGCTTCTTGGGACTTCTGGGCTGCATTCTAAACCCTGCAAAGGCCGGCAGCAACCTTCACAAAACACTGTCTGTCGATACCTGTCATGAACCCAAAACCTGCAGTTTTTGACACAGAGACTCACTTATCTACTCGACCCTCTTTGTATCCTACAGAAGCCCTAAACTTTCAACACTTGAAGCCACAAACCTACTTACCAGACCCTCGGTTGGTCCTCTAGCAGAAATGGGCCGACAAGGGCTTGGGTTCGGCAGTTTCAGGGTTTGGAATTGAAGGTTCGGGATTTCGGGTCTCCGAGCTCATACTCTGGATGTCCTTGGGCCTTTACTATTCATTCCGGGTGTAACAAGCAAACCGAACAGAGGCAGATTCACCAAACGTCATCAAGTAATCTGAAACCATGGATTCTCGGTGTCGTGCCAGGTGTCGCTACACCGATAAAGTTGTATTCGGAAACCCTGAAGTATACTATTACCTGTGACCCATATTACACCTCCTGCAACTCTGAAACCTGGAACCATCTTGCGACACCTCGAGTCTACTGAGCAGTGGCCTGTGCATCGCCATCACCCCAGCCTGGAAGGTCGGTTTAAGGCTACTACTTGGAGGGTCGGGGGACTTGGTAAGTAGTTATTTTAGAGACTTATAAGTATCGTAACCCCTATTTAGGGTCCCTATTAGGGTACTTATAAGTCTACTTACTACCTACTTACTAAGTCCCCCGACCCTCCAAGTAAGTTGCAGCAGGTGCATGGTTAGAGGAGGCGCAGCTATGCATAAATGATTGTCATAGGGGACTTCGGCGAATGTCGAGGATGTTTTGGCGAAAGACGACTAGCTTTGTTCGGATTGGCCTACAATCGTGCAGGCTAAAATGGCGACCAGTGTGTCTGTGACTCGGCAGGCAAAGTTTGAAGCTTCCCTTGAGGCTGGTAGAGAGAGCGTGTGTGTGTGTGTGTGTGTGTCGGGATATGATCGTTTCGAAGAAGCCCCAACAATCCCGTTCAAAATCCGAGAACACTACGTTGCACTAGTCTGCTTAGCCGCTCTCGTCAGTCCTTTGGGTCACATTCGGGAGGCGTGCCCGCAAACCTCTCCGCCCTGAGCCTTAAAGTAACCCATTCAGAAGAGGTTTTGAAGATGAAGTTATCAACCCTAAACCCTAAAGCCTAAACCCTAAACCTCAAGCCTGAACCCTAAACGCTAAACCCTGAAGCCTAAACCCTGAACCGCGGCCGGAACTTACGAGGACCGCACCGCTCTGCTGCTCCGCGAGCGCCTCATGGGCAAGGAAAAGCAAGCTTTGGATCTTCGGGGCTTCTGATGCAGGGCAGTACTTGGAGGATCATGGGACTTAGTAAGTAAGGTTCTAAGTACCCTAGTTGGGGTTATAAGGAATTATAAGTATCGTTACCTTAATTATAATTCTAGTTACTAAGTCCCATGACCCTTTAAGTAGTGCCGGTACCTGCTACGGTACCAATGCTGCTGCGGCTTTGCTCCTCCTGGTGGTGATGATGATGACGATGATAAGGATGAGGGTTATGATGGTGATGATGACGAGATTATGATGATGAGGATCATGATGATGACGATGATAAAGACGATTACGGTGACGATGGTGCCAATACCGGTGATGGATGCGGTGCTGCTATTGCTGCTGAAGGCGGATGCGGTGGGTCGCTTCTGGAAGCAGACGTTGACTTGTTGTTGTTGTTGTGGCTGCTGCTGCTGCTGCTGCAGCTGCTGCTGCTGCTGCTGCTGCCGCTGCTGGTGCTGATGGTGTGGGCGACGGCACCAGGATCTCCGAATGTCACGGTTCGATTTCAACATTGGTCCTCAAGCTTGCTGTTCGTTCGAAGTTGTGCTCCCCCACAGCCAGAAATAGAATCGAAATTTCTCCTGATCCCTTCCTCTTCAAAGGGCCGTAGAACAAACAAACTCAGGAGACTCATGCATTTGATCCCGATGTACTACTAGAGCCAATAATAATTAGAATAAAGGGCTCCTCAAAGGTGTCTGTCAGAGATCTATAGTAGCGTTCGACACTGTAGGGGGGCGTGAATAATCAGATTCGGTGTTGCGAGGCCCATTATACTCAAAATAAGAACCCCCCAGTATAGGTCATTACTACGGCCCCTGTGTTCTAGTACCCTTATGGTAACCCTTATAGATCCCTGTAAAGGGGCCATAAGGAAACCCTAAGGACCCTTGAAAAGGGTAACCATTAAGGCCTCTCTATTCTATGCTGAACTTAGAACCCTAGCAAAAAAAATAATTTTAGCTGTTTCTCAGGGATTTTAATAACCGGATTATAATAACCATTAAAAATTAAGAATTATTTTTAAGTACCCCTAATTATTATGCATCCTAAGCTCCGTGCCTTAGACTCCAAGCCCGGTGTCACGGCGCTCGCAATGCCGAAAGCAAGCGCTGATCCCATCCTGAAGTCTAAAACTTGATATAGGTGGTTGTCAAAATTAGGTTCCCCTTTTTGGGTACCCTAAATATTTGGTGCCGTACTATAATAGGGACCCCAAAAGGGACCATAATTTTGACAACCACCCATATAGAATATAGCCCCCAATGAGTTCAAAGACAGCGAAATGACCCTAAACCCTTAACCCGAAACAACCCCAACGGCCCTAAACCCTAAACCCCAAAAAACAAACATGCAGTGCACGCGGCCTCGAGCGAATCTAGGAGGTAACTCTTTGCCTCCTGGCACACAGAAGCACCTCTTCGTTCGGGTTTCTAGTTTCGGGCTTTTAGGGGTTTAGGGGTGTGAAAGTGTGAACCCTAACTAATATCAGGAAAACCGACGGGACTCTTGCATGCATCTCCAGAAATTCTGAAGCCTATAACCCCTACACTCTAGCACTGCACGAGTCAGAACTAAAACCCGAAGAAGGGCTTTTGGTGTTGAACAATTATTAGGGTTTAGATGCCAGTGTTCAGATTGTTCAATGGGAGATAATGGGAGTAATACCCTACACCTAAAACCTGTAAACCCCATAAACTCTAAACATGTAGGGTTCAGGATGGAGAAGTCATGATTCAGATTGGTCGATGCACATCAGGGTCTAGGGCTTCGGGTGACACCACATCTCCTTCCCTAAACCCTAAACCCTAAACCCTAAAACCTAAACCCTAAACCCTAAACCCTAAACCCTTAACCCTAAAACCTAAACCCTAAACCCTAAAACCTAAACCCTAAACCCTAAAACCTAAAACCCTGAACCTCAACTCTCCTGTCCTCCGGCTGCTTCAACTTCAGCAGCGTCCATGCAACATACTGAGCCTGAAGATCCCGCTTGTGTTTTTTTGAATTTAGGGTTTAGGGTTCAGGGCTAAAGGGGTTTAGGGCTCAGGGTTTAGAGTTCAGGGCTCTAGAGTTCAGGGTTTAGGATTTAGGGTTATAGTTATATAGGGTTTAGGGTTTAGAATTTAGGGGCTAGGGTTTCAGGTAGAGGGTTTAGGGTCCACTCACTTAGCTTTGGGGCGCAGACCTTTTCCGGCAAGTCTCCCTGACCCTTCAGGTACGGCCCAGCCTCCTGCCCCGTCAACGGATTCAGTCGCCCCTCCGTCTTCCGAAAGAGCATCGCAGACTCCTCTCGAATGGAGCATCTTCAATGGTTGGTTTATGAAGCCTGCCGTTGCAACGCAGTAACACGCAAAACGTCACAGAACAACTGATCAACCCATACACACACATACACACATGCATGCATCTATACCTACCGCAGACACATTTGGGGTTTGTGATTGCCCCACCCTCACCCTCTCTCTCAATCTGTTTTGTGTCCCCTTCTCCCGCTGCTCTCTCTTCTCTGTTTCTCTCTCTCTCTCTCTCTCTCTCCTCTCTCTCTCTCTCTCTCTCTGTCTCTCTCTCTCTCTCTCTCTCTCTCTGCTCTCCAGATTGGCTTCCCGTCTGATGATCCAAAAGCCAAATAGCAATGATCTTATGATCTTCTTATTGTCCGGCAAGCTGTCCTTGAAGCATTTCAGCGCCTTCTTGTACAACCTTGCAGCAGCAGTGGCAATGGGAGTCGCAAGTACAAGCTTACTCGGCGACCCTAAACCCTGAACCCCGGGGCCCGTTATACTATAACCCTAACAAAGAACCCCCCAAAAAATAGTGTTACGGTAGTTATTGAGGCTTTGGTAGTAGACGCTAATGCCTGAAGCCTTGAAGCCTCAAAGCTTAAACCCTAGACCCAGACCCCCGGGAGGATCCAAAAAGTAGATCCCTTAATGGGGGTTCCTATAAAGTACCCTTAGTAGTATAGGGCCCCAAATTAGGGGATCTACTTTCTAGATCCTCCCGGGGGTCTGGGGAGCTGGGGATCTCGATGTGTGGTGGGGGCTCAGGGCTCCAGGACCGTCGTGTCTTGAACCCCAAGTAACCTGCCGTTTTAAGGCTTCATATCAGGAAATCATATCACGGAATCCCCAAAAAGGTAGGTTTGAAGGGTCCAGGTAGGGCTGATAGTTTGCGATTTCCGGTTTTGGGGGCTGTCAAGGGCCGAAATTACACTGTCGAATTCAACTTCGGACAACAACGCCCTCAACCCCTAAACGCTGAATCCGAAGCTCCACACCTGTCCCAACCCGTCGTTCCGGGTTCACGGCTTTATGGTATCGTTCTGCGGGATTTTAGGGGCATTCTAGGGATTTTCAAGAACACCGAATTCTTAGGGGCTTTGGGGGAGGTGTTGCCCTTTCCCAGTTTTGCAGACGAGGGTTACACCGAAAACCTGGCTGAGCTTTGTGCACGATGGCTTCTGCTGATGTCGCTGGCATGCAGGAAGCATCGGCTGGGCGAAGGAAGTGGTGAGGTTCATGAGTTCAGTGACTTTGATGACCAACAGCGGGTTTTGGTGTGAATTGTACTGTTTGGCAATGAGGACGAGGAGGGGGTATCATTACAACAGGAATTTATGTCTCTATTGCGACATTCAGTGTGCAAACA
This sequence comes from Symbiodinium sp. CCMP2592, assembly GCA_905221615.1. Taxonomy (NCBI): domain Eukaryota; class Dinophyceae; order Suessiales; family Symbiodiniaceae; genus Symbiodinium; species Symbiodinium sp. CCMP2592. Next base: position 106,502 of record CAJNDT010000597.1, read on the forward strand.
CGACCTGCCACCCCAGCCGCTTACTAAAACACTTCAGCTGCAGTAGGAATAGGGGTGGAGGAGTAGCTGTCGTCGCACACCACTCAAGTCGTAGTAGCAGTCGTAGTAGTAGTCGTAGTAGTAGTCGTAGTAGTAGTAGTAGTAGTAGTAGTAGTAGTAGTAGTAGCAGTAGTAGCAGTAGTAGCAGTAGTAGCAGTAGTAGCAGTAGCAGTAGTAGTAGTCGTAGTCGTAGTCGTAGTCGTAGTCGTAGTCGTAGTAGTCGTAGTAGTCGCAGTAGTCGCAGTAGTCGTAGTAGTCGTAGTAGTCGTAGTAGTAGCAGCAGCGGAGTATAGAAGCAGAAGAAGAAGTATCGCTGGACAACCAGACCCCAGAAGGGCCTAAACCCGACACCCTATCAAGGATAAGCTCGAAATTCCAAAGACGGCATCCCAAAACCCCAAGCCCTCTTTCCATTGTCTCTGTTGTAGTTCCGCTTAGCGGTCTAACCAGCTACATGTTTCGGGTCCTATAAGGTAACTCCAAAAAAAGCACCGACAATCGAGACCATAGTAGTTCCTTCTTGGGGTTCACATGGTAGAATCCTGTGAAGTAATCCCTAAAGGAACTACTATGGAGCATATGGGTAAAATTCAAAAACCAAAACCGCAACACCCCGCTACGCCACTTCAGAGGCCACGGCTGTACCGGCCGCCCTCTGCCAAGAAGCCTGAACTGCCGATTCAAGACATTATGTTTCAAGTAGACCCCCGATTCATAAACCCGCATATTTTTACGTAAGCGAATAATTAGCTGATCCATTCATTCATAGGGGCCTTGATATGTAGAATGGGGTCTTGGGGTTTACAGCATGGAACCATCAGGAAAAGAGTTTCGACTTTGTCTTGATTCTATACTGGCTGTAGAGCTCAAGTGCCTTAGATTTCAATCCGGCAGAGTTTTGAAAGGCCTCTGAAAGGGTAAAAGGAGGGACCCTTAATAAGGACCCCTAGGTATATATACCCTTAATATAGCCATTATATACCCATTATATAGCCCCATTATAGGGTAGGGGTCCCCATTAAGGGTCCCTCCTTTTCCCCTTTGATTCTGGAAGAGGTTCGTGTTGCTCGAAGCGTAAAGTGTAGGTGCTGACTTCTGGGCCTTCAGCCTTACGGGTTGAAGTTTGCGCAGTTTAGGGTTTAGGGTTTAAGATTTAAAGGGAACTCCAGAAAGTTGGAATATGGATTAATGGTAGGATCCCCTATAATTTACCTTAAAGGGGTTACGATAATGATATTCCAAATTACTGGCTTCTACCTTAGGGGTTTAGGATTTAGGGATTTAAAAGCTAGGATTTCGGGGTTTCGGGCTTAGGATTTAGGGGTCTAGGGCTTAGGGTTTAGGATCGTTTCGTTCCGAATTCAGATCATAAGCCAAGCTTCGGCTTGGCGCTGGCCAGCACTCCGGCAACTCTGTAAATGCAACTGGGCTTGTAAGCAACCAGGGAGAAAAATTATAAACTGTTATTTCATAAAGGTTCCTTTAGAAAGAAAGCATCAAAGTATGGTACTCCAAAATTCAGGTAAGGTCTTGAAATACCCCGAGTTTCTGAAGCGACGAAGCTCCCCATTATCTCAGCCGCAAGCCCTGCACTGCCCCAATGCCGCACAAACCCGGCATATACAGAATCAATGATGAAACAATAGCCTAGGGTCCTTTGGTTTGTAATGAACAACTCTGAGGACGCATTTTGGTAAGTATCCCGGCTTCTATCTTACACTCTAACCTTCGAACCCTTAAACCGCAAGCCCCAAACCACTGCCACAACGACTGCAGCAAGCAGCCCAAAGCGAAGGAACACTCACCGACGGAGTGCCAAATCCTCGGAGGACAAGTGGAGTGAGGACTCAAGCGCTTTAGGGCTTCAGGTGTATGGGGTTTGCGTTTCGGGGTCGCCCGGGGAGGAATGAGAGACAATTCGCACCCAGTATTTTTTCATTCAAAAGCTCTGTACATTTTAGTAGAGCTTGGTCCGCACACTCGCTTCCAGCTTACAGTGCAATCTAGTAAGGCCAGGGTCTACAACCAGGACTTCACTGCCGGTTGCGTGGCATGACAGACTCGATGGCAATGGTTTCCAGTAGGCCAGGCATCCGGAATCAGCTACTATACGGGCCTTACAACATGGAACAGGTCTTGGGGTATTTAATACTATAGCAATAAGAAGGAACACCAAAAATCAAAGTGGTATAGGTAATTAGTAAAGCCTCTATCATACGCCAGCACGGCGAACCTAAATCTAACCAACACCTCTCGATGACCAACCCATGCCAAGGAGACGGCTTTGCTCGCATCACCAGGTCCTGCAGAAGGTTTTCCCTACCCACTAAATCCTAAACCCTAAATTTGAAACCTAAACCCTCAACCGCTAAACCCTGAACCCCTAAACCCTACGACTTCGAGCACACCGCCGAGGCTTGGGACCATTGGAGTCTTCCAAAGTGTTCGGGCATTTACTCAGGGTCTTGGACCATTTAAGGCGGTTGTCAAAATTATGGTACCTTTTGGCGTCCCTAATATAGTCCGGCACCTAATATTTAGGGTATGCAAACACGAACCAGAGTTTTGGCAACCACCCATTTAGGGTTTTGGGTTCAGGGGCCTTTAGGGTCTTGGGCCTTTTAGTACCTTGGGTTGGCGGGTCGTCCCAAACCCTAAACCCGAGTCTTGTGGCTTCGAGGTCAGGGGTTTGGGCTTGGGGCTTAGCATCAGACCGTGACGTCCGACATTGCGGCAGCAGGGTCTTCGGCAAGTGTCTAATCGTTAATCTAGGGCCCTCAATAATCAGAATAGGGTTGGTTTATAGTTTATACTGTAAACAAAATCAGGACCCAACACAGTATTGGAAATTATTTAGGCCCCTCTAATAATCCTAAACACCCAAATCCCCTGACCACATGAGTTTGCAGGCGGAGCCGCAGTTCATAAGGCGCACGCTTTCGCGTCTTCGCTTGAGCTTACAGCAACAGACTTACTGAGCAGTCTCTACCCATAGGCCCCATAGTAGCCTGTTGGGGGGTCCATATTTAGAATCCTATAACGTAAGCCCAAAAAGGAACTACTACAAGACCTATGGGTAGTGTGAAGGCCGAGACAACGGCTTCGCGCTTTCGACCTCAAGACTACGCTTGGGGATGATCGGCCCATATATGGCTTAGGGTTAAACCCTGGCCCCTAAAAGGCTCCTGACAAGGATGCGACCATTTAGGGTCTACATCAGGTCTCTCGCTATCAGGAGCCGGCATATCTGGATCCTGAAATCTTGAAGCCGCTATCATGCCAAAACTCCTATTCTAGTTAATCTCTATATGGTGGCGTACTTGACTAAACGCCTAGACGCTCAAATATGTGTCAATGCCACCACAACTCGATGTAAGCCAATACAGCACCTTTTACGACATGGACGAAAAGAACCATGCACAGCCCCATAGAAACATTTCCGTTACCGGGTCGCCAGAGGGCTTTGCTGGTTTATACATGCACACAAAAGCACCAGGAAGCAACAACTAGGACCCTCCTTGACACAACGTGGAACCTGATAATCAAGTGACATCGTAGACGACGGTCTTGTTCACGGGGGGCCTTTTACCCCGGGCTCCATTTTAGAAGAGAGCACGAACCGTAAGGCCTAAAACCCGAATCCAAATCAAAAACCCAAGCCCCTAAACCCTGAAATCCTGAACTAACCCCTAGAGACGTGAACTCCAACCCTAAACGTCAAATCCTAAATTCTAAACCCTAGAATTCAGAACCCTCGAGCAATCAACACGAGGCAGGGCGACCTCCTTCTCGGCATCGCGATGGAGCCATAGAGCCTGGAAGCTCTTGAGAGTTTAGGGTTTAGGGCTTCGGGTTCAGGGCTTAGGGTATAGGGCTTAGGGTATAGGGCTTAGGGTTTAGAGTTTACATACTGTTTAGGGTTCAGGGTTCAGGGCTTTGGGTTTAGGGTTCTTGGGGGGCTACATCAGCATTTACGTAGGGTGTGCAGCTTCATTGGGATTTTCCTAAGGGTCCAAAGGACTCAATAACAAGGTACTTGGTTTAGGATAGTAGCTATGTAGGTTAGGATTTTGGAGAGTATATGATTATTAGGTACTTGGACCCTTGGCATTTTCTGAGGGGGTTAGGAAAGCTGCCCCAAAGCCAGACGTGTGGAGCGCTAGGTTTGTAGCACTGCTGAGATGCAGAAGGGTAAAGGTGTCGTGCACTACGTCTTATGGGAAGCTTTAGATTTGACACATCGCATTCTAGATTCTAGATTCCAGAGGAGGCATGTAGTCGAGGTTTTGAGGCTTTCAGGGTTTACAGGTACGGTACAGTTTGGATGTGGAATTTGGGGCAGGCATAAGTGCACAGGGACTATGTCTGGGCCCGAAGCCTAAGCCTGCTGGTACTTTACAATAGCGGCCTGAACAAGTAGAACATGGTTTGAGGTATATCATTTGGTTGTCGTATAAGGACTAGGAGGGAATTTTTTATTGTATAAGGACTAGAAGTGACTTCATCACTACAATTGCTCCAACTGCTATGAGGATACCAACCGGAAACTACAAAAACAAAGAACGGATCCGTCTTACCTCGCTTAACCTACCAAACCCTAATTTTTTGTAGGGCCACTATAGATTCCGTTTTCTGGTTTATAGCAAGAACCCGCAAGAAAAGTAGGGTTTGGTAGTTTGAGGTCCTGTCTCATTCTGCCGATCGTCGGGGTGCCAGTCTTGGTATTCCGAAGTTCTTACGTCTAAAAGGGGAAAAGGAGGGACCGCTAGTGGGGACCCCTACCTTATAATGGGCTATATAATGGGTATATAATAGCTATATTAAGGGTATATACCTACGGGTCCTTATAAAGGGTCCCTCCTTTTACCCTTGGAACTTCTACAGCTTCACAACCTTACAAAGCCGGATCAACCCTGCCTGTGAGCCCAAAAACCCATACTGCTTTCAGGGGTATATAGATCCTAGGATCCCCAGAGTTCAGGGGCCATAGCCGACTATTATAGGGGCCTTAATAATTAGAATAGGATCTTGTTGTCTATTACACCTAAATTATAAATATACTAAGGAACCTCTCAACATATTATAGGTAACTATTGAGGCCCATATGGTATTTTGGGGCTACTGGTAAGGCCGTGGCCTTCGTGACCAACTGCTGGGCAGCAGCAATCTGACTGCTGTCCTGCGCCCGCAGGGCTATGGCAGCCTGCGCCGAACTGTGGTTCGGAATGGAGGACAGCAGGGTTGACATGAGAGTTTCACGGGTCTTCCTAAACCCTAAACCCTAGTCTAGTTCTGAGCTTTTGTATAAGGCCGTTCTGGGTCTGAAAGTTTTTGTTCTACGGGTGTTCTAGGGTGTAAGGCTCGGCTTGTTGGCTTTCGGATTTAAGCGTTCAAATTCTTCAAGCTTGAAAATTTCGCAACCGCACTTATAAAGTATTGCTACTTCTACCATTCATACACCCTCGACTGCAGACAACTCGACTTGGAACTTTGGATTTCCAAAACTTCGAGGGTTCATCGGATTTAGTTCGGTGCACAGCTCTGTCTTCCTCAGACTAAACCGATTCAAGCGTTTGTGGCCGGCAAGTTTCGGCCTAAGGTAAGACACCACAAGGACCATGAATATGTCTAGAGCGCGGGCAAGGCAGCGAGCCAAAATCAAGCTGGCAACGAAAAGCAAGGTTAGTGTGGGGTCCATAATAGAGTGGACTGACTAGAGTTTTGGGGTACATGATAGTAAAGCTATAAATGCATTCGAAGTTACTCAGGCCCAACCCAGACTTGTTTGCTAAAGCATGAACTTGCAAATTCCAAGTGTCAGGCCGCGCGCGCACTTTTTATCTGAAAGCCCAGCGCCATGCGGCGATTCGAGCAAAGGGCTTTCCGGAGGTTTGCCATGTGTGTCGACAAAGGGTTCCGAAGAGGCCCCTGAATCCTGCACTACCTTAACAAGGAACATAGCATTATTCCTATCGTTTCGGATCCTTACGGTATTGCAGGCAAATTACAGGATTTGTATCATCAACAGTATTACTTCACTTCGGCTTCTGGAACAGAAACCTGAATCATCTGACTTGCGTGAGGGGTTAGGATGGCTTACCGTTTGAGGCTGCACGGCTCCAGGCCGAGAAACAACTGTGAAACCTTGTCGAAGCCCTGTTCTGCAAAGAAAGCTGCATCCTCCAGAAGGTCCTAGGCGCTCTGGGCGGACATTAACGGATCCTCTGCAGTTGCAGGCCAAGCGCTGTGTGGAGCATTGGGATTTGGGGCTGGGTTTCAGGGCGGCGGGGTGTAGTGTTTAAGCGCGTCAGGGTTTGATGTTGACTGCCTAAGGGGGTTTGGGTTTTTGTAATTTCAGGTGTTGCAACGGCTTCTTGTAAGGATAAACAGAGTCTTGTAGGCGCTCATGCGAGTCCTATCGTGGTTTCTATGGGTGTCTCGGATTTTGGATTTAAGACTCTGCGGTTTGAGGGGCTACCGGACTTTCGGGTGTATTTTAGGGTCTGGGGTTACTACACGGGCCACAACAATGAGAATGGGGTTGTGGGATACAGTAGAGTGTTATTGTACTGGAGACGGTAAGGGGGTAAGGGAATGGTAGTACTAATCGAGAGCTCTATATTCTTGGGACAGGTCTAAAGGGCTTAATGTTACACCAGTGATTTGCGTGGCTCTGCTTCTGCAGTCTTGAAATAACTGGGGCAAATGATGTTTCCCAACTCATCAAGCAGTGATGTTTGATGTCGACGGATGGATTTCGGAGGCCCTAAATCCTTAATTAATCAGAAACTCCTAAACCCGGGCTTCTTGTGTATACCAAGAGTCGCAGGATTTGCGTCTCGGGCGAGACCCCACCCCCCCAGGTGAAACTAATCTGTACAACGTTGGCCGCTTCACTTTGAGGCTTCCTCTCTTGGGCTTCAGGGGTTTATCGGTTTTTGGCTCTTCGGGCTGTCGGACGTCGGGTAGAAATTTCTGGTGGCTTTAACTCTCGCGCATGCTATGTGGAGGTCACAGGTTTATGGGCCAGGGATGCTGCGACGAAGTGGTTGCTTTGATGTTCAGGATGTTTGGAAACCAAGCTTGAAATACCCTCGAAGGGACTGGTGATACTCGAGGCTTGCCAAAGCGACGTATCCGGGTCGGAACATCCCTGAGACCATGAAATGCATTGCTGCCTCTTGGACAACCTGTTCCATTGTAGCCAGATGCCGTATTGTGAAACTAAGCTAACCAAAAACAGTACTACAGTGTAGGGCCTCAGTAACTACGCATGTACCCTAAACCCAAATCTCTGCTAAAGCCCATGTTTCCGCGTCTCGCTTGGCAACTGCACACGACATGCCGAACGCTTCCAGAGCTTCTGTTTGAAAGAGTCTACGAGGCCCGTGGTGTGTGTTCAGACGGTTTAGGGCTTAGGGGTTTTAGGGTTTAAGGCGGTTTGAGGACCTCTTCTTACGGTTTTGGGCTTTGGGGTTTTAGGGCCTGCGGCTTGGGCGTTTATAGAGTTTAGGGTTCGGGGCTAGGGGCTTCGGCTCCTGTGAGCTTGTAGAGCTTGAAAAGGCCTTGTTTGGCGAAACGGCCAACACTGCCAACACCGTGGCGGCTGTGTTCGACGCACTGCGGTGATGTGAGCGGACTCATACAGAGTCCAAAAACAAAACTCTTTTTGATAGGGGCGCAAGGGTAGGATTGCCCCTATACCAGCAACATGAAGCTGCTCGTATCACCCTACGGCAACTTCGGTGTCGGTGTTCACTTGCTGCCGCGATCGCGACTTGTCCAGACGTCTCGTCGCTTCGTAAGCGCGGCCTGGGCAAAACACACCGAAGCTAGCGGCGAACTGGCTTCGGCGTATCAGGTTGTATTATGACAACAATTCCCTAGGCTCCAGTTTATATACATAAGTAGTAGGTTACTAACCATATAGATGTATCCTAGTAATTAACCTTAGCAACAATAAGAGAACCGAACAATGAACGGCTCAAAGATGCTCAAATTCAAAGGACCACTGCAGCGTCACGATGCCGGCTATTCCGGGCACTCCCAGTACGAGTACGAGTACTAGTACTGCATGACGAGGACATCGACTACTAGTACTGCTGCTGCTGCTACTCCACTGCTGCTACTACTACTACGACGACTACTACGACTACTACGACTTCTCCGACTACTACGACTTCGACGACGATGACGACTACTACTGCTACTACTACTACTACTGCTACTACTACTACTACTACTACTACTACTACTACTACTACTACTACTACTACTACTACTACTACTACTACTATATACGACTACGACGACTTGCTCCATAGCTCACGTGACTGTCGCGGTATAACACAGATCAGCAGAGTTGATACCACAAGGTACACAATCTTTAAGGCATTTTTTCGTGCCGCAGACCGCTGCTGTGAATGCATGCTTTAGAAACAGCTCCCCCTGGGCTCGGCACACAGTGTCGCGAAGGTCTGGCTGATACCTCTGAGTAGGACAGACGTCGGAGGCCTAAACCGTCCAACACACCAATCCGGGAAAGTGTGCGGTGCAGCCGGGAAGGCGAACGCTAAAGTCCCATTCCCGCTCTTCATGTTACCCCAGCAGCCGCTCAAAGTTCTATTACAACTCAAAAACCAAGGCTATCCGAAGACGTTTCATGTCACACGCTTGATTGCCCATAACAGCCAAAAACCAAGGTTTGGGGATTTTGACGATTCTACGTCTCTGAGCGACTAGGAGTTCACAAGTTCGGGGGACGAAGCCTTGCAGCCTCGCTTCCTCGTACGGTTGATGATCTAAATCCTGCATTATCCATAATAAGAAATATCCCATAATTCCCACAGTTTAGGGCCATTAAGGAAATGCAGGATTTACGTCATCAACCGTAGTAGTCGTGGCCTGACCTATGATCTCTCTCCTTCAATAACCGGGCCCAAAGAAGCTTAAACTTTCTATGATAGACCAACTATATATAAGGCCAGAGTTAAACTTTCTAAGATAGACCAGTTATATATAAGCCAAAAGCTTTAAAGTTCCCTCGTTGGCTATCTAAGTTAGTTCGTGGCCGGAGAACATGAACACGAGCTTGTATATTCCCTCCAAGCCAGGGAGTTAGGCGGAACAGTAAATTGAAAATAGTCATTCCGAAAGGATCCAACATACCTTTCGAGGGCCACAGGTGCACCAACCAACTTAGCAGTCTGGAAAGGCTCAGGGTCATGTTATTGTTCCTTTTTAGTAAGGAGGTGGACATTCTCAAATAGCAGTATATGGTAGGGCTCGGAATATTCAACATATCATCCACCTATATATGATACGAAAGTCCCTGTATAGTAGGCTCTCAGCAGCCCCCACATTGCATGGGTGATAATCGCAGATCTGAGCTCGGATATCCTTGTATAGGCTTGGATGTCAGTGGTTGCGAAGTCGATGTATGACGCTCTTTGAGGCTCCAAAACCCAATAACCATATACCAACATTTCCATGAATACTAAAGCCCACTATGTAGTCGCGACTGATTATGTCGTAGACTCAAGTACATACCAAATATTCCTTACTTTGGACCCTGTTGGACTCCAAACTACAAGCTGAACTCTTCCAAGGAACCCTTTAAAAGACCCGTTCAGAACTCATTGAACCCTAAACCCTAAGCCCTTAAACCCCTAAGCCCCAATTGAACCCTAAGCCCTTAAAACCCGTAAGCCCCAAACCCAAAGCCCCTAAACCCCCAAACCCCAAGCCTCAGACAATTCTTCTAAACCCTAAACCCTAAACCCCAAACCCCGAAACCCTTAACACAAAACCCTAAACCCTATACCGCGTTCGCTGCCCGGCGCACGCAACTCGTTGGCAGCATCCTTCTCCTTGAGCTTGCGCAGCTCCTCCTGAGGAATGAAAGGTGGGTGATTTAGGGTTTAGGGTTTAGGGCAAAAACTCGAAAAGTAAGTAAAATAATAGCCCGAAACCTATAAAAACCTATTATTCTACACACTTTTGGGGTCCAGTCCAGGTAGTATATATATTAGTATAGCGTTTCTAGAGTTCAGGATTTAGGGTTTTGGCATGGCGAGTAGCTATGTAATATGCATGCGCACATACTACACGCTTGAACTTCCAAAGGCTCTTACTAGGTACATTCCATGAGCCCCAATGTATACTATCATTAGGTACTTGGAACCTGCGGTAACATGATCCACAACACTTAAGCCACCTTATAGTCAACGAATGGATGCAGTGGCCAAACAAAACATACTAGGGTTATGGAGGAATTGTATATTACGCCGTGTTATTTGCAACGATACCTGTGCAACCACAAGAAGGAGCCCCTAAGGATTGGCACTAGATAGTGAATATTCAGGCGAATCTCCAAACCCGAAGCCATAAGCCCCATCTAACAAACCTCACGGATGGCCGAACGACAACCCCGAAGTGGCCCAAAACTGCGTGGCCTCCGTGCCGCCGATGTGGTCTAACCTGGTCGCGGTCAAATTAAAAGCGTTTACAGTATGCTTCAGAGTTTAGGGTTAGGTTTGGGGTTCTAGGGCTTATAGGGTTTAGGCAAGTCGTTGAGGCATGTCGGCATTTTGTAAAGCGAGTGACTCTAAAAGGCACTAAACTAAAACCCCAAATCCCCAAACAATTGTCCCTGCGGCTGCTGGCCGACGGGAAATGCAGGTTCCTTGTCGTCAAAGTCTATAATTATGTGGGTACTCTGGAGAGCTGTCGTAATTAGAAGAAACCACGAGGATTTATCTTCTTCAAGCTGCTAGAGTACCCCACAGCTGAGTCCACAGCAAAGCCACGACCAAGCGCACTTGCTCCCGGGTGGCCTTCAGAGAGAGAATCGAATCCGAAAACTTCGAGCCACAGAGTCCTAAGGCCCGAAGAGGGTTGAGGGTTTAGGGGCTTAGGGCTTAGGGGGTTTAGGGGTTTATAGGGTTTAGGTTTAGAGGGTTTAGGGGTTGAGGGGATAGGATTCAAGGAAATACCAGCCCTCTGAACCTAAACTGTTAAACCAAAAAGCTCCCCTTAAGCCTCAGCCCTACTAGCCCGATGACTCGGTACAACTCAGCGACGGCAAACGCTGCTAAAGGTGTACAGCATGTGGGGGAAGAGAGCGAACTAGCTGGAGCTTCACGCCAACCCTCAATCCGAACGCCTAACAAAACGACATCTAGGGCAGTTTCCTTATGTACCTATCACCGTGATATTACTATAGGGGCCTTAATAATTATGATTTTGGGGGGTTCCTTTATATAACTATACTATAAGGGGGAAACCCTAGTTTATTTTTTTAAGGCCCCTACAGAATGTCTAGCATCCCGCGGGGCTCATGATTCCACGATCTTGAACAACTGAACGAAAAGGTAAAAACAACTGTGGGGTCTCGGTTTGGGGCTTACTCGAATCCCCCCAAACCCAGTGTTTTATACGGGTTCCTTGTTAATTATGCTGTCCTTTTGGCACGTCTAGAAAGGTAGGCTTTTCCAGTTGGGGCATAGAGTTTAGGGGCTTGCGGTTCGTATACTGAACTTAGAACCCTAGCAAAAACCAAAATTTTAGCTTTTTTCTTAGGGATTATAATATTTCTAAGTACCCCTAAGGTTTGGCACACCGCTACCATCCTTCCACACTGTCATCTTGGAGCCTTCGACAATGTCGCAAACAGGAACCGCTTTGACCGACAAGGGCGATGTGTCTTTTTTCATATGTCTCTATTATATGTATACATATGTACCTACATGGTATGGTCGTGACTATGCTCATGCTTAGGAATATCAACATGGTTAATTACCGTTTCTTGTCCGTTCTTATTGCTATTAACCATATTATACATACACACATATGCACCTAGGTTTCGTTGTGCGCTTACTCTCTCTATATACTGTATGTATATGTACATGAAGGAGTGGGACAGAGAGAATGAGATCAGCAGAGAGAGAGAGAGAGAGAGAGAGAGAGAGAGAGAGAGAGAGAGAGAGAGAGAGAGCGAGAGAGAGAGAGAGAGAGAGACAGAGAGAGAGAGGAGAGAGAGAGAAAAATATGTTTGTATATATATATATATATTACATGAGAGAGAGAGAGAGAGAGAGAGAGAGAGAGAGAGAGAGAGAGAGAGAGAGAGAGAGAGAGAGAGGGAGAGAGAGAGGGAGAGAGAGAGAGAGAGAGACAGCGAGAGCGAGAGCGAGAGACACAGATGTGCATGTATGGATGTCTGTAAGTATGTATGTATGTATGTAGGTATGGTGTAAATATGTGGTGGTGGTGGTGGTGGTGGCTGCGGGGGTGGTGGTGGTGGTGGTGGTGGTGGTGGTGGTGGTGGTGGTGGTGGTGGTGGTGGTGGTGGTGGTGGTGGTCGTGGTGGTGGTGGCGGTGCGAAGGATGACAATCATGATTCAACTCATGACGGCACGGTTACAGCAATGTCATTCCGACTGCGCCGATTACTGTGGTGCTGATTGTGCCATCACCTGAACACCCTAAATCCTGAACCCTTAACACGGTACTTAAAGGTTCATGGGACTTAGTAACTAGGGTTATAACTAAGGTAACGATACTTATAATTACTTATAACCCCACTTATGGTACTTATAACCCTGCTTGCTAAGTCCCATGATCCTCCAGGTGTGGTACGAGAACCTGCGTCCCGCAGCCCTGAACCAGGAAGCCTGGGCTGGACCTCGGAGCCCTAGCGCACGCGAAAATCCTAAAGACCCATACTTGATGCCTGGCCCACCCAGAGAGTTCATCATCCTTAATTGAGAAAAAACATTCTTCAATTCTACAGCAACTTCTTATTGTGAGGCTACAGCAAGTCTTGATAGTTGGACAGCTAGATTAGGCTGTCTGCTGCAGGCAGCCTACGGATCATAGCCGTGAACACTTCACTACAGCTTAAATCTCCAGACTAAAGAACAAAACCACGCCGACAAAACCACGCCGACACACTGTCTTTAGGGCACCTTGACCTGCCATCACCTACTTGTCGTAGGCTTTTGAAAGATGCCGAATACAGAGCAACAACATGTGCTGTGGTCTAGGGCAGCGGCTGAGGAGAGGGACGACTTCCGTAGCAAGCCTGAGCGGGTTTTTTTCCTCGCATGCCTTCGGGAATGGTTCAAACGTAGAAGCTCGGCTTCCTGGGAGGGTGTACTCTGAATTAATTGTGTGTGCATACGTAATCATGCCTACCTACCTACTCACCTACCTACATACATATATGTATTTGTATATGCATATGTTACATATGTTTATGTATATGCATGTATAGGTGTTGCAGCGTATACATAGAACTTACATAAGTTCCTGGAACTTGCCTGCTGGTCCAGCTATTGCCTGCCTCTAAGTTGGGTTTGGGGTTCCTTTAAAGGGTACTATAGGGTTTAGGGTAGGGTTCCCTTTAAGGGTTTAGGGTTTAGGGTCTACTTAAAGGGTCATGGGACTTACTAACTAGGGTTATAATTTAGTAACTATACTTATAGTTACTTAGAGCCCCAGTTACCTTACTTACTAAGTCCCATGATCCTCCAAGTAACACAGTTCCGAAAGCATACGTATCCGCTTACTCGTTCCAGATGCGAACGATAGTCTGCCTGAGCCTGAGGTCGAGAGTTTAGGGTTTAGGGTTCAGGGGGGAGTTTAGGTCACTGGCGAAGACAGTGCCTGAGGCAGGGGCGTTCCAGATCCTGCCGGAGCTGTTCCGACTTGTCCGCAATAGCGGCATCCTCTGCGTGCAGCGTATGATCCAGCATTCTTGCGAAGCTGTTCGTACATGTTATAGTCCCCATATACGCCAAGCCCTGTTCTCCTTGACAAGTCAGGAGCAAAGCGCACACACACCAAAAAGAAGCAACATCTGGATGGGTGGGTTGGCGCCAAACCTGAAGATCTGTAGGGTCTGTAGCCGAAGCGAACCCTACAAGCCCTAAACCCTCAACCGACATCCTAAGCCCTAAAACCACTACTCAAATCCCAAACTAGAAACCAAGACCATAGAAGCACTAAGATCCAGAACCCCGAAGTTCGAAAGCATACACATTCCTGTGCCTTTATACAAGAGCCCTAAAAGAATCACATCAAAAAGATCTCAGTCCTAAGAGCATGACAGGGCCGCGTCCTGCTCTTCCTCGGAATCCACTTCAGTCTCGCCATCTTGCGAAGTCCAGCCTGTGCCTGGGTTTAGGGCGTAGGGTTTAGGGTGATTTAGGAACTTTGACTCCCGTCACTTGGATACTGGCATTGGTGTGTATGTTATGACCACTTGTGTACCATCGGCGACCGCCGGCCCCTTCTTTCGTTTACGGCCAACACACAACCCTAAACCCTAAACCCTGAACCCTAAACCCTAAACCCTAAACCCTATAGCAGCCGGAGCTGAGCTTCGTCATACCCCGTAGATCAGGGTCCTACAGGAAGGATCAAACACAAAACCTAATCCTAGCCGCCTATGTTCAGGCCCAACAATACTCACATTCTGGTGCAGGGCTGAACGATTTTAGCGGTTTGTCCCGAAACACTCATAAGTCCAAAGCTCGACACTAAACCACAAACCCATAGCTCAAACACTTTAAAATTAAACCATGACCCCTATACTTGCAACCTTGCACCCAAGCCCTGAACGAAACAAATCATAAATCCTAACACCTGCAACCCCAACACGAAGGGCTTAAACTTCGGCTTCTCGCTTGCAGAAGTCATTACCTGGGTCAACTCGAACGCCCGTACCTCAACTCAACGGGAAACCACCCATATTGTGTAGCGTTTTGGGTTTAGGGGTACTTGGAGGATCATGGGACTTAGTAAGTAAGGTTATAAGTACCTTAATGGGAGTAATAAGTTCTTATAAGTATAGTTTCCTTAATTATAACTCTGCTTACTGAGTCCCATGACCCTTTAAGTAGACCCTAAACCCTAAACCCTTAAAGGGAACCCTACCCTAAACCCTATAGTACCCTTGAAAGGAACCCCAAACCCAAGTTGGATGCGCAGGTCATGCCCTGACTCGTTTCGGGTCTAGGGAATGCAGGGTTGAGGGCCCAGCGTCACTTCCAGCTACTTGCACATAACTTACCGTTGGTTAGTAGGGAATGGAAGAATGGTAGTAATAGTCGTTATAATTGTACCCCATTCCTCCATTCCCTACTAACCAAAGGCAAGATAAACGGCCTTCGGAGTCTCATTTTGCTGACCACTGCATCCCGCGAATCCTACAACACCGTTGTGAAGCATCAAACTATGGTGATAAGGGAAGGTCAACACCCTCTTGGGTCAGCGCCGCTGCGACGGCTCCTCACGAACGAAGTGCCACTCATTTCCCAAAGTCCTATATTTCTAAGTCGCATATAACCGCACGGTTCAGATCAAAACTTGAAAACAGGTTGAAGACAGGCCAAAAGCCGTCTGTAGCATGGTCTGTGACGGTCTGTGTGCCCAAGAGCCTCAACACACAGTAGCACTCCATGCTTGAGGTTCGGGGAGACTCTGGGGTGTACAGCGCCCTGGAGCCCCAAACGCTTGCACCCTAGAGTGGCACAGATAAGGCGCCACGCGTTTTGAGCCAACTTCGTCTATATAAGCAACGAGGAGTCCTGCCCCTGACTTAAATAGGGTATTTTTTGGGGGCTCCTCGTTGTACTTATAGTACAACACACACACCCAAGCCCTAAACCCTAAACCATTAACCATCATTAACCCCAAACGCCTTAACCCCATGCTAGTTATTAAGGCCCTATATGAACCCTAAAGGCTGGGGGACATAAACTGCACCTGACATCAGTCGAGGGCTTTTGAGGCTTGGGGGCTGAGGGACTAGGGGTTTCAGGGTCCACCCTTGGGGTCCATGTACCCAAATAGTATATGCCCACATAGGGACTACTTTAAGGCCAATGTATATACCATTCGGGTACATGGACCCTGAGGGCCATGGGTTTATGGGGTAGGACCTAGGAGACTCCGTCATAACGCGTATGAAGCCCAACAGTTCTCAGCGACAACATGCTGAACCTTGCACCCCCATTCAGGGTTTAGGGGTTAGGGGTTTAGGGTTTAGGAACAAAAAGCATCCCATAACCTTACCTTCAAGCAATGCCACTAGACGAGGGACATCCCAAGACCCTCCCGGAAGCGCTGTTTTAACCGAAATCAAGGTTCAGGCTATAGGGATTAGGGATGATTAGGGGGTATTCTAGCCGAGAGCATCTGTTTGGCGGCTTTGGGATTCCTGACCTGATCCCTAACCTTGAGCTCTACAACCTAAACCCCCTAAGCGCAAAACCCTGAACCCCAAACCCTGACCCCTAAACCCTAGGTCCTTAACCCTAAACCCGACACCCTAGACTCTAAACTCCTGAAGCTCTACACCCTTAGACCAAACCCTAAACCCTAGCCCCCAAACTCCCTGAACCTGATGAACTCCGAGCGCAAGGACTGGAGGTCCTCGTCTTCCCACGAGGCCTGGAGGCTGGACGGTGAATGTTCAAAGTTGAGGGCTTGGGAATCGAGGGCCTAGTTGGGATTTAGGGGTTTGGTACAAAATCTTGAAGGGTTTAGGGTGTATGGTGTAGGGTTTACTTAAAAAGCTTCACCGTCTGTGTGAAGCACCAGACGTCTTTCTACAGCCAACACCGCAATGCTGGACAGTTCATGGTACAGCCCAACCAAATATCCGAAATCCCATAAGCTAAACAACTACATCACCCTGATGGCCTAATACCATGATACCCCAAACCTCAAACAGTATACCCTATATGCGATTCGACGCTAGTAACCATGATGCCCCAAACCTCAAAACCTATCCCAAACCTCAAACACTATACCGACTATACCCTATATACGGTTCGACACTAGTAGCCCTGATACCCCAAACCTCAAAACCTATACTACCCTGTATTCCTTCGTTCATACCCTAACACCCTCGACCGTAAACACAAAAATTACTAAATCCTAAACCCCAACACCCTAAACCCTAAACCCTAAACTCTCAACCCTAAACTTTTAAACCCTTCATGTCCGAGTCCCTAAACCCCCATGCCCTGCTTGCCGCCAGGCGGCATCTTCCGCCCACCAGAAACCGAGCTGGTCCTGGAGAACGACAAGGCCCCCCAAGTCCCCTGACTTGGAGGATCATGGGACATAGTAACTAAGGGGTTAAGGGTCCCTTTAAGGGATCTATTGGGGTACTATGGGGGTTCAGGGTTTAGGGTCTACTTGGAGGATCATGGGACTTAGTAAGCAGGGTTAGAAGTACCTTAATTGGGGGTTAGAAGTAACGAATAAGGATAGTTACCTTAATTATAAACCTGGTTACTAAGTCCCATGGCCCCTTAGGGTTCCTTTAAAGGGTTGCTTAAAAGGGGTCTACAGTAAACCCCATATAGTTGGAAACCGACTCCTAAACACTATTAGCCTTGAACCTCGAGCCGAACTCCGGAAACGTGGCCCTCTGGAGCCTGCATCCGCGCAAATCCCTGCATGATGATTCTTCTTCCTAGCTATTTATATTTATTCTTAGTACAGTATTCATATTAATTACCATTATTGAGTATGATTTGTTAATGCCAATACTGTAATTTAGGAGAATAGTGATTATTATTCTCCTTAATGTTTCTATAACCAGCGAACCCGGGTCGACCTTATCCGGGTCTTCATGTGGCTGATGCCGCGTGAGGAGGTAATCGAACTTTGGGACATAATGTGTGGGCCTTAATAGCAAAAATATGGTTTTGGGGCCCATTACACTATAAATATAACAAAGAACCCCCCAAAATAGGCAGTCTAGGTATGATTAATATTAGGGCCCCTATATTAAACGCTAGGCTTCAGTTCTGACACTCGACATCACCACACTGTGCTCAAAGCACCAGCTGCCTCGTATCTTACGGGAAAGCTGTGAAAGAAGGGGTCGTAGCCTAATATAGGGGCCTTAACAATTAGAATAGGGTTTTGGGGCCCATTATACTCTAACTATAATAAGGACCCCCCCCCCAAAATAGTATTGGTAATTATTGAAGCCCCTGTAGTACGTTGGCTTAAAGATCTATGTCCAAGAGCATGTCAGGCAGGATTTTGGTCAGTGTCTTCGGGGCTCGACAGGTATGGCGGTGCCTCAATATCTGTGCTACGCAGCAATATAAGCGGATGAAAGGTGGCCTGAAGAGCGATCGATTCCGTAGTGCCATCGTGCCCTTCCGGGAAATATCCTGCAGGGGAGGTGGAATCCCTGAACCCTAAACCTAAACACTACACCGTCAAAGCCGGAGGTCTACATTACCTACGTGTTCAATGGTGATCTTACGCCGAAGCCTCGACGGCTGAAATTATTCAACAACGACGGGCCTTAACAATCCTTGCAGCATACATAGGGGTTTGGGATATATGATACGTGACTACACATGAAACCCCACGGAAAATTGGGCGAACACTCCACAGATAGCCTAACGACAAAACCTCAAAAACCTCTACACCCTCAAATCAGACACTTGGAGCTACGACGTCAAGCCCGTTTACGTCAACTACATCTAAGAAATGTCGTTGCCAGAAGACCACAAGGAGCAGAAAATATTGTTCAAGGTTTTCGGGTTTAGGATTTAGGCTCTAGTTAGGATTTGGGTTTTAGGGGTTTTAGAGCTCCTAGGTTAAGGGTGAACAACACTTCCCAGCCTAGATACCGAACCCTCCCCTGCGTCAGAGTCCAAACCATTCGGATAGGGTCTTCAGGATTTGCAGTAGACTGGTATCATAGCTTCTGAATAGAGGGCGACGCTACCTAGCATACCAAACTACTACACCTTTCGCAATATCTTCACTTTTAGCCCGAACCCTGGTAGAACAAACCGAGTAATGTGGGAGTTTCAGCAAATGGGGGATGCCAACAACCTATGCCACAGGATCCTTACTCTAAGGAAGAACTCCCCCATCTATTGAAGCACTTTAGGGTTTAGGGTACAGGTACATAACAACTACCCACGGAGTTTTAACTCAGACAGTAAACCGAACATACAGTTAGATTAGTAGGAAGCTGCCTTCGAAACGCGTCGAGTCCCAAGACGGTTCTAGGCTTCTAGGTCTGCTATGGAGGCCCCGAAGTTCTAGAGCTATGGAGGCCCCGAAGTTCAAGAGATACCGCGACCTTCCCTAAGGGTCCATGTGCCCATGTAGTATAGAATCTGATCTAAAGTGCATATATAGTTGGGAGTGCTTAAAGCCAAGTTCTAATTTTACTATATGGGCACATGTACACTTCGGGATCATGAACTATTCACTCCGAAGTGCCTTGGTGGTGTTGACCGCGCGGACGCCCTCGGGAGTGTGTCATACAGGGGCCCGAATACCCAAGAAAGACCAGGTTTGGGGGCTTGGAGTTCCGCTATTCTGGGGTTCCGGATTCAATAAGGGTCCCACGCGTTGCCAGGCCCTTGAGTCTGCCATGAAATGGGAGTTTCAGAATATTTGGGGTACTTTATTTTGGGGTCCTTATAATAAGGATCTTATATTTAGGGTACTAATTCAGGGTCCTCTATTTCTGAAACTCCCAAATGCTTCTAGTTGCCCTAGCCCTTCGATGGTACTGCAGGCTCTGGCTGGCTGTCGGCTGCAGAATGCTGATACCCGTATGTGGGGGCCTTAATGATTCGAATAGGGTTCGGGGGGCTATGATGGTAGAGGCCATCACAAGAGCTTTCTGAGAATACTCTTCTTGTAATTAGTAAGACGATCTAGTAATCTGGGACCCCGACTCGACCCTATGAGAAAGAAACATCAGCTAATCCCAAAACAAAGGCACCGCAACGCACACCAACCCTCAACTCTAAAGACTCTAAATCCTGACCCTACATTCCCGGACCCCGACGCAAAATAAATGCTACACTAAAACCTCAGCGATACTGCCCTGCAACAAAACCACAATGCTCTGCGGCCAGAGTAGCAGCCATACCTTTGGCGCTGCTCGACCGATTGAGGCCCGGGTCCTCGCGCGAAGAACAAGCTTGCCTGGACCCCGAATAATCCATCTTTCCACAGCCACTGGTCATGATATCCTCATATAAGTCCTGAAAAGGTAGGCTGTTTGGGATTATACGGTGGAGTTATAGTTATAGGAATGAGGGAACTTAAGATTAACCCCTATGCTGCTGTGGACCCCAGGGTACCCGGAAGCAGGCAGTGAACGGAAACGCGCAGCGGAGGTCTGTGCTTCGAGGATCGAGAAGTGTTCTCATCACTCAGATGAAAGCGTTTCTCCCATTTTGTGAACGTGGTGGGTAGTGTGGTCGCATAGACCTTCTTCAGATTCTGGATGGGAACGGTGTGCGGCAGCAGGTTGCCGGGTCCAAGTACAGGTTGTCCCATCTAACCATGTAGTCATCCACTGCACCACCTGGGATCCCATTCCATGGCTGACCGATAGCTAAAACTCAATAAAGTCAGTGGTGAGATCAACGAGTTCGTGAATCGGCACATGGTGTCGCGTTTGTACGGCTTACCTGAACCCTAAAATCTCCTACCCGTTTCAGGCAAGTAAAGTCAGGTGTAGGATGTACTTTGAGTTTAGGCTTCGGAAAGCGACACGACGACACGGTGGACGCTTGTCTGATCCCCTGCTCCTTTGAAACGCCAGCCGATAACCTACGAGCCTTGACAATTATGGTGTAAACTGGAAAAGGATTTAGGCCTGTATTTTGTTACATTTGTCAACAGCGAGCACGAAACGATAGTATAAAACATACTATTCTGACCCTTTTACTATCATTGCCTAGCCACAGCCGAGGTCGTGGTTGGCACAAACCCCTACACCCAAAACCCCAAACGCCCTGCAGTGGGGATACTCCTGAAAATTATACTATACCAAACCCTACCTGGACCCTTAGAAACCTACCTTTTTAGGATTCCATAAAAATTATTTCCTTATATGAGGCCTTAAAAAAAAGCGGTTACTTGAGGTTCAGGTAGACCCTAAACCGCAAACACTAAACCCTACTTTCCCAACTCAAAACCTTGAACCCTAAACCCGGTCGTCGGATTGCGACCGCTCCCATGTAGTGGTCGGCAGACCTCATAACTTGTTCTTGGAAGCTTTGGGGGTTCCTTAAGGGGTTCCTTAAAGGGTTCCTGTTAAAGGGTTCTGTAAGGGATCTATTTAGGGGTTAGGGTTTAGGGGCTTAGGGTTTGGGGTTTAGGCTTTAGGGGTTAGGGTTCAGGGCTTCAGGCTTTGGTGGTTTAGGGTTCAGGGCTTGATGTTTAGACTTTGGGGCTAAGGGCTCTGTGAAGAATTATGTGGTTTGGGAAATGGGGCTTGGGGATTGGCGAAATCGTAACTCTGCTCTTCTCGCTCGACTTCTTCATGCAGGTGGTATTAACACAGACAAGTCACGAGTATTCCATACATGTGGCATGCCAGGGGTTGGGATTCGAACTTGTTTGGTTGAACCGGTTCCTGTTCAGGATACGGTAAATCCAAAACGGAACTACATTAGAGACTATACTTGGAGGATCGTGGGACTTAGTAAGTAAAGTTATAAGTACCTTAATTGGGCGTGTAAGTAATGATAAATATAGTTACCTCAGTTATAACCCTAGTTACTAAGTCCCATGACCCTTTAAGCAGGTACGGCGTACAGAGAAACCCGGCAACCTTGTGCTGAGACACTTCATACTCGGAACAGGCTCCAGTGTAGAATAGCCCGGGAGGAGTTGCAGGTGTCGAGGTTCGAGCTCTACAGCTCCAAACTCACGGCCTCTTCGGGGTTTATAGGTTTTGAGCGGGTTTAAGCTTTTCCCTGGGGGTGCGAACAGCTGCATGATTGAAGTTGCTGGCTGTGCCTACCCACAATTACACTACTCTTCTCTGGGCAAAAGCTGGGCACCCCAACCGCTGCTTTCCGCGCCTGGAAAACGGCGACAGCTAAAACAAACGAAACTGAAGAGGTCTAAGCCAGGGCTGAGGGTGTATCTTCTAATTCCGAGGGTCATTAGAGGGTTTAGGGTTTATCATCCTAAAAGCTGTTTGTTCTTTGTTTCGTGGCTTTCGGTTTGGCCTGAATCGGTGCGAAAGTACTCGTATGTCTTCCCTTGCACATCCACAGCAAACGATCAACTAAACTTAAAAGAAACACGCGACTCCAGTCAGCTATGCCACCACCCCTACACCCTAAACTCTTAACCGTATCGCTGGCCATAGGTCGTGGTTTCCGCCCGGCCCCTGCACCTGGAGGCCTTCACCCTAAACCGCGTTAAGGATCAGAATGCCATAACGTGGCGTTGGGGGGCCCGTTTCTTGTATAACCATATATTAGGGCATCTATCTATATCTATATTATACATATATATATATATGTATAATTACAAATATGTATATCAACCCTTACAAACCCGTGATGAACCGTCACAAAACATAAATTGAAAGCCATAAGATTCCCCTGGGTTCCGCATAACAATAGTAAGAGTAATGACACGAATCAGAATGATAATAAACCCACAGAGCCCCATTCTAATTGTTAGGGCCCCCAAAACCCAACACCTTATTAATACTAAACCCTAAAACCCTAAGCCCCGGCAGTGAAACCCAACCCTTGAATAAACCCTAAACCCAAGCCCTAAACCAAAGGCCCTTGAAGTAAATGATGGGAGGCCAAAAGGGGGGGTTAAGATTCTTGGGCGATGCCTTGATATGAACCCTATTATTGGAACCCTAATCCCTACTAAACCCCCATAGGCTAAAATCCCTTTTGGCCTCCCATGATAACCCAAGCCCTAAACCCTAAACCTGAACCCTAAGCCCTAACCCCTAAACCCAAGGCCCTTGAAGTACCCAGAGACTCCAGTATCCCTTAAGGAATATACCTTAAACTATAGTAGGACCCCTAATATGATTTAAGGTCTATTCCTTAATTAAGGGATTTTGGAGTCTCTGGGTAAAGGAACCCTTGTGAACCCTTATGAACCCTAGTTACAAAGTCTCATGACCCTTTAAGTAAACCCCTAAACCCTAAACCCCTAAACCCTAACCCCTAAATAGATCCCTTACAGAACCCTCTAACAGGAACCCTTTAAGGAACCCCTCAAGGAATCCTTTCAGAAACCTTACGTACCAAGTAAACCCTAAACCCTAAACCACAAACCCCTAAACCCCAAACCCCTAAGCCCTAAACCCCCTGAACCCTGAACCCTAAACCCTGAACTCCAAACCCCTAAACCCCTAAAACCCTAAACCCAAGGCCCCTTCTAAAGTAAAGCCCACTCCCTCGCCGGGCCTTCGCTCTTCTTGGTCTCCCTAGTCTCTGCCATGGCCGCGAGGTCCTTCTCTTCGAGAACTTCCCTGGGCAGCGATGGGTTCCTTTAAGGTTTAGGGTTTAGGGTTCATTAAGGTTTAGGGTTTAGGGTTCATTAAGGCTTAGGGTTTAGGGTTCCTTTAAGGTTTAGGGTTTAGGGTTTAGGGTTTCGGGTTTCGAGAACTTCCCTGGCAGCTAAGGGAACCCTTAAAGGGTTCCTTTAAGGGTTCCTTTGGGTTCCTTTAAGGGTTCCTTTAAGGGATACTAGAAGGGTTACTATATAGGTTCCTTTAAGGGTTCCTTTAAGGGTTACTATGAGGGTTACTATGAGGGTTCCTTTAAGGGTTACTATAAGGGTTACCACAAGGGTTGTACTATAGAGGTTTAGAGTTCTCAGTAAACTGTCTGGTGCTTAGTAGGGACTCGGAAAAATGGATTTGGGGATTATTATCCATTCCTCCATTCCCTACTGAGAACCAGGCAGATTTTGAAGGGCCTATTTTCCGTCTACATAAAAGCCTATGCTAACGAAAAGCGGCAAGGTCTTCAGGGCTTCGGGCTGAGTGGGTTTAAGGTTGATCGAAGTAGGTAGGGCTTTATCATGTAAGGGCTGGGTGTTTTAGGGTGTTACGGTGTAAGGAAGTACGGCTTAGGTGTTCAGCATGTTGGCGCCTCCTAAACTCTTTCAAACCCACTAGACTCCCAATATACTATATGTGCCTTAATAATTAGAATAGGGCTTTCGGGCCCATTGTAGTATAACTATACAACCCTAAGGGTCCAAAGGACCAAATAATTAAGTACTTAGGTTTCGGATGGTAGTTATGCAGGCTACTATTTGGGAGAGTAGAAGATTATTAGGTACTTTGACCCTTAGGGCAACAAGGAACCCCCAAAACCGTGCTGCTAACTATTGAAGCCCCTATATGAGAGGACCGAGGCTTCGGTGTGTTTAGGGTTTTGGCTGACCTTTTAGTTGGTTATTAATGGCTTCTACCTTAGCCTACCAAACCCTACTTTTTTGCAGGTTCTCATTGTGAACCCTAATATGGAATGTATAGGGACCCTACTTTTTGTAGGTTTTAGTACGTAGGTTAAGGTATTGATACAGTTAACCTTACTAGGCAATTGCATTGCCCTGCTAGTGAAGCCGACCGAACCCAACGCACCGAAACCCACCTAAACCCTTGGATAGGCCTACCGAAAACCAATCTCTCACCCCCGACAGACATGAGACCCTCCCAAACGCCGCAATACCAATAATAACACTATA
Source organism: Symbiodinium sp. CCMP2592 (assembly GCA_905221615.1). Taxonomy (NCBI): domain Eukaryota; class Dinophyceae; order Suessiales; family Symbiodiniaceae; genus Symbiodinium; species Symbiodinium sp. CCMP2592. The sequence continues at coordinate 131,081 of CAJNDT010000597.1, forward strand.
AGAAACATGACAATACGGATGCTGACAATGATAACAACAATAATACCGGGACCTTAACAAATAGGATAGGGGATTGCGGGGTAAGTTACCATGCCATACTTACAATAGGGACCCCAAGGATTAGCCCCACGGAAGCATGGCATGCTTGTCTCTTGTCAACCCATGCATCATCTGAGGCGGGATGTTCGCCGGCATGTTCGCCCCTAAACCCTAAACCCCTAAACAATAAACACTAAACCCCTAAACCCTGAGCCCTAAACCCCTAAACAATAAAGCCTAAACCCTAAACAATAAACCCTAAGCCTGCGAAAGGCGAAAGAACCGATCCAGCTGCTGGCGCTCGTCTCATCGGCCTCCCGCCCTGATAGGCTTGGCGACCAACTCCATGCAGTTGGCAACTCTCTTACCTTTGGTTAGTAGGGAATGAAGGAATGAGGTACAATGACAAATACTATTACTACCATTCTATTATTATCTACTAACCAAAGGTAAGCTCTTGGTGGCACCGAGTGCCTCGAAGTGCACAGGGTTTATCACGGGTACAAGGTTTGACTCAGCAAAGTTTCTCCTGTCTTTGCAGTCAAGGCTGTCTCTCCCCCTGCAAGGCCTGCACCGTAAGGTCAAGGGGCAGGCATGCCAACCGCAGGCACAGGGAGGGCGAACCCCCGGCCGACAGATGGCTTTGAAGCACGGAGGTGCCAATAGGGGATTGCGCACGGTTTAAAGGGCTCCAAGATGCGAGGTTCTGGGGCGTCTGGGGCCTTTGGGTATACGTTCGCGGTTTCACTTCGTGTTATTCACCTGCTATCGAAGAGCCCGAATCAGAACTCGAGCGCATAGCCCGGAAGGTCCAAGAACTCCTTACATGATATGTTGTGTATTGGAATACCGTATACTGCGATCGAACATGACAAGAGACGGAAGGTCAGCGGACATAAGAGACATAACTTAGTCGCTGAGTTCATAAGCCCCCCAAAAGTGTACACTTTTAGTTTTATAGTGGGTGATCTTATCCAAAAAAGTGTAAAGTGTACCCACTCAGCTACTCAGATAAAAGATGCCTTCGGAGAAAAACCTTGAAGCCTTGAGCTCTAAGGCCCTTAGGGAGGCCTCTGCTGCTCCAGCTCCGCATCCTGGTCCAGGAGTTAGAGGAGTTTCGGCTTTAGGGTTTACTTGGAGGATCGTGGGACTTTGTAAGTAAAGTCATAAGTACCTTAATTGGGGTTATAAGTAATAAGAAATATAGTTACCTCAGTTATAACCCTAGTTACTAAGTCTCATGACCCGTAGGGGTTTGGGATTTAGGGGTTGGTTGGGGCGTTACAGACCTTGCTATTTGACGGGTCTTTGCGTCCCTGTTACAGTTGAGGTGTGTAGGGCCCAACCAAGACAGACCTTGTACTTGACGGGCCTTTTTTCGTCCCTGTTACAGTTGAGGTGTTTAGGCCCAACCAAGACAGACCTCGTATTTTTGCCCCTGTTACAGTTGGAATACCACGATGGTTGAGCCGTTTTTCAGGGTTCTAGATGAAGGGGCTTAGGATTTTTTCGGGCCAGGGATTTGGGGATTGGGGGCCGGTTTAGGGCTTAGGGATTAGGGCTTGGGGTTTATGGATTTGGGCGAAACTCTTCAACATATCGCAAAACGGTGCATTTCATGTGGCTTTATGTCGGCTTTTTTTTCAGGTTTCACCGGGATTGCAAGGGTGTTTGGAAAGCTTTCCGAAAGAATTCTACATTCTACAGGGTTTGAAAAGCATGCTGTAAGAGCTTGATAAGGCTCTATGAGGGCAGACTAGGGGCCTTCACAGATTTCACCAGGTTTGGGGGGTGTACCATACCATAATTATGCCGCTACTTTTGCCGAGGTACCATTGCCATTTATTCAACCTGCAAATTTGCGTCAAACAGGAGGTAGGCGAAGATATACTCGCAAGACTTGACTTCCATAAACCCTAAACCTGGTGGAGCTTGAGCGGTAAGCCTGGAAATCCCGGCCCTGTTGAGGGATTTAGGGTTCATAGGGCGTAGTGCTAACTAAAGCCCTAGTAACCTAAAGTAGCCCTAAACTCGTAAACTCTGCACTAAACCCTACTGTAATCCTCAGCAACCCTTAAACTCGACACCCCCAAGCCCCGCAAATCGAAGTCGCCCGCCTCGTAAGCAGCTTGGAATCGAGAGCCGACGATTGCCTGAGCACTGGGAGCAGGCTACTTGCTGCTTCGCTTGGACCGGCGCTTGAGGCTTTGTAAGGGCCTTGAGGGAGTACTTGGAGGATCATGGGACTTAGTAAGTGGGGTTATAAGTACCTTAATTGGGGCTATAAGTATATGAAAGTATAGTTACCTTATTTTAACCTTAGTTACTACGTCCCATGACCCTTTAAGTAGGCCACCGGCTCCCTGCTTCATTTTCAAGGGGCCCCCGAGTGTTGACGAGGGGCCTCGCTTTGTCTATGGCGTGTCAGCCATTGTCTGAGGGCCTTGAGGGTTTGGGGTTTCGGTTGAAGGTTTATATAGAGGTGGGGAATGCTAATGTAGTGCTCCTCCAAAGACCACAATTCGAAATTTCGGGGGGATCGACCTCGCCGGCCCTACAAGCCCAGAAGCCTTTATAGAACCCCAATAAAGCCCTGCAATACGACACTTCTAAGCCCCTCTTGTGTAAAGGACGATCACCGGTGGCCCAGGCTTCCAAATCGCTAGGCTTGAAGTCCCAAGCCTTGCATGGCTCGATGCGAGGTTGGCGGGATAGGGTTTCCCTAGACCTTAGCACGACATGTCGTTTCGGAAAGCCCGATTTTATGGTGAGGACCCTAAACCCTGACCCCCCCCAAACGCTAAACCCTGAACTCTGAACCCATAAACCCACTGGTCAGCCGAGATGCAACGGGGAGCGAGATGAGGACAATCCCCGAGAGGATGGTCAGGCCACCGATCTCAGTAGCAGGGGCTTAATATAAGGGCCTGAATAATTGGAACAGCTTTGTAATGTACTATCTGTCTAGAGGTTTGAGCTTTAATGTAGGGGCTTTAGTTTAATGATGAGAAGAGGGTTTCGGGACCCACTATACTATAACTATGATAAGGAACCCCCAAAATAGTATACGTAATTCTTAAGGCCCCTGCAGTTATGAGTCTTGAGGGTCTGTTCAGGAACACCGGATCAGCTGTACTAAGGCTGGAGCATGAGCTCGTCAACATTACCAATCCCGAGGCCGCAAAAACCTTCAATGCCCTGAACCATACCTTAGCCTACCAAAACCTACAACAAAGTAGGGTCCCTATAAATTCCATATTAGGGTTCATAATGAGAACCTACAAAGAAGTAGGGTTTGGTAGGCTAAGGTAAACCCTAAACCTCAAGCCTTGGACATCGAAGCCCTGCTGCAGCAGTCTTCACGGAGTCTGGAGCGACTACATTGGGGTTGGGAGATGCTCTGACCCCCCCCCCCCCCCGATCTTTCAAGTACGATTTGGGAGTTTCCGAAATTCGGTGGTACCGTATTTGGGGGATCCTTATAATGACTTTGTTGCGGGCTCATGAACTTGAAACACACCCAAATGCCTCAGATCACCCCCGCCCCGCCCCCGACCCTAAACAGCGAAAGGCGTAAAGGATCACAAAGCTCAGCTTCTGACAAATTGGCCCAGCTTTGTTGCCGGAACCTGCCGCCAGCGATGCCAAACAAACCTAAAGCGAGACCAAATCTAAAACCCCTAGACTGCAGCAGCTGATACTGTAACCCTAGATCCCTCAATCCCAAACCCTCAACCACCAACCCTAAAAATCTCTGAACCTACTCTACTTAGCACTCAAAGGCTCATGGGACTTAGTAACTAGGGTTATATTTAAGGTAACTATACTTATAACTACTTATGACCCCAACTGAGGTACTTATAACCCTACTTACTGAGTCCCATGATCCTCCAAGTACTTCGTATTACACTGTTAGAGGATCGGGGTCTCGGTCCTGTCTTCTAAACTTGGGCTATTCATGGGCCCCATAGTAGTCCCTTCTTGGGGTTCATATGGGGGGTGGTTGTCAAAATTACGGTCCCTCTTTGGGTCCCTAACAAAATACGGCATCAATTGTTTGGGGGTTCCCAAAAAGGGACCGTAAATTTGAGAACTACCCATATGTAGAGTCCTATAAGGTAATCCGAAAAAGGAACTACTATGGGGCCTCTGGGTAGAGTTGGCATGACCCCAACCGGGGCACCAAGCAAACCACAATTCTGACCTGCTGAGTCCCTTCCTAACCCTTAGACTCCCCCAGACCTACAGTAAACCCTGAACCACGAACATCCCAAATATGAGCCAGAATCCAAAGGAGACTGCCAGACCTACAGTAGACTCGAAAACCCAAACTCTAAACTCTAAACCTTCCAAATCCAAAGGACGGCCGCCTTGTCGCCGTAGCCGACCGTTGTCATCGTCACCACACACCTCAGCTCAAGGTTCGAGGTTTAAGTAATAAGTGGACTTACAAGTACCCTAGAAGGGGGTCGTAGTTGGAGTTGTGATAAGCCTGTAAAATACATGCCGACTGGCTTACTAAGTCGCCCCCCGTTCTTCCAAGCGCAGATAGACTCAGGTACCCTACAGACCTAGCTGCAAGTGCTTTCTGAATCTAAAAGGAAAAAGCAGCATCACTTTCATCCCACCCACAACCCAAAGTTTTCAAGTGAAAACCAAAAACCCACAAACTTCCCTCAACCGAAACATTTAATCCCTACATCCTCAACTCTAGTTGGCCTCTTGCGCCCCTTGTCTAGCTCACCGGTCAAAAACCCAAGGAAACAAAAGGTTGAAACTTTCAGAATCGACAACCGTACTTATAATAAGAACCCCAAAAAGTTGAAAAAGTTGAGTTTACAGCCGTAAACCCTAAACCCCGATAAGTTACCAGAGATCCGAAGCAGTGGGAGCCCGGCCACCACGTGGCATCCTGTCCCATGGGCCAGCCGAGAGGGTGTTAACCCCAGTTCTGGGCTTAGGGCTTTAGGTTTTAGGTTCGGTTTAGGGTCTAGGCTTTAGGGCTTTAGGTTTTAGGTCGTTTTGGGGGGGTTTAGGATGGTAGGGACGTAGGATTTTAAGGTTCAGGGTTCAGGGTTTAGGGGTTTGGGGGCTTCAGGGCTGTGAGGGCTAGGGTTTAGGGCGGTGGCCATGGCTTTTCAGAGCTCCAAATTGCTCTCAAAGTACCCATGCCAGTCGGTGGTGATGGGTTCAGGATTTCGGCCGGGGTTGTGGGTCTAAGTTCATGTTTAGGGTTTAGGCTTAAGGGTTCAGGGTCTAGGGTTTAGGGGACTTCGACCAGATGGTTCGAAGGCATTTTCGTTCAACAACTAGGCTTGCTGGTGGAAGCGCTATGCTGATCAACCTCCCTCTGCTGCGACGATGAATACCAACCAAGCATTGCCAATTGCACTCCCCCGGCAAGCCGCCCTAAACCCTGAAATCGAAACCCTGATCCGTAACCTAAACCCTGAAACTGTAAACCCAACACATCACAAACAAAAACGGAGTCTCCTAAACCCTAAACCCTAACCCTAAACCCTAACCCTAAACCCTAACCCTAAACCCTAACCCTAAACCCTAAACCCTAACCCTAAACCCCAAACCCTAACCCTGAACCCTAAACCCTAAGCCGCAACCCTAAACCCTAAACTGTGCTCTGGGTGACCCTGCCATAATCGACGCAAAGCCGATGGCAGAACCGTACTCGTCGCAGCAGCGCATTCCAATGGAGTCCTGGGCCACTCAACATCGAGACCTTCACGCACGGCTTGTATGAAGCTTTCAACACCCGCTTAGTTTGAAGCGTAGACTTTAGGGTACTTTTTTTAGAGAAAAGTTTATGGCGCTTAGGAACTTTCGTGTCGCAGGTAGAGTCCACAGAGGGTCTTTGATCTTGAGGGCCCCCTGGCAGCCCGGACATGCTTACACGACAAAGCCTCCTGAAACCTAAGAGCTTAGTGCTTCGGCGGAAAGATAACTTAAGGTTTAGAGTTTCGAGGGCGTTACCCTGAACCCCGAAACGCTGTAACCCTGAACCGTAAAACGCCAGGACCCTAAATCCTAAACCATAATCTAAACCCTAACCATGAGAAAAGCTATAGCCCTAACCCCTGAAACGATTACCCTAAATCCCATGCCCTATCCGTCCCATATGCAAGGCCTGGCGAGGCAGCATCACTCGGTCTGATGTTCCGAGGCCGTGGCAAAGTTGTGGTCTATACATTCCTGACAGGGGCTCAGCGGGTTCAGGGTTTCTTAGGTGTAGTGTAGAGGGTTTGGGTTTACCTGTAGTCTCCATTGTAGCTCCTTTTTTTGGCTTAGCCTATTATATAACTAGGATCCTATAAGGTAACCCCAAATTGGGTTATAGTCTCCATTGTAGTTCCTTTTTGGGGTTACCTTATAGGATCCTAGCTATATAATTGGCTAAGCCAAAAAAAGGAGCGACAATGGAGACTATAGGTAGGGTTTAGGGTTTAGGGTTGGGCGGCTTGGGGCTGTATATGGTTTCAGATTCTCCTGGCAGGGGCTCAAGTCTTACCTAAGGCCGGGATAACCTACCTTTTTAAGGATCTATACAAGGAAATCATAATAAGGAACCCTAAAAAGGTAGGTCATTCCGGCTTAAGGTAGGGCTTAGGGTTTTCATAGGGGTATATACAGAGAAGTTTCTGCAAAGAGTTTGAATTTAATAGTTTCCTAGCTTGAAGCTCTTTTCCTGATCGGTCCTTACGACAAAGTACCCTACTCCTTGCGATCTCCATCCGGCAACCTGCTATCAGACACTCTCGTGGCAATAGTATACAGTGGATCCCAGAAAGTTGGAACATGGATTCAAGATGATTAGTGCTAAGATTCCCTATACTTTACCTTAACGGCATGAGGATAATGATGTTCCAACTTTCTGGCTTCTACTGTAGGGACCTGGACTATCAGACTGGGGCTTTCACTATCAGACTGGGGCTTGAAATGGATTGAAGTTCTTAGACCATGCCGGTTTAAGGTATAGGGTTTTTAGTCATAGCAGCCTTCCGAAGCCCTGGAAGAACATGTCACAACTATCAAGCCCCTGCTACCACCGAAAAGATGAGGTCTTCGCAATCTCATGAGACTCATCGCATCCATTCTTCTAGTAATGCACGATCCTTTTCATTGGTATTTCGAACATGCCTTCATGGGTTATATTGTAGTAAATCTACAGATGTACATGCTGTCTTACTTTGTATGTATCTTTAAACTGGCGGCAGGTGGATCCGGCTACTAATTACGTGGATGCTGCTACTAATTATTCGTCCTATTTGCTGAGTTCAAAAGCCCCCCCCAAATAAAAGTGTACACTTTTAGCTTTGTAGTGGGAAGTCTTATCCCAAAAAGTGTAAAGTGTATCCACTCAGCTACTAAGTCGACCTCTGAAGCCCTGTACCTTGAACCCTCTAGCACTAACCGGCAATTTATGCACGGCGGACCAGTTCCGACCCTACACCCTACTTAAAGGCTCATGGGACTTAGTAACTAGGGTTATAAGTAAGGTAGCTATATTTCTAATTACTTGTAGACCCAATTAAGGCGCCTATAACCTTACTAAGTCCACTGATCCTCCAAGTGAGGCCTTCAACCATGCTACACCGCCCCATCAAGCCCAAACCTCTACGTGGCCAATCGACTCAGGCCTGTGGCTCGTAGCATAGGGTTCGTGTCGAGACTTCGGGGTTTAGGGCCATATAGAGGGGGGGCGTTAGTACTTGGAACAGGCTTTCGCTGTAAGTTTAAACTAAAAGCTATCTACAGCGCATCAGTGCATAAAGCTCGCCTCAGGGTATGCTGGGTTCGGACGGACCGACGAATTATCCTCCTTGTCTTTCAGCACCTCTACATCTCAATCATGAGTTAGGGTTCAGGGTGTTACTCAGGTGTCTACATTTTCAAGCTAACCTCCAAGCAAATCCACACAAGCCTCCTTGTGTATCGCAAACTCCGCAGCGGACATGTTTGCTATGTCTGGACCTGGGCATCTAGAGCTGCAGCTTATAGGGTTTTGGCTTGGGTGTGGAGTTGAGGATGCAGTCCTGTTTGCGCTTGCCTGCTCAGGATCTCGTAACAAAAGCATGCCCGGCTTCACATGGGAACATGCACCCATAGTTCACCGGTCCCGATGTCGATGCACACGAATGCTCTAGATGCCGCCTATTTGTTATTTTGACGCCACGGTCCGATCTTTCGCAAAACCCAGAGGCTCAAGAAACGAAAAGCGCAAGCACGAGGCATATTGGGAGCTTCTCGCTTCTCTGCGTATCTTGAGGGCACTAGGCGGAGCAGGCGCTCAGGACCCCTCTGAAACCTGAGCCTCAACATTGTTCGGCCTGCGAGTTTGTTGGTTTTCGGGCTCTGGGGATTCTGGGGTCTTTTTGTGTTATGCTTTGTACAGTTAGAGGCTAAACAAACACCCCGAAGCATAGAAGTTTGCAGACTGCATATTCTGATTGCCCAAACACTAAACTGTACAACAAGCATGCGCAGCAGGAACCACAACAACAATTCACAATGCTATACTGGTATGAACTTTGTATGGTTGTTGAGACATGGAGCTCGAAGAACACCGTATTCGTGCTACGCAGGTCTCTATGCTATATTACACCAACGGATTTTGCAGCCCTTACCACTGCTCCACTGCCACTCAGCACCGGGCAGTACATCTTCTCCGCATAGTACAGCAGGGAACTGGCAGGCTCACACAGTCGCTCACGATGGTTTTCTCTCTAGATGATCATCTGGGGACTTGACGCACCAGCCGCGAGTGTGTGAGAACGACTTCGGACAAGATGGGCAACCGGCTGCTGCCAACATGCTTCTTCCAAATGCATAGATGGCATCCAGTGCATGCACTCTGAGAGGCTCGATACCCGCAACGGGGTCGATGGCCTGAAGAGTGTGCCCCCGATGATCAGGAAGAACCTGAGCCGAACGGATCTCGTAGACCCTAAACTCTAAGCCCCTTGGCCTGTATCCTACACCCTATACCCTACTGGGAACAATGGCTCTCTGCCGGTGAAGCTTTTCGGGCAGCACGTACGAATATCTAGATTCCTATGTAATTCTGTTGGGTTGACCGCTATAACATAGAAGCGTAACTGCGACGATTTAAAATATATACTATTTTGTACATTTGGCAGTCTAGCTGTAGTACAATATCACCCCAACTCCTACGCTAATTCGAAAGGCACCTGTATAGTAACAGTATAGTGCATCTCAGCGCGTGTATCATACTCCAGGTCTACTGAACGGAAATATTACGAGTTATAACTGTCTCGGCTTATATTGACAGTATTGTGAACATAGAAGCCATAGCTAATGCAGAACAGGTGACCGGTGACCGGCGAGTCATGAACCCGAACCCTTTAGTGTGATTACTTCCAACTCCCCACGTAGATTCTTGGATGACTACAGCAGAACCCCCAACTTCGTCTTCCAATGGGTCTGCGAACACAAATCAACCTCAAACGACCTAAACACGCAAACACTTGAACCCTAAAAACCCTAGACGTAGACCCCAAATTCCAGACCAGAAGCATCTAACCCCAAACTCCTTAATGTAGGGGCCTTAATACTTAGAATAGAGTTTTTTTCTGGAGGTTCCTTATTGTGAGTCTAGTATTATATCCGCCCAAGCCCTATTCTACTTAAATAAGGCCCCTTTTTGTAACCCCAGTCTGGGTGGACATCCAGACCAGACCCCCTGGAGGATCTAGAAAGCAAATTCCCTAATTCCCTACAGTACTAAGGGTACTTTACAGGAACCCCCATTAAGGGATCTACTTTTTGGATCCCGGGGGGTCTGGGCAAGAACGACGGTTGCTGATATAAATCCTGCATTACCTTAAGGACCCTAAACTATGGGAATTATGGTATTTGTCCTTTTTATGGGTAATGCAGGATTTATATCATCAACCCTAAACCCTAAACCCCCCATATAGATCCCTTAAAGGAACCCCTCAAGGGTACCCTTATAGATCCCTTTAAAGGAACCCTAGGGTATAACCGGATGACTGGCCCCCTGGGAGTCGGACACGAGGATGGCAAGGGGCTGCACAGAAGCCCCTAAGCTGTGGATCATCACCGCCATCCTCAGGGGGCGTTGAGGGTTTAGGGGTTTTGGGTTTAGGGTGTAGGGGTTTAGGGTTTAGGGGTTTAGGGGTTTAGGGTTCGGGGGTTCAGGGGCTTACGGCTTAAGGTTTGAGTTTGGGGTTTAGGGTTCAGGGTTTTTCAGGGTTTAGGGCTCAGGGGTTTTGGGTTTGGGGTGTTTAATAGTCTAGGGTTCGGGGTTCAGCGGTTTAAGGTAGTTTTGGGTTTAGGGTTTAGGCTTTGGGGCTCAGGCCTCTGACCCAAACCTGTTTATGATAACTAAAGGCATATACAAATTAGCTGTGTATACAGAAACAACAAGTTCTTTCTCTCCAGATAGATAGGTAGATTGAGAGTTCTATGTATATATATATATATATACATATATAGATAGATAGATGTGTATAGATATATGTATACGGCGGATGACGGCAACAGACAATTGTCTCTTTCACAGTGTCTGTAGATAGACAGACGGCTGGATGTAGGTCTAGCGGTGTTGATGCAAACATAGACTTAGACATGCATATGTGTAGATACGCAGGCCAGCCAAGCAATCACAATATGCAAGTAAGCGCACTGTAGTGCATTGCATTGCACTGCATTGTGTTGCATGGCACTACACAATATGGCCTGACACTACACTGACTTGCATGTCTTTGGCACAATATGTTGCGCTGCATAGCCTGGCATGCAGCTCTTGCGCTCATCATGCCGAGGTAGTGACCCCATGGAGTATCTGCTGAGGCGAAAGATCCGAAAGATGCGGATGAGGCGCACCTGAAACGATGGCAGGGTTATGCTTAATCTTCGGAGCATTGATTCCTCTGATCAAGGTCGCCCCTGGGCCACGATGTTGTCAGACAACCGAGGGGCCTCAAATAAGCAGAGTAGATTTACGGGGTATACTACTTACAAGTACGAGAAAAAACCCAAAGCAGTATTCGTTTTTCTTCAGGCCCCTACCCCGCCCGGAGGCAGAAGTGAGTGGACTAATGAAGGGGTCTTAATCATCAGAAAAGGGTTTTGGGGCTCCCTTATAGTGAACTTGTATGAAGGATCTCTAATGGAATAGTATCGGTAACTATTTCGGCTTCTATAGTAAGCCAGAGACCCTTTGAAGTTCGGGTGCTTCGACTTCAGACAGGGCTGCATCGTGTCATACATTGAAAATGTCGGGGCCTTATTAATGAGAATAGGGTTCCTTAAAGGGGTACTCCAAGGGGTCCACAATGGATCTACAGTAGGGTTCTATACTTTACGGGCCGTATTATTATTAGTACTATTACTTGTTTTTGAGGGGTGGGGGTCGGGGGACCGTCAGTGTAATTCCTGTTTAATATACCCCCAAACCCTAGTCTAATTATTGAGGACCCTACATTACTTGATCTCGTTTTATGAGGTGCCCCTATCTTGTTCCCCTAGTTGAGCGAGCTCCAGCAAAAAAAGATGCTGCAAGGTGGTATCTCGTGTTGGACACCTGTAGTACAACACAAGTAATTAAAAGCCATCGCTCATATAGTTATGTGTATATATATATATATATAAATATATACATCTGTGTCAGATGAAACCATACGATTTGGGGATATGATGTAAAGTACAGAGGAGGAGTACTAACCAGTTGTGATTGTGCAACTACAACAACAAGCCCTCCAGTGGTTCGACTTCTGTACTAAACCCTTGCATCAAGCCTCATGGAAACAGTTGTAACCCTAAGCTAAAAGCGCTAACCCTAAACCTCTAAACCCTAAACCTCTAAACCCTAAACTTCTAAACCCTAAACCTCTAAACCCTAAACCTCTAAACCCTAAACTTCCAAACCCTCTAAGAGGAACCCTGCAGTATACTACCATCGTAGTAGCCGAGGGCCAAGCAGATCGAAGAACTCGGAGAGGGCCCTGCGTTGAAAGCGATTAAAGCTTCCTAAAAGGGAACCCTAAACCCTATTTGGGCGTTTCCGAAAAACAATCAGCACGGCATCTCAACCCATGGACGATCGCCTATCCCCAGACCCCAGACCCCTACCCTGTAAACTTATATAAACCTGCAGCCCAAAAACCTGAAACCTTGGTGCTGAGAGGCCAGTAGGGATGTCGAAGCGCCCCCCAAGTGACAGGCACTGTAAGGGCCATACTACTGTAGTCACTGGTCATAATAAGAGCTTGACGTATTTGATTGAATAGCTACATTAAATAAAGGAACGGTGTTGGCGCCGCAAAGTCAAGGCTTTTGGGCACAAGGGCTGGTGCTTTCGGCAGTTGGATTCCCACGTGCTTTTCTGGGTTGGCCTTTAAACACCCTGAAAAAATATTTATATATAGGGCCCCTTATAAACCCAAATAAGGAAAACAAAAAATGTCCCAAAATCCAACCTAGTTTTGCATTCCCTACTTCGGACCACTCAGACAATTCAGGGCAGCCTGGGGCCTCCTTGGGATGATTTGGGGGTCTCCGAAAATGAGGGGTACCCTTATTATTTGGGGATCCCTATACTAAGGATCCTACTATTTAGGGGTACCTTATTCTTTGGGTGTCCCTATGATAAGGATCCGACTATTTAGGGGTACCTTCTTATTTGGGGGTCCCTATACTAAGGATCCTACTATTTAGGGGTACCTTATTATTTGGGGATCCCTATAATAAGGATCCTACTATTTAGGGGTACCTTCTTATTTGGGGGTCCCTATACTAAGGATCCGACTATTAATTTAGGGGTACCTTATTATTTGGGGATCCCTATACTAAGGATCCTACTATTTAGGGGTACCTTATTATTTGGGGATCCCTATAATAAGGATCCTACTATTTAGGGGTACCTTATTTGGGGATCCCTAGAATAAGGATCCTACTATTTAGGGGTACCTTCTTATTTGGGGGTCCCTATACTGAGGATCCTACTCTTTAGGGTACTACATTAGGCTCCCACATTTTCGGAAACTCAGGGCTTTAGGGGTTTAGGGTTTATAATATAGGGTTTGGGGGGGTTGGGGTTTAGGGTTTAGGGTTTAGGGTTTAGGGTCATCCGCAGACCCGACAAGTTGACATGCCAACTTGCCACTGTCCAGTGTGAGAAACCCAAAGGGTCCAAGTATCATTCTGGTATATACTTATAGGGCATTTTGGGGGTCTAAGTATATACCATGATGATACTTGGACCCTTTGGGAAAGAGAGGTGATAAGAGCAAGGCATGTTTGCACCTTTAACGCTAATATAGGGGGCCTGGGGGCCCATAATGCCCACAGACTCCAAAACCACTTAATTAAGGAATATACCTTAAATCATATAAGGGGTCCTATTATAGTTTAAAGTATATTCCTTAATTAAGGGGTTTTGGAGGCTCTGGGTACTACAGTTACAATAAGGAACCCCGAAAAGAGTATTGGCAATTATCTAGGCCCCTCTATTATGCCTAAACCGGCTGTGCAGACCATACGGGGCCAGGGAGGAGTTCCAGCACGTCTCAAAGCCGAGGCTCGAAACAAAAACCGACTTTATAGCCCCTAACAAACCTTAAACCCAAAACCCTAAATCCAAAACCCATAAACCCAAAACCCATAAACCCTAAAAAACACCTTAAACCCAAAACCCATAAACCCAAAACATGAAACCTTCACGCCAAACCTAAGCAGTGAAATGTCTCAGGGCCCGGCCAGGAGCCCTTCCACAGACTGTGAGAGCAGCTCGACGTAGAATGGCAACACAGCCACCACCTAATGGGGTTAAGGGCGTAAGGCTTAGGGTATTTATATAGGTGTTTGGGATTTAGGGGTTGAGAGTGAGAATCAATCCATCCAGCTGTGCAGACCTCGAGCGAGGAACATCTCTTTCTCCAAACTCTGAACGACAAAAACTTAAGGAGCCGACATCCAGGATGTTCATCGGTGTCCTGCTCAAAGCCCAACCAGAACAGGGCACCATCATGTAGCAGGCCTTTCTGCAAGGAGTTATACAGTCATACCTGATAGGCACAAACGCACACACAGTGGCGCTCTTCCGGAAACCGTGATCGACAAAGTGCCTCTGCTTCCGAGTCTGCCAGGCGCCTCAGAAACTGTAGCCGCGTTGGTGCTCCAAATGCATTGCACACCCAGAAGCGGAGCAAGTACCTCGTGTTGAGTGGCGTAGGGAATGGAGGCAATCGAACATCATTGCTGTCGAGATTGCACTCTCCGCCAACTGTCCTACGGCGACGACGACGAAGACGACGACGACGGCAGCCTGCTGCCGCTCCTCGACTGTCGCTACGACGACGACAACGTGTGCTCCTGCTGCACATGCTGAAACTATCAGCTCCACTACGAAGCTGAAGTGTGATGTATGCACCTTCTCGGCGATGTCCTCTAACCAAGACGAACTGACCCAACATCGGCGCACTCGATGGTAAACACCAACGTGCTGACAATCTCCATATAGTACCAGCCTCTGTTGTGCAACGCATGGGAATAGATAAATAGGTAGATAGATATTATAGCTATAGATAATGCTAGATACATAGCTAGAAAGCTAGCTAGATAGCTAGCTAGTCAGCTGGCTAGATAGCTAGTGTGATAGCTAGATAGATAGATAGATAGGTGCAAGTAAGACAGATAAACACCTAGACCTAGACAGATTGATTGATCGATAGATAGATAGGCAGACAGAGAAATAACTGTGGATAGGTAGATAGATAGAGAGATAGATATCGATAGATAGATAGATAGATAGAGACAGATAGAGATAGATAGAGGGATATGGAAGAGATATAGATAGATACATTCATAGATACGGGAGGTAGCTAGGTTGATAGAGCAGTAGCTAACTAGTTATAGTTCGATAGATCGCCTGAAAGAACGAAACAAACAAAGAACGGAACACTCAATGAACAAGTAAGCAAACACATACATCGCCAAATAGCACAAACACCTAATAACGAAAGACCACAATAACGAGCACACACACATTCAGAAACAAAGAAACAACGAACTACATAAACTCAGGTAAATAGATAGACGGGTAGACAGATGCAAAGACAGGTTGATAGACAGGTTGATCGGGATAAACGTAAAGAGAGCGAGAGAGAGAGAGAGAGAGAGAGAGAGAGTGTGTGTGTGTGTGTGTGAACAAATGAGTGAGCGAGTGAGTGAGTCAGTGAGGGAAGGGGGAACAACCAATAACGAACCAAAAAAGCAGTCATGATATGAAGAAAATGTGTGTGTATGTACATATATATATATATAAGATCATGCATTCGTGCGTCATTGTTACTTAAAGTATGTCTGCACGCACATTCACATACGACCAGGTAAGAGGATCATGAGGGCTTCTCCCTGCTATAGTACTCATCAACACAATCCGGCGGCTGGTAGATTGCGAATCGGCTCAGGATTTTAAGACGGGCAGGTTTTGTGAAAATTACATTCTGAAGCCCACACCCACACCCGGACCACGGCAGATATTCATGCTGCAAGTCATATACGCAACATAAACAAGCCCACCCTAATCCCTAAACCCTACTCTCACCTCAACATCCAAGAAGTCCCGAGCACTGGAACCCGAATTTCAACGCCAAACGGCTCAAGATAAACCGTAGACCTCCCTAAACCCTAAACCCACCTACCAGTACCATGTGAGTTCTTGAGGGCCTTTGTCCTAGCGTCTTTTCCACGAGCACCTCCGACTCAAGGTTCACGGTTTCCGGTACATAAAGGGTTTAGGGACCCGAGACTCTAAACCCTACCTTAGCCCTGAATAACCTACCTTTTCAAGGACTGATATCAGGAAATCATAGTAAGGAACCCTAAAAAGGTAGGTTATCCAGGGTGAAGGTAAGCCCTAAACTCGGATGCCCAGCAACCTAGGAATCAACAGGGCTCCCTTTTTGGTATTGGGTAACTTTATAAGGAACTGAGGACTACAAAAAGGGAGTAAGGGTACTACTGGGCATGCTAGTGAACCCCAAACTCCCCAAACCCTAAACCCGAAACGCCAAACCCCTGGACCGAAATGCATCGCCTGTCCAATCAGCGAGACTGGGCTCAGCCTTGGAGGGAATCTTCGAGTAATATCGGGGTCTGACTCATTAGAATAGGGTTCCTTTCAAGGGGTCCGTAAGGGCTACCGTAGGGTATAAGGGATCTATAAGCGTACCAGAATATTGGGGCATGAAACATTAGAATGGGTGTAACGCTGAGGGTATAGGAGTTTCGGGTTTCGGATTCGCGACAATCATTTTCGCATTTACGGGCTTCAATAAGGAGAACATGGTTTCGGCATAGACCGCAGTGGGGTTACATTAAGAAGCCTTAAGGATTAATACCACTGCAACAAAACATTCAAGCTTCTATATTATAGGTTTATCTTCTTTGCTCTCTGCGCGCGCGCGTGGGGGGGCGGGCTTTTTCAGGCTTCCGAAACGCTCGAGCGCTTCTTCCTTGGTTTTGTTTCTAGCAGTCCCCAGAGATCCCAACATCCCGTAACTAAGGAATATAGTTACCTTAAACCACAAAATGAAGGCCCCTATACTTTAAGGTATATTCCTTAATTGAAGGATATTGGGATCTCTGGGGCAGTTTTCGGTTTTTCGCAGTTGTGGGCCTGGGAGGCTACTGTAGGATCTTTACTAGCTTTGGGGTTTGCGCCGTGGGCTTAGAGAAAGCTTGACGATGCCTGATTCAGTTCAATCGCAATGATAGCACCTACTTTGGCTGCCACAAGCATCCTTAAAGCCAGAAAATACACTAAACTAACATGGGTGCTAAACATCACGTTCATTCATGCCGCAAGAGGAAGCGGGGTTGTCCTAACCGAATTGCCGAAGCAGGAGGAGTCGTAGATCTTTGCCTCCTGTTTTCTTTGAGGGTTGAGGGCGGTTCTGAGGCTCACTCAAACAGCCCAGCCTGCCCCCGCGCAAAGCAAAGCGTCTTTGTTTGTGACTCGATCTGGCTTGAAGTATAGTTCGTGACTGCGACATGCCACAAATTTTGTAGGGCTGCGGCTGCTTAAGCCTTCTCATGGTTTGAGGTGTGTAGGGCTGTCTAGGCGAAGTTGAAAGCAAAAAGAGGAGCTGTAACTCACTCTAATGTGCTTAGACTAGTAGGAGATTGCAGGCTTTGGGTTCGGGGTCTCTGGCTTGAGGCTTTAAGGTGACGACGTGATGTGCCGTGAACTTCGAAGCACACCCCATCGCCCGAATCTGACTATGTCCCAAATCAAGAATCCCAAACCCTTCATGCATCGGCGCCTCTAAAACGAAGCTTGCGATGGATGCGCAGATCACTACGAGGATGAAGTACCTTGTGCAGTTGTCAGGTTAAGTCTGTGTCAGTTTTTGTATAGTACGTTATGATTCAAATGCTCGCGGCCCAGACTTGAAGGATCATGGGACTTAGTAAGTAAGGTCATAAGTACCTCAATTGGGGTTATAAGTAATTATAAGTAGCTACCTTAATTCTAACCCTAGTTACTAAGTCACATGGCCCTTTAAGTAGAGTCCGGCAGTTTTGGTGCCGGGTTCTTGTGAAGGGCCTACTTTGCCTACCAGAATTCATAAGGTAACGGGCTTTCGATACTCTGGCACCTTATAATTGTAAAGTTCCTTAGTTTTCGGTTTAACAAGAGCCCCCGATATCCCAGGATATCACGTGTATAATCAGGATCCTCAAGCTCCAGTAATCCGTATTCCAACATCCGAAACGCCCAGCACCACCCCCTCAATACACAGTTCCACGATCATAAACTCCTAAAGCCGCTTTTGCAAGGTGCATGAACGCTCCTCACAATCCCCTGTGCGAATCTGTGATGCACTAACCTATGACTCTATGACGAACCTGTTTACCTTACACCCCAAACCTGTGAATCAGTGAACGCGTGATTTACAAAACTCGCGCTTTGAATCGCTCCCCGCCTGAGATCCACGGTTCTGGATCTCGAATCTATAGAACCCATTAACTGACCAGAGACGGACCCCAAGAAAGCTTGCGTAAAGGGTCGAGGGACTTAGTAACTCGGATTATAATTAAGGTAACTATGCTTATAATTACTTATAACCCCAAGTAAGGTAGCCATGATCCTCCAAGTGGAGTACAAGCCACAAAGGTATGACAGCCAGAGGGTCTCGACAGATGTTCGGGGGGCTGCACGGCGTCACCCCCCCAAGCCCTAAACGTTTTCAAAAAACCCTAAACCACCCTCAACCCTAACCCTCTCTCAACCCTAGGTACATCCTGAAACCCTTTACTCAAACCTGAAACCCTTCACTCAAAACACCTTTGACCACGGCCGTCGCCGCTTCTCCAGTGGGAGTCAGGGTGTGAGGTATTGAAAAAAGGCCCGAGAACTGAGGCAACTTCAACACTCATGGGGCGCGGCAGGCTAGACATACTGGCGTGTATGAATGTACGTGTGTGTGTGTAGGTATGTATGTATGTAGGTAGGTATGGATATATGTAGACTCGTAGACATGTAGACATGTAATTACATGCATGTAAGTCTGCATACTTGTGTTTCCACAGGTATATGTAACTATGTGTGTATTTATGTCTGCATATTTGTGGATTATCTGTATATGTATATGTATGTGTGTGTGCATGTACGTACGTACGTACGTATGTAACCGTATATGTATGTATGTACGTGTGCGCAATGCAATGTAGTAGTGAGAATCACAACGTAAACACGTCACATATGTAAAGGCGCGTGCAAAGCAATGTCATGCTGTGTAATGTCTTGTGAGGTGCCATGATGTCACATAATGCAAGGCAAGAGAATGTGGCGCGGCGTGGTGAAATCCATACACACTCGCCATCTCGCTCTGTGGATAAGGTATCAATCAAAGATCTAAATCGACAAAACACAGGTACATGTATTACACACATATTAATGTACACACATGCATGTACGCATGCGCCCATCCATACATACGTGTTTGTGTTAGTATGCTGCGAATCTCTTCCAGGATCTAGCTCACTCCAACTCGCATTACTTCCTAAACCCTAAACCTAAACTTCAGTGTTTCTGGAATCCATGAGCCATGATGGATCCTTCCTGCAAACCAGCTCGGGCCCCAGCGAGAAAACTTGCGCGAAGGTACTATATGATGGCCTGAGTGACAGTCTAGGGCTTTTTTTTGCTTCAGGGTTTAGGGCTTCTTGGACTTTAGGGTCTCGGGGTTTTAGAGGTTTTAAGGTTTAGGCGTTTTGGGTTTAGGGGTTGTGGGGTTTAGGGCTTAGCCGAAATTTGTATAGGGTCTGAGTGAGCAACGGTAGGAGCGGTAGGACAGCAGAGCGGGGTCTCAAAGCGCCAAAGCCGCTGCACCCCACAAGATGCAGGTCCCAACGTGAAGATTGGACCATTTTGGGTCTTGAAATAGACTCGAGATTTTCCAAAAACCCTGACGCACATACCTTGGGTACTGCCCCCACTCAGTAACGGTTGGATAGTAATCATAATATAGACGTATTAGGATCTTAGTAGTAGCCCTATTATAGACTGTTACTGTATGGGGGGGGGGGCAGTACACAACCCATACCAAATCCACATCTTGCATCTTGAGTGAATGCCATCGGACGGACCGGGTAAAGACCCTGACAACCCATCTCTCGACCGGAAGATTCAGGCATCCGCACTGTTTAGGGTTTAGGGTTTAGGGTAAGTCAAGCTTGTGGGGTGCTGTTGGTGACCATCCCCGTTGCGGTCTCTGCCGTAGCCTCCTCTTTCGAGGACCATGAGGACTTGATTACAGGGCACTTGCGGGGTCATGGTAGGACAGGGACCCAGAAGGACAATGGTTTTGACTGCCCGGTTCTTAGTAGGGAATGGGGGAAAGGGTTATGCAGACTACTATTGGGGATTGTATAGGGCCTACTATTTGGATTCATTCCCCCATTCTCTACTAAGCACTATACGTTAGGTACTGCCCCCATACAGTACGAGTCTATAATGGGGCTACTATTAAGGTCCTCAAAAATCTATATTATGAATATTATTCAACTATTACTGAGTGGGGGCCGTACCCAAACTATACGGACAAGCAAGATGTCAAGTCCTGCAGGCTCTGGCATTCCTGCTCGGGCCTCTCAAATCCTGCAAACCCGAGCTGAAGACAACAATCAAAGTCTTAACAGAATAGTCTAGGACAGAACTGTTGTATTAATGTAAAACCCAATAATCGAAACACCTAATCAAAAAAACACAACCCTGACCCCCAAGCCCCACAACAAGGAACAACGAAATTCCTCTTGTCTGCAAAGGCTTCAACCCCAATTTCCAAAACAATACACCAAGAGCTCATCAAGACACAAAGCGAATCTGAAGCTTTAGGATTTGGCGTGAGGGTTTAGGATTCACCCTAAACCACTGACCCAGACTCATACTCACAGCCAGCCAGGCATGCCTCTACGGCCGAACTTGCAGGTCTTTCCGCATTTAAGCGCCAAAAACCACCGGAATGGGACGTCGGCAACGAACAAAATGCTCGCTAAAGTGCCGGAGCCTTTCATCACAGGTTCGTACACAAAACCTCAAGCTTCCTACGCCCTGAACCCCAAATCACATCCTGAAGCTCTATGTGCCAGACATCCAGACTCCAAACTCTTGAACCTTGAACTGTAACCCACAACCCTACAGGCCGAAATCCTGAAAACCCAAATCGAACCACGTAATAAAAAAGCTGTGCCAAAACCCATGAAAACAAACAACATCCTTTGCATAAAAGCTGCTTCAACCCGCACAGGACCACACCGGTGGCCCTTAAAGTTCAACCTCTTCAAGGGAGCCCTGCAGAAACTTCACTTGGGGCCCGGCTCTTCGAGCGTCAGAAGAACCTTTTGCTGCCAAGTTAGCTCGCCCTGGAGCGGCAAAAACTTCGGGTAGGGTTTAGGGTTTATAGGGTTTAGGGTTTAGGGTGTGGGGTTTATGGTGTAGGGTTTAGGGTTTAGGGTGTAGGGTTTTAGGGTTTAGGGTTTCGGTTTGTAACCTTAGAGTGAACCACGGAAAATTGGAACATGGGTTTACGATGCTTCGTGCTGGGATTCCCTGAACTTTTAGAGCATGAGGAATTTGCTGTTCGAACTTTCGGGTTGTACTCTAAACCCTAAACCAGGGAGGGACTTGGGCTCAGGGTTTAGGGCTTAGGGTTTCGGGTTTAAGGGTTTAGGGTTTGGGGGCTTAGGTTTAGGGAATAGGGCTGGCTAGGAGGCTTTTTCACGATCTGTAATCGTGTACACCACTAAATCATTCACACCCTTTGTGTAACAACTTAATAATAGGATCCCCAGTAATTGCTGTCCTGAGTCTACACTAGCACGCGCATTCCTTCTGCCCCTGGCGAACCCTGTAAAGCCCTAACGCCCTCATGATCACTCTGACCGGTGCAAGGTTGTGGGCGTGCGCTTGACAGGATTTGTAGTGAACTCCAGAAACTTGGAACATGGTTTTCGGATGATTAGTGCTAGAATCCCCTGTCCTTTGCCTTAAATGCACGAGAAAAATACTCAATTAAACCGAATTCCTGCAACGCGCCTCTAAGACGATGGTGCCGGCTGCACCTGCCAGCTTGAGAATAGGGACATGCAGTTACCTTGGATGCTTCAGTCTTGTGGCTAATGATTTTGGCTGTCGGTTCCAGGATTTCCAGCTGCGCGTACCTCCTCCTAAACCCTGAACCCCAATGGGAGTTTCCGAAAATAGGGGACCCTAATATAGCACCTTAAATAGTCGGATCCTTATTATAAGGACCCCAAAATAAGGTACCCCCATTTTCGGACACTCCATAATCGCGGAGAATCAGAAGGAGCTGGCTGGCTGCTCGGGGCTGCGTGAAAAGCCTCTACACCCATAGTCCACGCTGTACTTCCTTTTTGGCTAGGCAGTTTTAGGGTTAGGATTCTGTACTACAAAGTTGGTTAAACTTTCAAGAAAGGAACTACAACGGAGACTATAAGCACCGCGCCTAAGCTAACAGACACCTCAGTTCGAGAACCCCAGGACATGCAGCAAATCCAAAGTCGCATGCATGAACCTGGAACTTGAGGCAATCGTACCGAAACAATGCCCAACGGAATGAAGGATAGCAGTAATTACCATAAAACGACTAGCATGACAGCTGCTAGCACATGCGCACCGATAGCACGCGAAGAAAATGACAGTGGGGAGTCATGGGAGGCCCACGCGGGCTATGGGCATTTTTTCGGATGGCAGGCGCCGGGGTATCGGGTTGACCCAGAGATCAACATACCACAAGTGCCCTACGATGCTAACACTGAACCCTAAACAGCCTACAAACCCAAAGCCCTCCCACATGCCCTAAAACATCCGCAAAATCTAAAGCATAAGAACCCCGAGGTCCTAAAAAACACCTTTAAACTCAATTCACTTAGCCCAAAAGATCTCTAACCCTAAGCCCCAGACCCTACCCTAAGCTCTTAAACCCTTCCCGACTCGCATCACCTTGAACAGTGGTGGTTGCAACCCCCTGGTCGACATCTTCTGGGGCGACCTCGGGCTTCTTCGCGCTGGGAGCGCTCCGGGAGTACCAGGGCTCCCTTTTTGGTACGGTTAAGGTTTAGGGTTTAGGGTTTAGGGTTTAGGGTTTAGGGTTTAGGGATAAGGAAGGGAATAAGGGTACTACTGGGCGTCCTGGTACAGTCGAAGCCCAAAGGTTGGAAACCCCATAGCCTCAATCCTTAAGAGTAAAGGGAATCCCAGCTCTATTTGGCCTTAATCCAGTTTCCAACTTTATGGGGTTTACTGTAGACTCTAAGCCCTGAACTCTATAGGGATTATGGGGTTTACTGTAGACTCTAAACCCTGAACTCTATAGATCCCTAAACCCTAAACCCCTAAAGCCCTCAACCCCAAACCCCTAGTTTACTGTAGGGTTACTTGGAGGATCTTAGGTTCCTTAAAGGGCTCCTTAAAGGGATCTACTTGTAGGGTTCCTTAAAGGGATCTATAGGAGTTTAGGGTTTATAGTCTACTTGGAGGATAATGGGACGTAGTAAGTAAGGTTATGAGTACCCTAATTACCTTCATTATAACCCTAGTTGCTGAGTCCCATGACCCTTTAAGTAGGATTTACGGCCTCGGTTTCGGGTTTTAGGGTTAGGGTTTAGGTGCTTATAGGGATTGGGGTCCAGGGGTTTGGGGTTTGGGATTGCAGTTTGGGTTTTAAGTCTAGGGTTCAGGGTTTATTGCAATCGAGGTCTTGACACATATAGCGGCTTAGCAGTGGGAACCTTCAAAGTACAAGCGTTCGACAAGGGTGCTATGGATAGAATAGAATAGGGCTGGGGGGATGATAGGATAGAGCATTATGAGGACTATAGCTTAGCGTTTGCGCCTGACTAGCTCTACCTCTTTGGATTTAGGGCTTGTGGACGCCTTAGCAGCAATATGATATAGTATACTACAGCATAGCATAGCCAAAATACCGTACAGGACATGTAAGCCTGAGCTTCTCCGGAGGCGAGTTCACATCGTAGAGCCAAGGCTCGCAGCCACGAAACTTGAAGACCCTTGCAACGTTCGTGCATTGCCTCTTGCGTGTACCACTTGAGGCCAAGACCCAGACCCAAGGGAGGATCTAAAAAGTAGATCCCTGAATGGGGGTTCCTATAAAGTACCCTTAGTAGTATAGCGCCCCAATTTACGGGATCTACTTTCTAGATCCTCCCGGGGGTCTGGGGAAAGCTGCGTTCTCGGACGTAGGGGCTGACAGCTTGCAGCTTAGGGCCTGGAGCTGATCACATGGGAGTTTCCGGGACTTAGGGTTACCTTATTTTGGGGCCCTTATAATAAGGATCCTACTATCTATTTAGGATACTATGTTGGGGTCCCCTTTAAAAAAATACAGAAAAATATAGGACATGTTTCAGCCTTATAGAAATCTACTGGAACCTAGCCTATGCTAGAACCCGCTCCTTCTACAAATAGACAGGCCAAAAAAAGCCTGAAGACATATAGAAGGCTCTTCAAGAAAGGTCACTATACTGTCCCTAAAGCGTTCCTTTAAGGGCGCCTATGAAAACCCTAAACCCCAAACCCCAAACCCATAAACCCTAAACCCATAAACCCTAAACCCATAAACCCTAAACCCTAAGCCCACAAACCCTAAACCCCTAAACCCTAAACCGAAGAGCCCCGGCCAGGCTCCTGGCCGAGGTCACACTGTTGATCCGCGCGTTCGGGCTTCTGCCGGATCGAGAGGCGGCCTGTTTCAGGGTCGTGCGGTTGATGATGTAAGTCCTGCAGTACCTTAATGACCCTGGAGTATGGGAACTATGGTATATTCCTTATGATGGGCAATGCATGATTTATATCATCAACCGCAGCGTGCCTCTGGTCGATGCCTAAACCCGAAAAGTAGGTAAAATAATGGCCCACGGGTGCAGGGTTATTGATGGGTTTAGGGCGCAGGGTTGATGAGAGGGGGCTGTTATCAGGGATTCATATGGTATTTGCATCTTGTTTGTGGTCAATCGTGTCCGGGTTGGGCTTGGGATTTGCTGTCACGTGGACCGAAACTTGGAATGCCACCTCGCCGTGGTCTCAAGGGTGCCCGAAGGGGTTTGATGTAAATACCAACGGATCCAATGCCTTCGTGACACCCTCTCTCGATGAAGTTTAGAAACCCCATATCCTACAAGTTAAGCGCATAAAGCCATATTCCTGGAAGCACCTAGATCCCAAACCCCATCCCCTAACCCTATAGATCCCAAATCCCATCCCCTAACCCTCCACCATGAACTCCAAAGCCCCACAGTCCTTTAAACCCTCAAACCAGCAAAGAAAAACACCGAAACGCCCTACACCCACCCTCGATGACTGGCACCCGCACCTCCTCCCATGCTCGCTCGCGCCTCCGGTACACGCGCAGTTCCGGCCGAGATTTTGAGGTCGAAGTTTTAGGATCTTCTTGTCGTTGCTGGTATGCTTATTATTCTTGTGACGGCTCTTGCGTCTTAGGCTTATTCTCGTCATTGTAACAAAACGCGCGAGACTTTGGTGGCGCTTGCTACCACTACGATCATTGTAACTATGAGTGTGATGCTTAGTTCTTGTTATCTTGTTGTATCGAGAACATACTCTCGCGCGCGATGGCAATGCGTGCAATATTGTTACGATTGATGTTACTTGTACTTACATCGCACTATGATTTTAGATACGGCTGCAACTTGGCTGTGTTGATGGTTGCTTCGAGTGCCTTTCAGGGCCACTGACATGGATAAGGCTCTTGCCGCTCGGTGATTCGGTTTGGGTTTAGGTTTCTATGGTATAGGGTTTGGGTCGCCTTGCGGGTACTGTAAGTACCGTTGAGACTGCTTGCAAGCACGATCAAAAAGCCCTATTTCCAAGTATCCATGAACCTTGAAGTCTTCAGTGGGTGTAACTACGATGACATTCTTGCAACCGCTAACTAGCTCTCCAGCATCGATAGATGGCACTGAGGTCTGTATGCAGTATATGCAAGGGCCATGCGACGTGAAACGGAGATTCGAAGGTTGGCCTTGGGGTTGCGAAATGGTGCGGCGGTTCGGGTTTAGGATTGAGGTCACAGGATAAGGTCTCGAGATAACTTAGTACGACTGCGTGTAGCTGCAGCTGGAGGTTTGGAGGTTCATGGGGCTTCGATTGCGCTCGCGTTTTGGGGACGTGTATAGCCTGGAGGTCGCTACTGCAGCTTCAGTCGGAAGGCTCCGACTCTAGAAAACTTACAAGCATAAGCCCTAAGCCGTCTGCGACGGAATCTTTGTCACTTGAGATACCATTGGCAAGAAATGCCGTGCCGCGGCAAGGATTTCACAAAACATCGCCGCCAAGAGCCTCAAGCCGATAACCCTGTTTAGAGACCCATGCACCTCTGATGCCACTTTTCCCCGTGCATTTGAGGCTGAGCCGAGGCATCTTCCCTTGCTCTGGTAAGTCGAGGTCGTGTACAGCGTACACCCCATGGATGGGTGCATATCCTGCTTGGACATCAGAAAGGTCTCGTCTTCTCCTCCTGCCGGCGCTTGTTGCTGGAGTCTCCTTTCCGCCAGCTGCACCCTAAACCCTAAACCCTAGTCTCTCGCGGACCCATGGCGCATCCTCCGCTCAGACAACTGCACAGACTGTACATCTTGAAACCACTGCGCATAATGCTTCTATGCGGGGTTCAGTGACATGCCCGAAAAAGAAGAATCAGACTCCAAAAGATCAAGAAGCGTCTGCTGTTCACCTCAAGCCCGCAAGCTCAAGCTTGAAATTCGAAACACTTGGACCCTCACGACACAGAGAGCCCCCGAAGTGCGAAACCTTAAACCCTAAACCTCTAAACCCTACCTTAACCCCAAGTAACCTACCTTTTTAAGGACTTACATAAAGAAGTCATATTAGGGAAGCCTAAAAAAGGTAGGCTCCTCAGGGGTCCAGGTAAACCCTACGAAGCCCCAAAGTCTAAGTCTGAGACATGTAGGACCGTCTCGAGTAGGATACCCAGTAACCTAAGAATACAAAGGCCTCTCTTTTAGGGTTTAGGGTTTAGGGTTCTTTTGGGATGGTTTAGGGTTTAGGGTTTAGGGTTCTTTTGGTATTGGGTAACTTCATAAGGAACCTAGGACTGCAAGAAGGGAATAAGGGTACTACTGGGCATCCTAGTCGAGTAAGGCTTAGGTTCAGAGGCTCAACTGTGCCTTAGTCATTAGGGGCGCAGGTCCATAGCAAACTCTGGAAAACTATCCAAGCTTCAGCCCAGAAACCCTAACTCTGAACCCTATAATTCTAAACCCTACCCTAGAGCCTAACTGCACAACCCTATATAAACCTGAACCCCATAAGGGAAGCATCAAATCTGCGGTCCAGTTGCCAGGTATTGCTCCGACGATTACCGCTGCTTTCGGCGCCTTTGCCCGGTTTCTGAGCTTAGGGTTCAGGTAAGATGAAAAGGCCCTTGACTTTTGGGCCCAAAGCCCATACGATATATGGCTTTGAGGCTATTTTGAGCCTTAGGGCATGCTCCAGGATTCAACGGAGTGGATTGTACGGCATAGGTTTAGATGGTTGGAGTTTAGGCTTCAAGCACATCCTCTCTTTGGTTCGGTCGACTTTCTGATCAAGGAGCCCTCAGCCCACCACCACGACGCATATTCTAAGGCTTTGGGGGGGGGCATGCAGGTTCGCTGAGATATGTTAGCCAAGCCTTTGGGTTAATAACGAAAGTCACAAAACCAGGATGGCTATGATTCCCTGAGGGTCCATGTACTCATATGGTATATACATTGGCCTTAATGTAGTCCCTATATAGGTATTTTGGGGCTCATGTATCTCTATATGGATACATGGACAGCTAGGGATTCTTATCATCACCACCGACATCTTCTCGCGATCATGCCATTCGTTAAAATCAACGTAGTCCTGAGGTCTCGACCTCCTCGTCGCTGGGCCTCGTTGGCACCTGAGCAGTCGGTGGTCGGTTTTGGGATACGCGTAGCTCTCTACATCAGGTTTAGGGTTTAGGGTTTAGGGTATTCAGGGCCTCCAAAAAAACGCGAGAGCAAAAATCAAGATGGGGATGTCTTAAATAGACCCCTTATAATGAGGCCCAATTATGTAGGGATATCCCTATAAACTGCTTATGTTTATGTCCTTCTGAGCTTTTCCATAATTTTCGAGCTTTCATGATTAGGGTACGTTTTAGGGATCTTTTTGTACGGGTGTTGTACTATCTTGGGGACTTAAAAACCTAATTTACAGAACTACCCATACGTTGACACATCCCGAAACGCGAGCCGTGGTTTCGCGTGTTGCTCGTGTACTCGGCTCACATGTAGCTGCTGCTGCTGCCGCTGCTGCTGCCGCTGCCGCTGCCGCTGCCGCTGCCGCTGCCGCTGCCGCTGCCGCTGCCGCTGCCGCTGCTGCTGCTGCTGCTGCTGCTGCTGCTTCCTCTGGGTGCACAACTAGGGCAAGATCCGTAGCCGTAGCCACAGCAAGTTGGCTGGACAACTTGTCGTGTCCATTTCAACCTGAGTTCCGTCGTAAGAGCGTAGTAGAATGAGCGACACACGGGGAGCTTTGTCCAGCTCTCGATCATGACGTTTACACTGTCATTGTGAACCACAGTCAGGCGATTGCCTTCAGAATCATGATGGGGCCAGGCCGTGAGAACTAAGTTCTAGATAGTTCACACGAGCAACCACAGCAACATGAAGATGCCAAGTAATGATGACCTGAGCCTGAATCACTCATGCCCTCGATCTTGGCCTACGGCTCTCTAATCCCTCAACGGCCCTAGGCTTTCTTCCTGCCTGTCCTGTCCCGAGGAGTTCTCAACCCACAAACCTAAACCCCAAAACCCCTAAGCTCGACTGTTTGATCCTGAATCCCAAATCCCGACAACCCCGAATAGAAATGAAACATGAGTAAGCCTTGTACCAAATCAACTCACGCTGATACCGAGGCAGATGCTGACTGTCAGCATTGCGGGCCATGCGGCGGAAGCATTAGTATGGGGTCTTAGGGTTTAGGGCTTGGGCTTCAGGGACTTAAAGCAAGCCTTGTTGGATGTAGGGCCAAGCTTTCGGGTTTGGGAGTGGGGGCTTGGGGCCTAGTATGTCGTGAGCCGTTCTAGGGTTGATCCCATTCAGTGCGGCCTGAGATCTATTGCTCCAAGCTTCCACACGACATAGCTTGAAGTTGTGCGAAATCTACAAGGGAGTTTCCCAAAATAGGGGACCCTAATATAGTACCCTACATAGTAGGATGCTTATTATAAGGACCCCCAAATAAGGTACCCCTAATTTTCGGAAACTCCCACAAGGTAAGGATCAAATTGGAGTCGTTGGCTCCGGCTTTGGGGTTCAGGCCCTGGGTCAGAAATGGATCTTGGTTTTGCCTTGTACATATGGAAGGTTACATTCTAGAGGTCCTGCTCTTGGGGTCAATAGTTGTCTGGAACTTCCATATGTGCCGGTTTAGTATGTTCACAAGAGCTTCTGGTTCTGATGGCTGTGCCGGTGAAACAAGCCCTTGTTCCAGGTGCCAATGGCTGCAGGGTTACTCTGCAGACATATTGCTTCAGAAAGCACGGCAAGCCTGATAATATAGAACACGAAATTTCATTAAAGCAATGTTCCAAATCGGGCCAAGGGTTCAAGCCTTCTGCGCTTGCGGCCAGATCGGAGTAGCGCGTCGTTTGGCCGCCATTATGAATCTTGGGTCTCAGGGGTTTCAGGTATTCTACTACAGGTTTTACGGAACTGCCAAATAGTAGTATAGATAATTGTTGGCCCCCATATTCACATCCATTTCTGATGTTTGAATTGTCAATCCTTCAAACCAAAGTTCATTTCGGGCCAATGCAGAGGCTGGCTTATGCTTTTATTTTGGGTACGGCCCCCCATACAGTAACCGTCTATAATAGGGCTACTATTAAGGGCCTTATATATCTATATTCTGAATATTATCCAACTGTTACTGAGTGGGGGCCGTACCCAAGTTTTACTGACAGAGGAGATACTGAACTTGGTCCTATGCTCCCACGACAGTGAACTAAGTTGTAGCGTTCAGCTAAGCGTCATACACTCGAAGCTGCCCCCACCCTGTAATAGTGACTATAAGGATTATATTAGGGCCCTATTATATTCCTATTATACCACTATAAATTACAGGGTGGGGGCTCCTTCTAAGTCAGACAGGTAATGTCCCCAAACCACCACATGCCTCATCACGCCCATCAATCCAACCCCCGTATTGAGTCTCAAAATTCCGACCAACCCAACACCCCGCAGCTCAGCAACAACCAAACGGTCAAAGACGAAATCTCTGAAACCCGGCGTGCCAGCCGACATCTAAGCAACTTCATATAAACAAACTTTGAAAAACTTCTGCACGACCCTCCCGAAGCAAATCCTATCATAACCCTATAAAATCCGTCATGGTTCTATTGAAGCCCTTACTCAACAAATACGCAAGCGTTGCGATGGAAACATCCTGACGACACCGAAGGGAAGCCACAACTGGAAAGGGCTCACTCACCTTTTAAGTTTTTAAGTCCCCCCCCCCCCCCCCTAAAGGCCCCGACCCCCCCACCCCACTAGGGTTTAGGGTTTATAGGGTTTAGGGTTTAGGGTTCTTCCGGTCCCGCTTTGAAGCCCACCTTGAGTCGACCCTGATCCCAGAAATCGAACCAAGTCGGCTCACGGCCGACCTCGGAAGGGGCGTGGGGCTTAGGGTTAGGGTTTAGGGTTTATTGCAGGCTTTGGGCTTTCGGATTTTTAGGATTTAAAGTTTATAGGGTGCGGCTTAGGCTGAGAGTTTGCAGGCTTATAGGGCTTTAGGATGCTAGGGTTTAAGACTTATATAGGGTTTTTTAGGATTAAGGGCTTAGCGTTTAGGGAGGCTCCGGTGTAGGTCTACAGGGAATAGGGATTAGGGTATAGGGCTTAGGGTTTTTAGCTAGGTTTTGCAGCATGTCTTTCATGAGGATTCAAAGGGGCTTGCTTCAGCTGTTCGGGGCTTTTTGGTTTCAAGTCTTGGGTTCATGGCATCAAGGTTTGTTTGGCGCAGCGGGCTTCGGCTATTGGGCGGTGGAGTTTACGGCTTCAGGGCTTTATGCGTTTTGGTTTGTTTTGGTTTGCCGGTTTACCGGCTCCTTGAGGTTTGATTGAGCGTGTCTTCAGTTGTTGTTGGGCTGCGGTGTTCGCTGAATTCAACCGCTTACTGGTGCAGTGCTTGCAGAAAGCTCGAAACGCTTAACCTAAACAACAAACTGAAACTCCAAACCTCCAATCCTAAACTGGACCTGCACCCAAATCCTTGAACCAGAACTCGCAATTCCTAAACGCGACTTTGCAGAAGCAGGCACCCGCTGTTTCACCGAGATGGCCCGGTCGACGTAGGCGAGGGCCTGCTTGCTCCCTCCTCCTCTTCTGGGGTCTTGGGTCTACTCTGATCCTGGGCCTAAGAATCATACCTATAGTCTATAGTCTCCATTGTAGTTCATTTTCTGGATAACCAATTCTATGGCTAGAATCCTGTACTATAATGAAGTTGGTTAAGCAAAAACGGACTACCATGGGGACTATAGGTATACTCCTCCGGCCCCTCGAATGCTAGCCTCACTCCTACTGTCCGAATCCTAAAGCCAAACAAGATTAGTGGTGCCTGTGGAGGCTTTCTTTATAGGGCTGGAAACTAATCCTGCCAATCCTACACAAAGGAGACGACGCTCGTGATTATTTTAGGCCATTTCCTCCTGGCCACGAGGGCGTGCTTCTTTCCCGTTAAACGGTACGGTACTACGAGGATTTCGCAAGACAGAGACAGTTACTGGCCCCTACAGCCCATGCCATACGCTAAGGGTCCACACACCCATGTAGTAGAAACACTGGCCCAAACGTACTGCCTACTTAGTTCCTTCAGGGCAAAAGTGTAAACTAGAGGGGCACATGGACCATTATACGACAAGTATCCCTAAACCCTTATGGTATCCTTAAAGAACCCTTTAAAGGAACCCGGATGGGCATGGACCCTTAGGGATACACGAGTGCCGTGCTGGGTGGAAGCTGCAGGGTTAGCCAGGGATTCGTCGGCAAGCATGAAACCCACGTACTAAGCACAGTTCTTCAGCTACAGCTGAAAACTTGTGAAACTTGTTATGAAGAGTGTTCCTTACCGTCCCGGTTATACTCATTTCTGAAAGTACACGCAGTAATACGTCAACATTTATAATTTATAACTACCACAACCCTTGTAATGCCCAGAAGCAATTTGGAACCAAAACTGTGTGACCACTTTAAACAAGGTTCTGCTCTTCCATTGCGATAAACCCGCACAACAACACTAAACCCGAACGCCCGAGAGGCTCTAAACCTTCGGGCCTCAAACCTCCTACCGCCACAAAACCCAACCGGAGAACCCTGAAATGCTAAACTAGATCTTCAAGGACCCCCCTGAACCTTAACCCGAGAGTGGACTTCATAAAGCCCCGAACTTCAATCCTAAACCCATAAGACAGTTGGGACTTTCCCAAAACAGGGGAACCTAATATAGCTCCCTAAATAATAGGATCCTTCTTATAAGGACCCCAAAGTCAGGTACCCTCCATTTTCTGAAACCCCCAGTTGGGACCCTAAACTTCACCCCTAAACCCCCTGAAAACCCCCCGCCTCGTCCTCTTTGGACATCGCCGAGAGCGCCCAGGCGATATTCCGATACCTCTCGTACGATTTGGGAGTTTCCCAAAATAGGGGACCCTAATATAGTACCCCAAATAGTAGGATCAAATAAGGTACCCCTAATTCTCGGAAACTCCCATTTGTTTCTGACAGTGTAACTATTATTGAATACTGGGTTGTAGTTTTGGGGCGCTGAAAAGTATTTATGAATAGGTACCTCTATAGGAACCATAAGGGAAATTAACAAGTTTCCCAAATTGCCACCTAGAATATATTATGCATGCACGTGCGCGTGAAGGATTTGTTGCATGTTTCCAGATGGGGCTGTTCGACTATCTTGCAATCAGGGTTACCCTTTTGAACCCGGCTTTTTGAGCGCCCGTTGATGCTTTGGTTGGCTTGTCGGGTCGGGAGACTCTCATCCAAACTCCTGTTTAAGTAGCGGCCTTTCGTGCTGCTTGGCTCGGCTTAGCTCGTTTTTTCTTTTCATACGTTTGGCAGCTTGAGCCGAGCCAAGCCAGGCTAAGCCATGCCGAAGCCAGGCGAGGCCAGGCCAAGCCAGGCCGCACCCAGAAAAACAAGAAACCAGGCCAAGCCAAACAAAGGCAGGCCTAGCCAAGCCAACCAAGCCGAGCCGCCGTAAACAACAACGCCGGGCCCCCAGCTGAGTTGGACAAGCTACTTGGATGCCAAGGAGCGCTTTTGCCAACATGGAAGTCCCGGAAGAGTCAGATAATTAGGAGTAATATAGCAACAGTGCGAGTCCTAGGACGTGCAAGCATGTTGGCCTGTCGCACAGTCATCAGACCACATCTTTCGGATTATAGTCTTGAAACTATAGGTATATAGCAATAGGGGGTTTAGGGGTTTAGGGTGATGAGTAGTAATCTGATTCTTTCGGCTTTACTTGCAGTAGAACACAACCCTGTAGCCTGAGCCCCATGAAACCCCCAGCTCAGGCGATGAACCCTAAACTAAATCCTAAACCCTGAACCCTAAACCCTGAACCCTAAACCCTGAACCCTAAACCCTGAACCCTAAACCCTAAGAGGGGCACAGCGTCTCGAAGAACTCCCACAGACGAGCTTCTTCATCTTCCTACGCCGGACGGCTGGGAGGCTGGAAGCTGAAGTTGGCGGGTTGGGGAAATTCTACTACCACATTTATACCCTAAGGCTCCAAAGTAGTTCCTTTTGGGGGTTCATAATCAGAATCCTATAAGGTAATCCCAAAAAGGAACTACTATGGAGCCTCTGGGTATCCATACATGCATACAAAAATAATGCGCTATGATATGTTATGATGCGATAGGATACATAAGGTTAAATAAGCAAGGACATATGATACGCACTATACCAGCGTCCCAGTGCAATAGCAAGTTCACCTAGCACCCATTGCGAGAAAGCTGCTCGCTGCCTCAATACGACCCAGCACTACATCAAAGGGGCAAAGGAGGGACCCTAAATGGGGACCCCTACCCTATAATGGGCTATATAATGGCTATTTTAAGGGTATATTACCTAGGGGTCCTTATTAAGGGTCCCTCCTGTTCCAGTTGGACTACAGAACCACAAACTGTGAGTCGGGTGCCCCAAAACTCCGAAATCCGCAAACCAAAGCTGAGGGCACTAAGCCCTCAACCTTTTCCCCCAAAGCCCGTAACTCTAGAACCCTAAACCCGGCAAGCCCATTCCTGCCACTACTGGGCCCCGAAACTCAAGGAGACAACGCGCAGACCCTCTATGAGACAGCTGAGTCGGTGCTTATTGAACTCAGAGAGTTGCTGCCGAACCTGTAAACACCGAAAACTACGGTAGTACACGGTATGTGTCTATGATACCATAGTAATACGCAGAGAATCGGAATACTATTGCTAAGTGTTCGGGCTGCTGATTTTCAACCCACAGCCACTGTAGAGTCACAAGAATTTTCAAAACCTTCGCAGCAACCATATTTAGAGTTTAGGGTTTAGGGTCTAGGTTTTAGGGTTTGGGGTAAAGGGATAAGGGTCGAGGGTTTCGGGTTTCGTGTTCTGGATTGTAGCCAGGCTCTCCTATACTGAACTTAGAACCCTAGCAAAAATTATAATTTTAGCTGTTTCTTAGGGGTTATAATAACCAAAGATTAAAAATTATTTCTAAGTACCCCTAAGTCTCAGACCCTGCCCATGCCTCGCCCCTGCTCTCAGGCTCCTCCTGCAAAATGCTGGCAGCCCAGAGACTCCAATATCCCTTAATTATGGAAATATACCTAAGGGTTCCTTTAAAGGGATCCTTTAAGGGATCTATAGGGTTTAGGGTTTAGGGGGTTCTAGCAATTATGCCATGATTAGGGAATATACCTTAAATCATAGTAGGATCCCTAATATGATTTAAAGTATACTCCTTAATTAAGGGATATTGGAGTCTCTGGGAGTAATTGGTTCGGTGCTCTGGAAGGGTTCTCGAAGGGTTCCAGAAGGACCGTTCAGAAAGGGGTACATAAGGCCTCTATAGCAAGCTTCGGGGACAAAGGGCTGCGGCCAGTATCGTAGGTGGATGAGGGAGCGCATCTCAGCACACATACATGCATGCATCCTTGCATGGATACAGTGCAGGCATGCATGCATTTATGCATCCATGCACCCATGCATGCATATGTGCATTCCTTCGTACGTACAAAAACTCACGCAAATACAATACAATACACTACAACAGAATACAATAAGGTGAAGTAACATGCATTACACTACATACATACGTATATACATACATGGATACGTACAGACAGACAGGCAGACAGACAGACAGACAGACAGACAGACAGACAGACAGACAGACAGACAGACAGACAGACAGACAGACACACACACACAAACAGACGTGAGTGCATACACATATATACATGCATACATACACGTGCACATACATACATACATAAATACATATGTGCGTACGCACATACACGCATACGTACATACCTACATCATCCTACATACGTACATACAAGCAAACACATCTATATCTGTATCTATATATATGTATGTGTATATATATATATATATATATATATATATATATATATATTCACATACATATATATAGATACAGATATAGATGTGTTTGCTTGTATGTACGTATGTAGGATGATGTAGGTATGTACGTATGCGTGTATGTGCGTACGCACATATGTATTTATGTATGTATGTATGTGCACGTGTATGTATGCATGTATATATGTGTATGCACTCACGTCTGTTTGTGTGTGTGTGTCTGTCTGTCTGTCTGTCTGTCTGTCTGTCTGTCTGTCTGTCTGTCTGTCTGTCTGTCTGTCTGTCTGCCTGTCTGTCTGTACGTATCCATGTATGTATATACGTATGTATGTAGTGTAATGCATGTTACTTCACCTTATTGTATTCTGTTGTAGTGTATTGTATTGTATTTGCGTGAGTTTTTGTACGTACGAAGGAATGCACATATGCATGCATGGGTGCATGGATGCATAAATGCATGCATGCCTGCACTGTATCCATGCAAGGATGCATGCATGTATGTGTGCTGAGATGCGCTCCCTCATCCACCTACGATACTGGCCGCAGCCCTTTGTCCCCGAAGCTTGCTATAGAGGCCTTATGTACCCCTTTCTGAACGGTCCTTCTGGAACCCTTCGAGAACCCTTCCAGAGCACCGAACCAATTACTCCCAGAGACTCCAATATCCCTTAATTAAGGAGTATACTTTAAATCATATTAGGGATCCTACTATGATTTAAGGTATATTCCCTAATCATGGCATAATTGCTAGAACCCCCTAAACCCTAAACCCTATAGATCCCTTAAAGGATCCCTTTAAAGGAACCCTTAGGTATATTTCCATAATTAAGGGATATTGGAGTCTCTGGGCTGCCAGCATTTTGCAGGAGGAGCCTGAGAGCAGGGGCGAGGCATGGGCAGGGTCTGAGACTTAGGGGTACTTAGAAATAATTTTTAATCTTTGGTTATTATAACCCCTAAGAAACAGCTAAAATTATAATTTTTGCTAGGGTTCTAAGTTCAGTATAGGAGAGCCTGGCTACAATCCAGAACACGAAACCCGAAACCCTCGACCCTTATCCCTTTACCCCAAACCCTAAAACCTAGACCCTAAACCCTAAACTCTAAATATGGTTGCTGCGAAGGTTTTGAAAATTCTTGTGACTCTACAGTGGCTGTGGGTTGAAAATCAGCAGCCCGAACACTTAGCAATAGTATTCCGATTCTCTGCGTATTACTATGGTATCATAGACACATACCGTGTACTACCGTAGTTTTCGGTGTTTACAGGTTCGGCAGCAACTCTCTGAGTTCAATAAGCACCGACTCAGCTGTCTCATAGAGGGTCTGCGCGTTGTCTCCTTGAGTTTCGGGGCCCAGTAGTGGCAGGAATGGGCTTGCCGGGTTTAGGGTTCTAGAGTTACGGGCTTTGGGGGAAAAGGTTGAGGGCTTAGTGCCCTCAGCTTTGGTTTGCGGATTTCGGAGTTTTGGGGCACCCGACTCACAGTTTGTGGTTCTGTAGTCCAACTGGAACAGGAGGGACCCTTAATAAGGACCCCTAGGTAATATACCCTTAAAATAGCCATTATATAGCCCATTATAGGGTAGGGGTCCCCATTTAGGGTCCCTCCTTTGCCCCTTTGATGTAGTGCTGGGTCGTATTGAGGCAGCGAGCAGCTTTCTCGCAATGGGTGCTAGGTGAACTTGCTATTGCACTGGGACGCTGGTATAGTGCGTATCATATGTCCTTGCTTATTTAACCTTATGTATCCTATCGCATCATAACATATCATAGCGCATTATTTTTGTATGCATGTATGGATACCCAGAGGCTCCATAGTAGTTCCTTTTTGGGATTACCTTATAGGATTCTGATTATGAACCCCCAAAAGGAACTACTTTGGAGCCTTAGGGTATAAATGTGGTAGTAGAATTTCCCCAACCCGCCAACTTCAGCTTCCAGCCTCCCAGCCGTCCGGCGTAGGAAGATGAAGAAGCTCGTCTGTGGGAGTTCTTCGAGACGCTGTGCCCCTCTTAGGGTTTAGGGTTCAGGGTTTAGGGTTCAGGGTTTAGGGTTCAGGGTTTAGGGTTCAGGGTTTAGGATTTAGTTTAGGGTTCATCGCCTGAGCTGGGGGTTTCATGGGGCTCAGGCTACAGGGTTGTGTTCTACTGCAAGTAAAGCCGAAAGAATCAGATTACTACTCATCACCCTAAACCCCTAAACCCCCTATTGCTATATACCTATAGTTTCAAGACTATAATCCGAAAGATGTGGTCTGATGACTGTGCGACAGGCCAACATGCTTGCACGTCCTAGGACTCGCACTGTTGCTATATTACTCCTAATTATCTGACTCTTCCGGGACTTCCATGTTGGCAAAAGCGCTCCTTGGCATCCAAGTAGCTTGTCCAACTCAGCTGGGGGCCCGGCGTTGTTGTTTACGGCGGCTCGGCTTGGTTGGCTTGGCTAGGCCTGCCTTTGTTTGGCTTGGCCTGGTTTCTTGTTTTTCTGGGTGCGGCCTGGCTTGGCCTGGCCTCGCCTGGCTTCGGCATGGCTTAGCCTGGCTTGGCTCGGCTCAAGCTGCCAAACGTATGAAAAGAAAAAACGAGCTAAGCCGAGCCAAGCAGCACGAAAGGCCGCTACTTAAACAGGAGTTTGGATGAGAGTCTCCCGACCCGACAAGCCAACCAAAGCATCAACGGGCGCTCAAAAAGCCGGGTTCAAAAGGGTAACCCTGATTGCAAGATAGTCGAACAGCCCCATCTGGAAACATGCAACAAATCCTTCACGCGCACGTGCATGCATAATATATTCTAGGTGGCAATTTGGGAAACTTGTTAATTTCCCTTATGGTTCCTATAGAGGTACCTATTCATAAATACTTTTCAGCGCCCCAAAACTACAACCCAGTATTCAATAATAGTTACACTGTCAGAAACAAATGGGAGTTTCCGAGAATTAGGGGTACCTTATTTGATCCTACTATTTGGGGTACTATATTAGGGTCCCCTATTTTGGGAAACTCCCAAATCGTACGAGAGGTATCGGAATATCGCCTGGGCGCTCTCGGCGATGTCCAAAGAGGACGAGGCGGGGGGTTTTCAGGGGGTTTAGGGGTGAAGTTTAGGGTCCCAACTGGGGGTTTCAGAAAATGGAGGGTACCTGACTTTGGGGTCCTTATAAGAAGGATCCTATTATTTAGGGAGCTATATTAGGTTCCCCTGTTTTGGGAAAGTCCCAACTGTCTTATGGGTTTAGGATTGAAGTTCGGGGCTTTATGAAGTCCACTCTCGGGTTAAGGTTCAGGGGGGTCCTTGAAGATCTAGTTTAGCATTTCAGGGTTCTCCGGTTGGGTTTTGTGGCGGTAGGAGGTTTGAGGCCCGAAGGTTTAGAGCCTCTCGGGCGTTCGGGTTTAGTGTTGTTGTGCGGGTTTATCGCAATGGAAGAGCAGAACCTTGTTTAAAGTGGTCACACAGTTTTGGTTCCAAATTGCTTCTGGGCATTACAAGGGTTGTGGTAGTTATAAATTATAAATGTTGACGTATTACTGCGTGTACTTTCAGAAATGAGTATAACCGGGACGGTAAGGAACACTCTTCATAACAAGTTTCACAAGTTTTCAGCTGTAGCTGAAGAACTGTGCTTAGTACGTGGGTTTCATGCTTGCCGACGAATCCCTGGCTAACCCTGCAGCTTCCACCCAGCACGGCACTCGTGTATCCCTAAGGGTCCATGCCCATCCGGGTTCCTTTAAAGGGTTCTTTAAGGATACCATAAGGGTTTAGGGATACTTGTCGTATAATGGTCCATGTGCCCCTCTAGTTTACACTTTTGCCCTGAAGGAACTAAGTAGGCAGTACGTTTGGGCCAGTGTTTCTACTACATGGGTGTGTGGACCCTTAGCGTATGGCATGGGCTGTAGGGGCCAGTAACTGTCTCTGTCTTGCGAAATCCTCGTAGTACCGTACCGTTTAACGGGAAAGAAGCACGCCCTCGTGGCCAGGAGGAAATGGCCTAAAATAATCACGAGCGTCGTCTCCTTTGTGTAGGATTGGCAGGATTAGTTTCCAGCCCTATAAAGAAAGCCTCCACAGGCACCACTAATCTTGTTTGGCTTTAGGATTCGGACAGTAGGAGTGAGGCTAGCATTCGAGGGGCCGGAGGAGTATACCTATAGTCCCCATGGTAGTCCGTTTTTGCTTAACCAACTTCATTATAGTACAGGATTCTAGCCATAGAATTGGTTATCCAGAAAATGAACTACAATGGAGACTATAGACTATAGGTATGATTCTTAGGCCCAGGATCAGAGTAGACCCAAGACCCCAGAAGAGGAGGAGGGAGCAAGCAGGCCCTCGCCTACGTCGACCGGGCCATCTCGGTGAAACAGCGGGTGCCTGCTTCTGCAAAGTCGCGTTTAGGAATTGCGAGTTCTGGTTCAAGGATTTGGGTGCAGGTCCAGTTTAGGATTGGAGGTTTGGAGTTTCAGTTTGTTGTTTAGGTTAAGCGTTTCGAGCTTTCTGCAAGCACTGCACCAGTAAGCGGTTGAATTCAGCGAACACCGCAGCCCAACAACAACTGAAGACACGCTCAATCAAACCTCAAGGAGCCGGTAAACCGGCAAACCAAAACAAACCAAAACGCATAAAGCCCTGAAGCCGTAAACTCCACCGCCCAATAGCCGAAGCCCGCTGCGCCAAACAAACCTTGATGCCATGAACCCAAGACTTGAAACCAAAAAGCCCCGAACAGCTGAAGCAAGCCCCTTTGAATCCTCATGAAAGACATGCTGCAAAACCTAGCTAAAAACCCTAAGCCCTATACCCTAATCCCTATTCCCTGTAGACCTACACCGGAGCCTCCCTAAACGCTAAGCCCTTAATCCTAAAAAACCCTATATAAGTCTTAAACCCTAGCATCCTAAAGCCCTATAAGCCTGCAAACTCTCAGCCTAAGCCGCACCCTATAAACTTTAAATCCTAAAAATCCGAAAGCCCAAAGCCTGCAATAAACCCTAAACCCTAACCCTAAGCCCCACGCCCCTTCCGAGGTCGGCCGTGAGCCGACTTGGTTCGATTTCTGGGATCAGGGTCGACTCAAGGTGGGCTTCAAAGCGGGACCGGAAGAACCCTAAACCCTAAACCCTATAAACCCTAAACCCTAGTGGGGTGGGGGGGTCGGGGCCTTTAGGGGGGGGGGGGGGGGACTTAAAAACTTAAAAGGTGAGTGAGCCCTTTCCAGTTGTGGCTTCCCTTCGGTGTCGTCAGGATGTTTCCATCGCAACGCTTGCGTATTTGTTGAGTAAGGGCTTCAATAGAACCATGACGGATTTTATAGGGTTATGATAGGATTTGCTTCGGGAGGGTCGTGCAGAAGTTTTTCAAAGTTTGTTTATATGAAGTTGCTTAGATGTCGGCTGGCACGCCGGGTTTCAGAGATTTCGTCTTTGACCGTTTGGTTGTTGCTGAGCTGCGGGGTGTTGGGTTGGTCGGAATTTTGAGACTCAATACGGGGGTTGGATTGATGGGCGTGATGAGGCATGTGGTGGTTTGGGGACATTACCTGTCTGACTTAGAAGGAGCCCCCACCCTGTAATTTATAGTGGTATAATAGGAATATAATAGGGCCCTAATATAATCCTTATAGTCACTATTACAGGGTGGGGGCAGCTTCGAGTGTATGACGCTTAGCTGAACGCTACAACTTAGTTCACTGTCGTGGGAGCATAGGACCAAGTTCAGTATCTCCTCTGTCAGTAAAACTTGGGTACGGCCCCCACTCAGTAACAGTTGGATAATATTCAGAATATAGATATATAAGGCCCTTAATAGTAGCCCTATTATAGACGGTTACTGTATGGGGGGCCGTACCCAAAATAAAAGCATAAGCCAGCCTCTGCATTGGCCCGAAATGAACTTTGGTTTGAAGGATTGACAATTCAAACATCAGAAATGGATGTGAATATGGGGGCCAACAATTATCTATACTACTATTTGGCAGTTCCGTAAAACCTGTAGTAGAATACCTGAAACCCCTGAGACCCAAGATTCATAATGGCGGCCAAACGACGCGCTACTCCGATCTGGCCGCAAGCGCAGAAGGCTTGAACCCTTGGCCCGATTTGGAACATTGCTTTAATGAAATTTCGTGTTCTATATTATCAGGCTTGCCGTGCTTTCTGAAGCAATATGTCTGCAGAGTAACCCTGCAGCCATTGGCACCTGGAACAAGGGCTTGTTTCACCGGCACAGCCATCAGAACCAGAAGCTCTTGTGAACATACTAAACCGGCACATATGGAAGTTCCAGACAACTATTGACCCCAAGAGCAGGACCTCTAGAATGTAACCTTCCATATGTACAAGGCAAAACCAAGATCCATTTCTGACCCAGGGCCTGAACCCCAAAGCCGGAGCCAACGACTCCAATTTGATCCTTACCTTGTGGGAGTTTCCGAAAATTAGGGGTACCTTATTTGGGGGTCCTTATAATAAGCATCCTACTATGTAGGGTACTATATTAGGGTCCCCTATTTTGGGAAACTCCCTTGTAGATTTCGCACAACTTCAAGCTATGTCGTGTGGAAGCTTGGAGCAATAGATCTCAGGCCGCACTGAATGGGATCAACCCTAGAACGGCTCACGACATACTAGGCCCCAAGCCCCCACTCCCAAACCCGAAAGCTTGGCCCTACAT
Organism: Symbiodinium sp. CCMP2592; assembly: GCA_905221615.1. Taxonomy (NCBI): domain Eukaryota; class Dinophyceae; order Suessiales; family Symbiodiniaceae; genus Symbiodinium; species Symbiodinium sp. CCMP2592. The sequence continues at coordinate 173,058 of CAJNDT010000597.1, forward strand.
CCAACAAGGCTTGCTTTAAGTCCCTGAAGCCCAAGCCCTAAACCCTAAGACCCCATACTAATGCTTCCGCCGCATGGCCCGCAATGCTGACAGTCAGCATCTGCCTCGGTATCAGCGTGAGTTGATTTGGTACAAGGCTTACTCATGTTTCATTTCTATTCGGGGTTGTCGGGATTTGGGATTCAGGATCAAACAGTCGAGCTTAGGGGTTTTGGGGTTTAGGTTTGTGGGTTGAGAACTCCTCGGGACAGGACAGGCAGGAAGAAAGCCTAGGGCCGTTGAGGGATTAGAGAGCCGTAGGCCAAGATCGAGGGCATGAGTGATTCAGGCTCAGGTCATCATTACTTGGCATCTTCATGTTGCTGTGGTTGCTCGTGTGAACTATCTAGAACTTAGTTCTCACGGCCTGGCCCCATCATGATTCTGAAGGCAATCGCCTGACTGTGGTTCACAATGACAGTGTAAACGTCATGATCGAGAGCTGGACAAAGCTCCCCGTGTGTCGCTCATTCTACTACGCTCTTACGACGGAACTCAGGTTGAAATGGACACGACAAGTTGTCCAGCCAACTTGCTGTGGCTACGGCTACGGATCTTGCCCTAGTTGTGCACCCAGAGGAAGCAGCAGCAGCAGCAGCAGCAGCAGCAGCGGCAGCGGCAGCGGCAGCGGCAGCGGCAGCGGCAGCGGCAGCGGCAGCGGCAGCGGCAGCAGCAGCGGCAGCAGCAGCAGCTACATGTGAGCCGAGTACACGAGCAACACGCGAAACCACGGCTCGCGTTTCGGGATGTGTCAACGTATGGGTAGTTCTGTAAATTAGGTTTTTAAGTCCCCAAGATAGTACAACACCCGTACAAAAAGATCCCTAAAACGTACCCTAATCATGAAAGCTCGAAAATTATGGAAAAGCTCAGAAGGACATAAACATAAGCAGTTTATAGGGATATCCCTACATAATTGGGCCTCATTATAAGGGGTCTATTTAAGACATCCCCATCTTGATTTTTGCTCTCGCGTTTTTTTGGAGGCCCTGAATACCCTAAACCCTAAACCCTAAACCTGATGTAGAGAGCTACGCGTATCCCAAAACCGACCACCGACTGCTCAGGTGCCAACGAGGCCCAGCGACGAGGAGGTCGAGACCTCAGGACTACGTTGATTTTAACGAATGGCATGATCGCGAGAAGATGTCGGTGGTGATGATAAGAATCCCTAGCTGTCCATGTATCCATATAGAGATACATGAGCCCCAAAATACCTATATAGGGACTACATTAAGGCCAATGTATATACCATATGAGTACATGGACCCTCAGGGAATCATAGCCATCCTGGTTTTGTGACTTTCGTTATTAACCCAAAGGCTTGGCTAACATATCTCAGCGAACCTGCATGCCCCCCCCCAAAGCCTTAGAATATGCGTCGTGGTGGTGGGCTGAGGGCTCCTTGATCAGAAAGTCGACCGAACCAAAGAGAGGATGTGCTTGAAGCCTAAACTCCAACCATCTAAACCTATGCCGTACAATCCACTCCGTTGAATCCTGGAGCATGCCCTAAGGCTCAAAATAGCCTCAAAGCCATATATCGTATGGGCTTTGGGCCCAAAAGTCAAGGGCCTTTTCATCTTACCTGAACCCTAAGCTCAGAAACCGGGCAAAGGCGCCGAAAGCAGCGGTAATCGTCGGAGCAATACCTGGCAACTGGACCGCAGATTTGATGCTTCCCTTATGGGGTTCAGGTTTATATAGGGTTGTGCAGTTAGGCTCTAGGGTAGGGTTTAGAATTATAGGGTTCAGAGTTAGGGTTTCTGGGCTGAAGCTTGGATAGTTTTCCAGAGTTTGCTATGGACCTGCGCCCCTAATGACTAAGGCACAGTTGAGCCTCTGAACCTAAGCCTTACTCGACTAGGATGCCCAGTAGTACCCTTATTCCCTTCTTGCAGTCCTAGGTTCCTTATGAAGTTACCCAATACCAAAAGAACCCTAAACCCTAAACCCTAAACCATCCCAAAAGAACCCTAAACCCTAAACCCTAAAAGAGAGGCCTTTGTATTCTTAGGTTACTGGGTATCCTACTCGAGACGGTCCTACATGTCTCAGACTTAGACTTTGGGGCTTCGTAGGGTTTACCTGGACCCCTGAGGAGCCTACCTTTTTTAGGCTTCCCTAATATGACTTCTTTATGTAAGTCCTTAAAAAGGTAGGTTACTTGGGGTTAAGGTAGGGTTTAGAGGTTTAGGGTTTAAGGTTTCGCACTTCGGGGGCTCTCTGTGTCGTGAGGGTCCAAGTGTTTCGAATTTCAAGCTTGAGCTTGCGGGCTTGAGGTGAACAGCAGACGCTTCTTGATCTTTTGGAGTCTGATTCTTCTTTTTCGGGCATGTCACTGAACCCCGCATAGAAGCATTATGCGCAGTGGTTTCAAGATGTACAGTCTGTGCAGTTGTCTGAGCGGAGGATGCGCCATGGGTCCGCGAGAGACTAGGGTTTAGGGTTTAGGGTGCAGCTGGCGGAAAGGAGACTCCAGCAACAAGCGCCGGCAGGAGGAGAAGACGAGACCTTTCTGATGTCCAAGCAGGATATGCACCCATCCATGGGGTGTACGCTGTACACGACCTCGACTTACCAGAGCAAGGGAAGATGCCTCGGCTCAGCCTCAAATGCACGGGGAAAAGTGGCATCAGAGGTGCATGGGTCTCTAAACAGGGTTATCGGCTTGAGGCTCTTGGCGGCGATGTTTTGTGAAATCCTTGCCGCGGCACGGCATTTCTTGCCAATGGTATCTCAAGTGACAAAGATTCCGTCGCAGACGGCTTAGGGCTTATGCTTGTAAGTTTTCTAGAGTCGGAGCCTTCCGACTGAAGCTGCAGTAGCGACCTCCAGGCTATACACGTCCCCAAAACGCGAGCGCAATCGAAGCCCCATGAACCTCCAAACCTCCAGCTGCAGCTACACGCAGTCGTACTAAGTTATCTCGAGACCTTATCCTGTGACCTCAATCCTAAACCCGAACCGCCGCACCATTTCGCAACCCCAAGGCCAACCTTCGAATCTCCGTTTCACGTCGCATGGCCCTTGCATATACTGCATACAGACCTCAGTGCCATCTATCGATGCTGGAGAGCTAGTTAGCGGTTGCAAGAATGTCATCGTAGTTACACCCACTGAAGACTTCAAGGTTCATGGATACTTGGAAATAGGGCTTTTTGATCGTGCTTGCAAGCAGTCTCAACGGTACTTACAGTACCCGCAAGGCGACCCAAACCCTATACCATAGAAACCTAAACCCAAACCGAATCACCGAGCGGCAAGAGCCTTATCCATGTCAGTGGCCCTGAAAGGCACTCGAAGCAACCATCAACACAGCCAAGTTGCAGCCGTATCTAAAATCATAGTGCGATGTAAGTACAAGTAACATCAATCGTAACAATATTGCACGCATTGCCATCGCGCGCGAGAGTATGTTCTCGATACAACAAGATAACAAGAACTAAGCATCACACTCATAGTTACAATGATCGTAGTGGTAGCAAGCGCCACCAAAGTCTCGCGCGTTTTGTTACAATGACGAGAATAAGCCTAAGACGCAAGAGCCGTCACAAGAATAATAAGCATACCAGCAACGACAAGAAGATCCTAAAACTTCGACCTCAAAATCTCGGCCGGAACTGCGCGTGTACCGGAGGCGCGAGCGAGCATGGGAGGAGGTGCGGGTGCCAGTCATCGAGGGTGGGTGTAGGGCGTTTCGGTGTTTTTCTTTGCTGGTTTGAGGGTTTAAAGGACTGTGGGGCTTTGGAGTTCATGGTGGAGGGTTAGGGGATGGGATTTGGGATCTATAGGGTTAGGGGATGGGGTTTGGGATCTAGGTGCTTCCAGGAATATGGCTTTATGCGCTTAACTTGTAGGATATGGGGTTTCTAAACTTCATCGAGAGAGGGTGTCACGAAGGCATTGGATCCGTTGGTATTTACATCAAACCCCTTCGGGCACCCTTGAGACCACGGCGAGGTGGCATTCCAAGTTTCGGTCCACGTGACAGCAAATCCCAAGCCCAACCCGGACACGATTGACCACAAACAAGATGCAAATACCATATGAATCCCTGATAACAGCCCCCTCTCATCAACCCTGCGCCCTAAACCCATCAATAACCCTGCACCCGTGGGCCATTATTTTACCTACTTTTCGGGTTTAGGCATCGACCAGAGGCACGCTGCGGTTGATGATATAAATCATGCATTGCCCATCATAAGGAATATACCATAGTTCCCATACTCCAGGGTCATTAAGGTACTGCAGGACTTACATCATCAACCGCACGACCCTGAAACAGGCCGCCTCTCGATCCGGCAGAAGCCCGAACGCGCGGATCAACAGTGTGACCTCGGCCAGGAGCCTGGCCGGGGCTCTTCGGTTTAGGGTTTAGGGGTTTAGGGTTTGTGGGCTTAGGGTTTAGGGTTTATGGGTTTAGGGTTTATGGGTTT